>CM054177.1:70977662-71577662 GCA_028829895.1 Sinotaia quadrata
TATTATTATTATTATTATCGTGTGTTTTTATATATAACAATATAGTATATAATAATAAACATAACTAGCCTGCATTAAATTAACAATAATAAACATAACTGTCCTTTGTTAATATAGTAATAAACGCGACTGGCCTGTGTTACTATAATAATAAACATAACTGTCATGTGTTACTATAATAATAAACATAACTGCCCTGTGTTACTATAATAAGAAACATAACTACTGTATGTTACCATAATAATCATAATCTAGAGTACTATAATAGTAAACATTACTGTTCTGTATTAGCATATTAAGAAACATAAGTGTTTTTGATACTATAATAATTAACTTTACTCTTCTAGATTATGTGCTTTATGGCAATATAATAATAAGCATTACTGTTCTATGTTATTATCCAATAATCAAATATTTCTTCTATCAAAGGTAATGTCTTCAGCTAATTTGTTTAAAGTTTATGAACTAAAATTCTTTATGACCACGCACACAAACACACATACATAACACACATGCATGAACACACATAACACGAATACCCACACGAACACACACACAACTGACCCAAGACACATACATGCGAATACATATACTGTACTCACATTCATGAACACAACACACACACACACGCGCGCGAACACACACAAGTATGCACTCACAAGCGCACTATACTTATCTGCATGTGTGTACTTACACATAAACTTTCATAGCAAGAAGTGAATGCACTAATCATATCAAGCTATATAACAAACCATCTTTCATCAGATGATGATACAGATTATTCTGAAATGACGTAGGAAAAAAATAAGAAAAAAATAACAAGTAACATTAGTTTCCCCTCAAGAAAAACCCATCCCAACAAACAAATAAACACAAATATGCCTTTTGGTATCAACACCTACAATGACGTCATCAGCTAATTGTCAACACCTTCAGCATGGTCTGTGTTGGATGCTAACATGTGTTGAGTTAAGTATTTACTGTTATCCCCCCTTGGTGAGCCACCCTCCAACTCGCTCTATTGAAAAACCAATACGTAAGCAAATTCAAGGATCTCTGGAAAATATTCTTTGACATAATATTGACGTCAGAAAAATCAATCATTAATAAAAATGATTAAGAACATGGTGCATCAAGTTCTTAGGCTTTAAGTGCAGACTCTCTAAATTATTGTGTAAAGTTCTCTACCTGTAATCACGCAAAGTTTTAAAGTCGTCTTCGTAATGAGCATTAAATTATAAAGCTTTCATTATAAAAATGTTTGAAAACTGTTTCATTGTACTCATTATGGTGTAGAGGGTGTTAGAAATGCATTGAAAAAACCTGAATTAACATTGAAATCCCAACACACCTCAAAATACTTTGACGTTAGTCAGTTGTTACAAAGTTTGAGAATATTTAATATTATAAAAATGATTATCAGTCAGAAAATGGCAATGAACCCCCAATCCCAACCTTACGTAAGAGAGCAATGTCAACAGTTATAAAAGAAGGACGTAAATATTTTGTAACTTCAGGATGGATTACTGTGACGTCAATGCCATGATTATCATTATAATTAATCTTTCATAACTAATTGCAAGTGGTGAGAATCTTAATTTATGTTATTAATAATTCTCTAGCAGACACCATTTATCTCTCTCACTTGGTGCCTTAAATGTTCTCTCTCTTCTTCAACTTTTACAGACAAACATTTAATGTCAAGCAACATTTCTTAAGTAATAAACTTCTTGCTAAAGGAGAAGACAAATCCATCTTTAATCTATATTTAGCGAGCCCCCATTGACCCACTTTCTTCTCCAACATAAGATTATTAATATGTGCAAGATGGTCAATAAATTTATTAAATCAACAATCAAATATACCTATGACAAATACAATGAAATAAATTACTTGACATCGATATTTCCACAAACTCATGTTAGGATAATTTATATAATTTACAGTCTTTGAAAATTATAATGAAATGAAAATTAAGTTCAACAATTCAATACAAAACACAGGATAGTTCTATTCAGAGGACAGAAATGGAGTTATTAGAGATAAGTGATAATAGGTTTAAACTTGTTTAACTGTGTCTAAATAGTCCTTCCATGAGCTTTTGCAACAAAGTCACAAGTTATTGTCAGTCATTATTACATCAGCTCCCCATGCTTCACCTGCACATTGAAATCACTGTTCCATTACTTATTCTATAGAGTTGACTCAGGTGCTTCTTTTCGCCATGTCAGCTCCTTCAAGCAGAATAATAAATGTAGTGATTTCCAAACAACTTCTCTACACTGAAAATTGCTCAGGTCGTCAGCATAACTTACCACCATACATTAATGGAGTGTTATGTATTCTTACACTTACATGTGGCTTCCCACCTTTACCATGGTCGGTTGTAGCAATTTACGAACAGTAAACTAGGAGGTTCAAATCAAACATAGAAATGAAAGCAAAAAGGCTACTTGTCTCTACAAAATATAACCAGAGAACAAACGCTAAGCTTCCATTTTATCACTTTATAATTCAATTATTTCTTACATTCCAGTCTCAACTTACAGTTTCCTGCAATGGTATTTATTCGCCTAATATACGCACACAGCATAATAAAAACAGCATACCTAAACAATGTCAAGTGTTTAGCAAACTATATGTGAGCAGCTTAGTTCAAACATTTGTAAAAATAAAAGTCAAATCACGTAATACATCTCTACAATAAAACACGAGGGATATCAATAGTGAAAATGCATGAAATGAAATGAAATGTAAATGGAAGTGATGAAGTTCTTTTTCATGCTTATAGTTACACCGCTGGCGTTAAACTGTTTGTTGTATTACCAACAATCTTATTGAAATAGTCAGATTTTGTCGTGAAGACGATCATTTACTTGTTCTTGACATTTGCATTTCGGTGAGGGCAGAAGCAGTAAAATGCCTTTCTACTTTGCTTCTCTCCCTTTGAGCAGTACGCTGTTCATCACAGGTTGCACTACCAATGAGCATACTTTGTTGTACTGGGACTTTACTCACTAACGTAGAAGCGTGCTTTTCATTGAACTCGATCTTGCATCAAGTGTTTGCGTTCTTCAGTTTGTTCTGTTTATTTACACTTTAAAGTGTCCCGATAAACGATCGTTTATAACTAATGAGAGCAAAAATATTTGAATCCATTAAATATGAAGCAGTGATTTACTTTGTTTGCAAATAATTAGCTTTACAATAAATTCTGAAATTTTTAGGTAATTAAGATTTTATATAGTTTAAATTATAAAAGTAAGAAATTACTTTCTGTCAGTATATTGGTCGTGCTTCATAACACGTTTCAATGTGAAACATTGACTACTATACCAATACCAATACTGTATCTTCACTCGGAAAATAATATACATACATCTTTACTTCAATGGAAGTATGATCAGATTAATCTCTGTGGTTAGTGAGAGAAAGTTTGAAATTTAAAGCTTCTTTTTACTGCTTTTTAATTCTGTTCTTTGCTAAAGAAAATCAGTATAGATAGATAGATAGATAGATAGATAGATAAATAGATAGATAGATGAATGGATGGATGGATGGGCGGACGGACGGACAGACAGACAGGTAGGTAGGTAGGTAGATAGATAGATGGATAGATGGATGGATGGATGGTTGGATGGACAGACAGACAGACAGACAGACAGTTAGGTAGGTAGGTAGATAGATAGATAGATAGATAGATAGATAGACTTTTACACATACTTTATTCTTCTGCTGCAATTAGATTATAAAATCGCGAGTATTTTTATATCACTACGGTATGAAATTAAATACCTATTTACGAGGTCATTACTAATTTCATAATGTACTTGAGAAGACGCTGTTGTCATTATCCATGTTTATGTGTGTGCCAGACCTCATACGCTAGCCATTTGAAAAATTGTAGTGAAGGGAACACAGGTCAGGCATTAAATTAAAGTCATTACAAAGGAAATTAGGGACGTTATAATAGTAATTGAATTACAGGAAAAACAGACCAAATTAAAACCATTAATACTGCAATCTTTTGTTAAGGAAATCTTGCCTCAGTGTATATCTAATCTTTGAACTTGGTTTTCTTGCATGACCGCCTGTTACGTTCACAGTGACTTCAGATGCTTGTAACTTTCCCAGTCGTACTGAAGTACGATTTCTGCTGTCAACTTAAATAGAAGTCGACGATGTATTCAGCTCTGTCCAGTAAGTTCATATGGTCATGTAGACATTTTCCTTTTCTATATATAGCATACATTGTATCATGTGTTGACGCGCAGGACAAGAATTGAAAGAATAAATTAAAAAATATATGTTGATGGATGAGGAAAGAATATTAATCTGAAGAATGAGACCATAATAATAATAGTTTATTGACTGATAAAGAAAGAATAATCATAATTATTTTTAAAATGCCTCGACCTCTGGTAATCGAAGTAGACATTTGATCATAGGGAAGCATATAACAACACGACATAGGGTATATACGTGTTGGCACTAACT
The DNA here is from genome assembly GCA_028829895.1 of Sinotaia quadrata. Classification (NCBI taxonomy): domain Eukaryota; kingdom Metazoa; phylum Mollusca; class Gastropoda; order Architaenioglossa; family Viviparidae; genus Sinotaia; species Sinotaia quadrata. The sequence goes on from CM054177.1 coordinate 70,982,160, forward strand.
CGACTCTCTCTTGAAGTCTTTTCTATCTATTTGCAAAATAAAAACATTAGCTAATACAGTTTGATGAAGCTTTAATCTCCTTGTGTCAAGAGCTAATAGAGTGTGATGAAGATTCAGTCTTGTTGTGTCATTAGGTAATAGAGTTTGATGAAGATATAATCTTGTGTCATTACCTAATAGAGTTTGATGAAGATTCAGTCTTGTTGTGTCATTTTAGAAAACCCTCGTGTGTCACGTTAGACGCATGTTAATTTTGTTATATATGTATATAAATGAAATGAAATTTAAAATTATACAATATATAAACAAAACGAAATATAAAATTATAAATCAATAATGAAACTCTGAGAGAATTTCGTCTTGCAGACAAACTGTGTTTGCGATGCGGTGACTAACGTTGACTTGGTTCGGAATGATCAAGACAGGTCAGAAGATGGTGAAACGTTATCCATATCAGGACAGGTCAGAAGATGGTGAAACGTTAGCCATATCAAGACAGGTCAGAATAGGGTGAAACGTTATGCATATCAAGACAGGTCAGAAGATGGTGAAACGTTATCCATATCAAGACAGGTCAGAATATGGTGAAACGTTAGCCATATCAAATGATGTCAGAGCATCGTGAAAATGGCGACATGTTATCAAAATAGGTCAGAGTATGGTGAAAATAGTGACATGTTATCTTATCAAAATGGGTCAGAGTATGGTGAAAATAGTGACATGTTTTCTTATCAAAATAGGTCAGAGTATGGTGAAAATGGTGACGTTATCTTGATCAAAAGAGGTCAGAGTATGGTAAAAATGGTGACGTTATCTTGATCAAAAGAGGTCAAAGCACGATGAAGAAGATGACAGTAAAGAAAATACGCCTTTGTCTGCCCTTTTCAGTCTGGGGTTACAACGAGTGATGAAAAGAACGTGCGACAAATAAGAAATTAATGTCTTTCCGTTGAAAAAAAATAAACGTCAACGAAACAAATAATTAATCTGGAATGCAAATTTTAGATTTATGTCAATTTTAAGCATATATGTTTATGTAATCTTAACCACAAGAAATATTACTCCACATAAATGTATCTGAAAATTAAACAGATATTGTTGCGTGATATTAACCGAAAGAAACATTACAATACATAAGAATATTACATTAATCCTGCTCCAGCATACATATATAAAATAGCAACAACGAAATCTACATAACCTTCATATAACACACATACAGACATACACGCCCGCACACACACACACACACACACACACATACACAAAATAAAAAAAAGAAACGTAATATATATTTCTTTTCAATTTTATTTACATTCATTCTAAATCAATTTCACGTCAATCCAGATCAGATGATGAAGGAGGAAAGCAAATGTTACAATGTTACAAATATATCACATGTTTATTCAGAACTGACAATAGTTCAAGCTATATAAAACAACCAATCCAGCCACCTCCCTAGTATATCAGAAACAGGTATGTTAAGACGATTAACAGGGAAATAAGAAATCACATCGGTAGTTCATAAAATGCAGAAATGGACAAAGAAATCAAAATACTCACACCAAATAAATCATTAAATATAAACAACCCAAAAATGAAAACAGCACATACAATTGCACAATGAAATTTCTGTAAAGAAAAGGGTCTCTCAGTGCAGAAAAGGACGACAATATGAAATGAAATAAATAAGTTAAAAATACGAAATAAAAACCAATCCTGTCCCTTCACGAGAATATGCAGTTATCTAGTTGCCGAAAGAAACGGAAAAAAGTTTCACACACATTTACTCCATAAAGAAAACGGATATGTATCCAAATTTACAAGAAAAGAACGATATTAAATTACCGTGTAGATTAAACGTACAACCTATTTTGTAAATTAACAAAAAAATTAAAATAATCCTATCGAGTTATTTGGCATTGTTTACATCTGTAAATCAGTTATACCTTAGGACAGAGAAACGACCAAAAATAAAAGAATGAAGTAGTTAGTTTCAACAAATTACTTTTTCTCGATTTGAACAAATCTTAACAATATCAACATTTTAGAAATAGATCTAAAGGCATTTTTAACTCAGTGTGACGTTTAGGAAAAAATTTAAGACGACATTTCCGGTCACGGTGCATGGCACTGATCCCTGTATGTACTGACACGGAGATGGGAGAAATACTATCACAAAGAAAGGATGCAAATAAATTAATAAAAGTAATAATAACGAAATCCACTTTGATTATCACATGAGATAACTACAGTACGCCAGATATGCAAAGTTGTATATAATACATGTAAAATTACTTTAATGCATTTAAGTGTGTTGCGATATTTAATATGTCATAAGCAAAATAAACGAAAATAATAAATGAATAACACGCTTCTAAAAACGAACAATCAAACTCAGCAAACATTCCGCACGAATTAATTTTATAATTTTCAAATAATAATAATAATGGTTATAATAATAATAGTTAATAATAATAATAATAATAGTTATAATAATAATAATGGTTATAAAAATAATAGTTCGCTTTAACTCAATCAAAAATGGCAAATATTGATAATTGAAACAGTTGAATCACAGAGCACGATGATTAAAATATGATTCGAACACATATATATATAAAACAAATGAATAATACCAATGATGATGACAATGACGATAATAAAGTATGAAGAGTTAACACATAAAATGTATATTTTTGTTGTTGTGTTTTCTCTCAATCCCATGTGGACATTGTAAAGAAAATAAACCGTCGACGGACATATGAATAATATTAATTATACATTAGTTTAGACATATACACGAATACATAAAAATGCATACTTCAGATGGCTTTGAAAATTAAATAAATAATACAAAATATTCTTCAGCACAGTAACTCTTAGTACTGACAAGTAAAAATGTATTTATATATAAGAAAAGCACTAAAAAGAAAATCGAAAAATACTGAAGCAAGATTCCCAACAGAAGAAATTCTAGAGTAGTACATATTCTAATAATATATAGTCTAATAGTGTACACAGTCTATTAAAGCAAATATTTCAGTACAGTACAGATTAAAAGAGAATATATATTCCAGTACAGTACACATTCTAGCAAAGCACATATTCCAGTGTAATGCTGATTCTAATAAGTATATATTCCAATACAGTATAATTTCTAATAAAATATATATTCCATGAGAAAGTCCAGCCTAATACAGAACATATATGCGGTGTCTATGTTGTGTCTAAGCTATGTCGGTTCAGAAAAAAAATGAATAGAAAGGTTAATAAGGATAGTATACACATTTTTGGGCTGTTTTGTAAGAAATCTTGAGATTTCCTTGCTGAGCATATCTATCACCTAGACACCGGATACATGTCCTACCTAACCCCCCCCCCCAGTCAACGCATGTCTCTGCTCCACACCCCTATACCTGACATGTTCCTATCCCCATATCTGATATACGTCTGATATTTTAAATCATTTGATCATTTTTACAATTCATGTGTTATTGGCAATTCGCCAATCCACATTTATTAAAGAATTTCATCTCCTTAATTAATTAAAATAATTTTTATTTTAAAAAACAAACAAACAATCTAATCATGAACAAAAGCAATCGTGCGTAAACCCTGCTGTGAGGAAGAAAGATAAATTATATAATATTTAAGAATCCTCAGCAAGAATACAATTGCATTCTTTACACACAAAGATATGCATTAATACAATCTATAACGTGGAATCCATTTTAAAAGCTGTTTGTTTTTTATTTCTGCTTACATAGATACAAAGGAAAATAAGAAAGAGTAATTTCGAAAGCATAATGCCTTTATGAGTTTCTTTATGCAGTAACTCAACATCAGTAAATACAGATTAAACAGTCCCTACAAGATTATAGCATGTACGCTAACACTGCTCTCCTCCTAAACCCACTCTCCCCTTTTTACGCGCACATACAGGAAGGACTGTGCACTAAAAGATACTGGGGGGTGGGGGGTGGGGGGGCTAAATGTACTTGAACCCATACCCTATAGTCGCAGGTATCTTTCAAGGAGCATCAAACATCGCTGTTGGTAATGTATCTCTCGCTTGCCCGCGGTTTCTGGGACCTATTCATTGAGTTTTTATGCCCTGACATTCTTAATCAGACACCACAGTTGTATGCGTTCTCGAAGGAGTGCAAAGAAGCAAACACCCTTTTGATGAAGATACGGTTGATCGGTTCTCCAGTCGATTATAAACTGTGTTGTGTGCCGACAAAAGGTGCATTACTTCGTGGCCATGATTGCTGGAGCTAAAGATGAAAGCGGGACTCGTTTTCGTTAGGCATTTTGAATTAAGATATCAACCGATATCGTCTGACAGTGACCCACAGAGAGAGTCACAAGAGATATCGTGCTACATTCATTTTGTTCATGTCAGGCGTGGGTTTGTAGTTAGTGGAAATTAAATGGAGAAAGATTTTGTATAGCCATCCACGCACGCACTTTCATACACGCAAAGGTACCTGTGTTGCTTAACACATCAGCGGTTATTCGACTGATGACTAACAGTCTACAGTCATGTAGACTACTTTCTTCTCCTTTTCTTCAAGAAATTTTATTTTCATTTTCTAAAGTAACACACGGCAACAATGACATCATAAACAAACTCACTGACGTCACTGTAAATGAAGACCAGGTAACATTGAAATTCTTTGTAAAATCGACAATAGAAATTTAGCAGAAAGGGGATAAGAAAACAAACCAAAAGAAATGAGAAGAAAATTAGAAAGAAGCAGCAGCAAAATGAAATGGCTACCATGATGAATAATAATGACATCAAGTTTAAAAATAGCAGAAACATCTAAATGCCATCGGTATTAAAATTCATGACCGCGGGTGTTCCAGCGTGGCAGTCTTATCATCCGCAACAAGTTTATTATTTTATTGTTTGGTTTGCTGATAACGAATCTTAAGTCGACACTCACACTCCAATGAAAATTAGACATTAGTCATTTTTTTAAAAAGAAAACTCTCTAAATACGAGACGAAATAATTTCTTTTAAAAGAAGAAAACCTCAGGAAATTAATGTTTTGCCTAACGGGTAAGTGTTCCCTTTTTAGGAAATACGTCAGGAGTTGGGGTTTTCCTTTTTTTGTTCAGCATACTGGTGTGCTAATTTGAGAGAGAGAGAGAGAGAGAGAGAGAGAGAGAGAGAGAGAGAGAGAGAGAGAGAGAGAGAGAGAGAGAGAGAGAGAGAGAATAATCAATAGAAAGACAGATATACACATTCAGAAAATAGAGGGATGATCCATACGGTCGAATCTCTGTCATAGTACTCGAACTTTAGCAAACTCAGATGAACTTACAGCTCAAGAACAAATAAATTAATAAAATAAATAGAAATTACAGCTTACGAAGAAATAAATTAATAAAATAAATAGAAATTACAGCTCAAGTACAAATAAATTAACAGAAGAATTAGAAAAGAACACGCGTTTAATGCTTACTACTACAATATATTATATTGAATATTATTTCTCAGCAAAACGACAAACACAAGATGGATACACATTGTTCTGCATAGGAAAAAAAAAACGCAAAAAACGCATGGCGTCCGAATGTCCTTCAAGAAAATGAAAGCCTCGTTAGGAATGATGACCGATGAATGGACATGAATATTTTTGAATGCCACTAAAACAACACTTTTTCAACAACAAGGAACATTACTCACAATTTGCAAGTTTATATTTGTTGCTTTAATGTGGCACATTATGTTGTCAGTGCTAAATATTTCTAACGCGAGGTCAGAGCAAAGAAAAAGAACGTATGCTGGAAAAGAGGCTGAAGGAGGCGGGCTGGATGGGAAGATTTTGAGATTTCAGTTATTTCTTTGTTTATTCAGTCCAGCTGGTATATTTTTTTCCCCATCATTTTCTTCTGGTTTGAAACAAAACACGTACATAGACACACTTAGTTTTGAAACAACATTTAGTCTTGGTTGTTAAGAACCATTGTATTTCATTCGGACACAATGCAGTGACTTTCAGTTCGAGGACCAACAAACAGTCAATCGTAATTATATCGTGCTACAATTCTCGATACATAGAACTGTGTCTCCTTTAGCATTGTTTTTGTCATGAACAGAATAAACATTTGAGAGTAGTTTCCCTTTTTTCTTGTTGCCCAGAGTCCACTTACTGAGCCAATGGCGTTCTTCTTCTTATGTGCATTTTCCATAAAGCAGTTTTTATTTGATCAAGCAAAATCAGTCCGCGCCGTGGCTCTTTATCCTACTCCCAATCTAAGGTTCTCATCACCGCAATATTTGAGAGACATTCCAGTGGTCGCAGATTAAATTACTCTTTGATAGGACAACATCTACTAGAAGCCAATCACCCGAGGACCAGCCTCCCCATTACGCCTGCAAGAGACAGTATTCGACTGCCGTTTGCCAAGCTTTATTTGAACAAAATGATGTCAAACAAATGCGCATTATGAAACATTAAGGAAGTATTTGTCAATAAGCATTCCATTTACACTTAGATTTAAAAAAATGCTTGGAAATCCACACATTTTACACACAAATCTCATTTAACACAACTTGTGAAGCAATCCCAGAATGCAAAATGCTTGTTTTCCGGGTTTTGTTGTCCGTTTTTTTTTACTACTGCTGATTCACTTGAATTCACATTTTAAATGTTCGCACTTACTCCAAACATGACACTCGCAAAGACTCAACGCAGCATAAAATAAACACAAAATAAAACGCCAGTACAATTCACACAACACCCTCACCCTTTGAAATAAATATAGTTTTGGGGTTTTAACACTTAAAATTTGAATCGAAGTCTAAAAGTCTTCAGTGGCTAAACGGTTACGTATCTCTATGTTTTAAATATGCAGGTGACTAAAATGATATTCACTTTACTTTCTGTCCATTCCATTCCATTTTGCTAATGGAAACTTATTTTTTACCTATCTCTAACCAGGTGGTAAGAGAGCGGACTCTGTTTGGTTTACCTAGCTAAGTCTATGATTTTTCAATTTTATTTCTCTAATACGGTGGAGGTCAGTTCTAGCCCTCCTCCCCCTAATGCGTCAGATTAGCTAAGTTCTTTCTATAGACCCTCTGAGAGCTAGAGACTCCATTCCGAATTCCCAAATCTGTAAAGGTATCTGACAAAGATTCAAAACGATAAACAGCGAATTTAACATCCGTGAAAGTGTAGCGCCAACACAGAAATAGATACACACACACTCATACAACCCCCCCCCCCCGAAATCCTTACCAGTCTATAACCATACCCCCTTTCCCCCCAAAAATATCTATCCATCTGTTTCATAAAAACAAAATAAATATTGGAATAAACTCTCAAACTTTAAAGAGGCCAAAATAGTTCGACTTGGGATCTCTTGCTACCATTGATAGGTTAGACACTTTAACGAAAACCTCATCCCCTTGCCGCAGGTGAAAAACGGCTCCCAGATAGCTAGTGTACTCCCCGAATGCCTTGTTCGGACCCCAGCATTTCGTGATGGAATTCTGTACAAGTTTTTCTTCGCCTCCATTCGGGTAGATGATGTTGTAACGATACAGGTAGTGCGAGAGACTGGGAGATCCGATTCCAGAATCTTGGGAAGAACTGCTGTCAATGTTCAAAACCTCTAGGAAGGCGATTTGGCTGTAGACGTAGTACAGGCCATCCTTCGGCACCACGATGCGGCCGTGGCGGTAGGTCACGTGGTTTGTGAATGCCAGATCTTCCTGGTGGATCCACTTAGCCACAGGAAACTGACGGCCAGGCACTGAAACAGAAGAGATTATCGAAGGTGTTGAAAGTAACCCTGTAAATATACTAAAGTCAATAGGCGACCAAACATTGAACAATGAAAAGACTTTGTATGATCTAGAAATATTACCGAACATATTCTCAATAAGGTCGATGACTGCAATGGCTACTTTTGACCATAGTTCAAACCAATGACCAGTTTCTATGTCAAGCGCGTTAGACTAAATCATGATCTAATAACGTACTCACTACATGTTTCTATGGTGATTTTATTTTTAGAACTCAGACTGAAACGTGCCATGTGCATTTAGAAGTTGTTCCCACACACAGACACAGACACCCACACAGAGACACACAGACACATAGACACACACACACACACATATATATACGCACGCAAACACGCGCGCGCAGACGCACAACGCACACAATCCAGATTCTTGAAGTTACCAGTACTTTTGCAACCTTACAACAATCCATTGCTGTAGAAGCAAATGTGATATTCAGTGACTAATCGGGTTCTCTGACTTTGATGAGTCGATATAGCGCCTGACAACATGGACCCCAGAGAGACAAGCAAAATGGAACCAAGAAAGCAAATTAAATCAGTAGTTTTAGGAGCTCTGCTATTAAATACAGAATGTTGAAAGCAACAAGACAAATGGTATATTTGAATACATACCACCAACATTGTTGTGTGTGTGTGTGTGTGTGTGTGTGTGTGTGTGTGTGTGTGTGTATACGAGATTTCTTTAATTACCGATACAACTACTCCTACAAACTCTAAAACTCCGCGAAACTCTCTGAGGGTCTTCAACGTTGTCGTTCATTTAAGAGACATCATTTATCCTGGTACAAAGCTAACTTTGTTAACAATATACAGTGTCACTTATCACTCTTAAATTATACTGCATTAAAACAAACTCTGTTAACAAATTTACAGTGTCACTTATCACTCTTAAATTATGCTGCATTAAAACAAAACTTTGTTGGCAAAGCGCATTGTCTAAACGATTGCTTAATGTGTTCTGCATAAAAACAAAACGTTGTTAACACCATTCATTCAGTGTCTCAAATTATTGATCAATTTATACTGTATAAAAGTAAAGCGTTGTTAGCACAATATAGTGTTTCATAAACCTGCGTCATTTACTATGCATGAAACAAAACGTTGGTGGCACTATAGAGGGTCTTACACTTCTGCTTAATTTATACGCGTAGAAACGAAACGTTTTTATGCTATACATTGCTTAATATTTTTCTGCCGATGAACAAAGACAAACGTTGTTAGGATTGTGCACTGTTTCTTCTACTTCATAAAAACATTGTTAGGACTATACAATGTTTCATCTACTTCATAAAAGAAAACGTTATTAAGATTGTACAATATTTTTTCTTTATAAAAGTAAACTATACAATGTCTCTTCTGCTTCATAATATACAAAACAAAAACAAAACGCTATTAGAACTGCACAATGTTTTTTTCTTTGCATAAAAAACAAAATCTTCCTTGACTGCTAGGTCACAGCGTTGACGCCAATTCTCTCTCTCTCTCTTTTGTCGTCATTATTTTGTCTGGCTGCCCTGAGATTTCTCTAATGAAGTGGCAATTTCAAGCATCAGCAACTTTTATTCGCATCTTGCATCAAAATAACTCCATTTCCTCAGGTTGTTGTCTAAAGACATTTCAACCGGGACGCTTCAAAGAGCTAAAAGTGACTGTTTATTTGAGTTCTAATTTTAAAGAGCAGTGCAAAAACTGGATGTTCATAGCGCTTTTTATCAATAAGTTAAACAAACAATTGCATCTTAATTTTAGCCTGTTTCGGTAATGAGCACTGTGCCATTCAGTGACGTCATTCCCCGGCAGCGGGAGGGGTGGGGTATGTGCCATACGGTTTCTATAATAAAAACACAATCTCACTCAAAGAAGATCTCTGATTATTATTATTATTACTACTCTCTCTCTCTCTCTCTCTGTGTTGGTAGTATGTATAGATTGAATCGTTTAAAACACAAGCTAACAGATGTTTTACTTGTTAGCGACCATTGAAAATTTATCAGAATGAAAACTAAAATGAGACTATTTTGACATTATTGCTGTATTATTCTTGATCTAAAGTCCTGTGACCTTGGCTGTGTCGTGTCTACGTGTGAGTCTTGCCTACCTTGGTTCTGGTCCAGACGCTGGGGATATCCCATCAGGTGAGCTGCAGGTCTTTCCTCCACGGCACCTCCTGTCTGCGAGGACTGCATTCGTATCTTGATGTTTCCTGAGGAAAGACAACCCAATCAGAAATTATCAACTCGTCGCACAAGGGACCAAAACAGTTTGAAGGAAAAATTTGAAATGAATGATTTTGTTAGTGCATTCAATGTGCACAGACTTTCCCAAGAGGCGGTATGTTAAAGTAAAGAGAACTGTGACGTGACATCAACGCCGATTAGCCCATAAATGCTAATCAGCCAGATTTGGAACGAGACCCTACGCCGAGCTGTGGCAATCCGCCTAACTGGTCTGGCAGTGCATCATATGCTACATGACAGTACTCTCGACAGACTTGGGGTCGTTCTCAGACTCCATGAATCACAGCACGAGGGAGCGAACGAAGTAAAGAATCGGAAGATTAAACGCGTGTGTGTGTATGTGTGTGTGTGTGTGTGTGTGTGTGTGTGTGTGTGTGTGTGTGTGTGTGTGTGTTGCATATAGAGAGAGTATGGGAAAGGGAGAGAAATCGCGCAATCGGATTATACAGAGAAAGATAAACTGTCCGTCTCATTCACTGCGATTTACTTGATTGCATATTCTCACGCAATTTAGACGCACGATATAATATATAAATATATATAACACAAGCACAAAGAAACAGAGTAAATGCACGTGACACTACACTGACCACTGCAGTATCTATTTTGTTCAGGAATCTGTGACCAGAGACACATGCATAACTACACTTCCTTTTATTAAACTGAGAAATGCACGGCCTGAATGTGTGAATGTGGTTTGCATATTATGAAAGAAGACGACACCACATACTCTTAGAGAGCCACGTTACTACACACAATTGTCCCAAATCACGATTGCTGTAAAGGCAAAATACATACACATACTCACACACAAACGCACATGTATGTATTGCTGTAAATGCACATACACACACATACTCACACACAAACACATACATGCATAACTGTAAAGGCACAATACACACACATGCTCACATGAATATACATCGATTTCTTTAGTATTTTATAATATTGTTTGCCGACAGTGCATTTACATTTTTAAAAAGAATGTAGTTTGTTTTCCTCCTTCCTTGTTTGTGCTTTAAAAAAAAAACAACCAAAAAAAAATATCACAACATGAATCCATCGATGCATTTGTATCTGAACTCCTGATCAATCGCCTTAGAGAGAAGGATCGACATGCCCGATCCCGGTCGGTGTCTTTCATCTGGCATCAAGAGGTAGAATTCATTCGTCTTAGAGTTGCATGCACGGCAGGAAAATGGGAATGTTAATGTGAAGTGAAGGAAAACCGACCCACCGACAGCGGCAAGTAGTAAAGGAAAAATATATAATTTAAATAGAAATAGAAACAAAAATGTAGGAAAATAAATCTAAAATTGTTTTGCACCGAAATGAATAAAATGACAAAAGCAAGTAGGACTAGACAGGAAGCTTTTGATTATATATATATTTTTTAAAATCTCGCATTTAGGATTCTGAAACTCAGGTACAAAACAAAATTCTCAGAAATTAATTTCCAAATATATTAAATAACAAAGACAAAAATAATATGAAAGATAAATTAGTCGATGATGTAATGCGTGTGTACAGTGTCTGGTGTAGTGTGTAGAGTGTCTGGTGTAGTGTGTAGAGTGTCTGGTGTAGTGTGTACAGTGTCTGGTGTAGTGAGTACAGTGTTTGGTGTAGTTGTATGTGTTTGAGAATATATAAAGGTGCGTATTTTTGTGTGCTGTGCTTATGTATATGGATCATAAAGTTAGGATTTTGTATTCATAGGGATGCGTGTTATGTACACGACTCAGTGAGCTAGGTGTGTGTGTGTGTGTGTGTGTGTGTGTGTGTGTGTGTGTGTGTGTGTGTGTGTGTGTGTGTATGCGTGTGTGTGTGTATGTGTATAAATGTTTTGTGGGATGAATGTGTATTGGTAAGTCAACATGTATGTGTGAGGGGAATGTGAAGATCTATCTATCTATCTATCTATCTATCTATCTATCTATCTATCTATCTATCTATCTATCTATCTATCTATCTATCTATCTATCTATCTATCTATCTATCTATCTATCTATCTATCTATCTATCTATCTATCTGTCTCTCTCTCTCTCTCTCTCTCTCTCTCTCTCTCAAATCCGACCATCCATCCTTCTAATGTAATGTACGTGTATATATCTATATCTATATCTATATGTGTGTGTGTGTGTGTGTGTGTGTGTGTGTATAAATATTTTGTGGGATGAATGTGTATTGGTAAGTCAACATGTATGTGTGAGGGGAATGTGAAGATCTATCTATCTATCTATCTATCTATCTATCTATCTATCTATCTATCTATCTATCTATCTATCTATCTATCTATCTATCTATCTATCTATCTATCTATCTATCTATCTATCTATCTATCTATCTATCTATCTGTCTATCTATCTATCTGTCTATCTGTCTCTCTATCTATCAAATCCGACCATCCATCCTTCTAATGTAATGTACGTGTGTGTATATATATATATATATATGTGTGTGTGTGTGTGTGTGTGTGTGTGTGTGTGTGTGTGTGTGTGTGTGTGTGTGTGTGTGTGTGTGAAACTAGCATAATGATGGGGGTAAATGAAGAAAATTATTACATACGTGTTGCAATTCCAATATTTTCAATTTTAAATATTCTCCTTGAATATATGCTACTCGTTAGTAAAAAGCAAGCATTTCTTTTATCTTTAATTCCATCGTGTAACCGCAAACATTCACATTTCCAAGTGTCTGTATTTTTCCTTTCTCAAGCAATTAGTATCGCTTACAGGTCGCGTACCAATGTGTTTGCTCTAGCACTTACTTTATAGGCCTGTAACTGAACGTTTTCTTTTTAACTTTAAGTGAAGGGTTTAGGTCTGGAGTTCAAAATATTTCTTTTCGTCTGAAGGCATGTTTTCGCATTCTTGTATTTTAATACCAAATATTTCACCTCCGCAAATCCAGTTTCCCCATCCTTTACAAAGTTTTGTTAAGTAGAATTTTTATGACTGGATATAGGATTGCGGGACTTGAAATAATTCATACTTGAAAGGTTTAACTCCCCTGTGTAGACACTCAAAAGGCGTTTCTTAAGTCTGTACCCAATAAACAGCAAATGCACTCTGTCCCGTTCACCCACGAAACGAGTTGCCGCACTTTCCCTTTACCGGTCTCTATCGCTGGTCAATGCGAGCTGGCTTAACATCCACCCTCCAGTCTATTAATTAACATATCTCAATTAACACCCACCCTTCAGTCCATTGACATATCTCATCTAACATCCACCCTTCAGTCCATTAATGAACATATCTCAATTAACATCCACCCTTCAGTCCATTGACATATCTCAATTAACATCCACCCTTCAGTCCATTAATTAACATATCTCAATTAACATCCACCCTTTAGTCCATTAATTAACATATCTCATTTAAAATCCACTCTTCAGTCCATTAATTAACATATCTCAATTAACATCCACCCTTCAGTCCATTAATTAACATATCTCAATTAACATCCACCCTTCAGTCCATTAATTAACATATCTCATTTAAAATCCACTCTTCATTAATTAATTAGTCCATTAATTAACATATCTCAATGTTGTCCACCCATTCATTATTCAATGAACTTTCCGGAAGGTGCTAGTATAGATTTTTGTAGCCCAGCAATAGAGTGCAATAAGCACAACGCAAACTTACTTAAGTTTGTCGACGATAAGTTTGTATGCTGAAGACATTATATTACTCTGATAGTAGTGTTAGTGGACACAGAAATAAAATATGTCTTCGTTTTAACAGCAAAAGCTCGCCACACCCAAGTCTAATCACAGTCCTACATTTTCGTCGTCGTCGTCATCTTGGCCTGTATTATCACCATCGTCCCCATTGTGATCGCCACAACAGTGTCGTCTGTGGTCCATTGTGAATTTCAGACATGTTCTCCGCAAATGCGTTTGTTTTTCTGTTCACGATATTTGTCATCATTCAATATGTACGGTACGGAAATGAGAGGTCTGAACGTAACAAGACATAATAAGTCATTCAATCCATAAATTATATTCGTCAAGCTTAAAAAAAAAATATTTACAAAATGTAATGTTACTGACCTAGATATGGCGCTCAATATTTACCTTGAACCGGGCGTAATTTAGCGCTCTTTTTATTTAAAGACAACAAATCTTTATAATGCACCACTAGGCAACTTGTATAATATGTAACATTAATTCAAATCAGATTTTTACAAAATACTTTCAAAAAATTATTTTGTAATTTTATGTCGTGAAATGTCATGCGACGAGAAGTAAACAGACCGATCAATCATTTATTTCGCTGCAACATAACCAGTACAATCACAATTTAATTAGTAAAATCACACTCTAATTAATAAAACCACAATCTAATTAATACAATCACTATGTAATTAGTAACACCACAATCTGTTTAGTACAGTCACAATCGAAATAGTATAATCAGAATCTAGTTACTAAAATCAGCAACTAATTAATACAATGACAATCTAATTAGTACAATGACATTATAATTAGTACAATGACATTATAATGACAATGACAGTATAATCACGAACTCATTAGTACCATCACAATCTAATTAGTATAGTCAAAAATTGATTTAACAATTACAAATTAATTAGTAAAAGTACAGACATATAAGCAGATTAACGACTCATCGGGTACATAACCACATAACCAGTCAACCTAACAATTTACTCAGTCACTCAATCACTCACTTATTTAATGAAGTAATTACGATATAAAATAGAATTATTAGTGTGTAAGTGCCTCACAAAATGAGAGAAACGACCTAGGTAAGAGACACATTGCAATCACTTGAACGACACACACCCTAATCACTGATATCTGTGGCGCAGTAAGTTTGCCTCTCCCAATTTCTAAACTTAATAATTATACATTATTTTGTTGCCAATGTTAACGTGACCCGACCTTGGGCACTACTTGCGATAGTATTTTATTTTAATTGTCAGAGTTGGGGTAAACAACTCAGGTAAAGAATATGCTACAACTTGCTGATGCAATCCAAACCAGTTCCAAGTTGATGAATAGTTTTTTTCTGACTAATAGTCTCACACTTGTTCATCCAATGGGGCTGGACCAAAAGTTATTTTGTTGAAGAAAGTTCTATATTCTAATCACTTTGATTTTGACATAACTAAAGTCCGGTCAGAAAGGCGATTGTTAGATTATGGTAAGTTAACTCTCTGATAAAGAAGGAATGGGCTTAGAAATATTTTGTACATATTTGCTATTGATCTATGATTTGAATTAGAGAATGTTTATGTAATTGAACTAATATTTCTATGTTTCCTAATTTGATTACATTGTACATTATACTTGTGAATTTTGATTGATGCTATATTTCTTTTGCTGCGTGTGTATCAGGCTAATGAATATTGTTGCAGGGTTTGTAAGTTGAGATTAATTATATTCATATGTCGTACATTTGTTTGGTGACATTATAAATTTATTGTTAAATTTATTAACCTTCTAGCGCATATATTAAAACTTATGTTGAAATAATAGTGGTGGAGGGGGGCTTGTTAAACATAAATAAAAGACAGATTTTTTATTACTCCTTTACTAAGAAATTTCTACCTGCTGAACATTATGCAACAGTAAAATATCTATCTTATTGTGTAAAAGTACAATTTTATGACATCTTTATAATCCACCAAGTGAGAGGCATGTTGGTCTTGTGGGAGAATTATTAATAACTATAAATTAAGATTCTTGATCACTTGTAATTAGTTATGTGTTATTAATTAATAAATAATAATCATAACGAGTGAGGGACGCCCAGCGAGGTGTCACAATATCAAATGCAAGTTATTCAAACTACATTCATCCGTGCAATAAAAACAATATTTGGGAAAGAAAAAAATATTTAAAAAAATATTTCGGAAAGAACCTTTAAAAAAAATTATTTGGGAATTAAAAAAAATTCAGGTTAGATTAAAATGGACATGCCATTATGACTCATTAAGACCTCTATCAAGAGCAGGAAGTTGTTTCATGCTCCCCCCTCCCCCCCAGCCCCCCGAGTATCAGAAATCAAAACCCAGGAATTCAATGCCATTGCATATATTAACTGAGATGTGGTTTGTTTTTTTAGGGAAATTCGGAGACGATTAATCGGTATTTCCGATTCGGCGCTTAATTTCGTCAGCACGAACGTATGTGTCAACACACGGCCCTTATTACAGTAGTGTCAGCACAACGAAGCTTGAAAACGGTGAATTAAGTAGTGATAGAAGTCACTGTGATCTTCAGAAGTTACTTTACAGCATGAAATGAGTTAAATAATTAAATAATATGTGTATGTGTGTGTGTGTGTGTTTGTGTATGTATAATTAAGAAAAAATAACAATTAACCACCATCAATGAATTAATGAATGAATTAAAACAAACACAACAAGTTTGAGCATATATTTTAATTGAAGGCAAACGCATACACAAATGAAATAGCAAGCATGCATAAGGCCAGACGAAACCAAGAGTGACGGGTTTATAAATGAGTGAAGATTTATTTCATATCAATTTAAAAAAAAACCCCAACCCAAATCACAAATATCAAAGAGACAAAAATAACTCTTTCTTAAAATAACAACCAGCTAAATGAAAACAAGAAACAGCGAACAAGCATCAAACAGAAAGATAAATTGTCTTCAAATATTTTAATTATTATTTCCCATAAATGTATCATTGGTATTTCTAAGCTTAAACTGAGAAGACATACCATTTTATCGCGAAACCAAACTCTTGAGTCTGAAGCAGTTTTAACAAACGCAAAACCATTAGTGGTGTGAATGTACAGGCTTCAGCAACAAAAAATAAACACCCCAAAAATCGCTAAAAGCAGAAAACACAAGACATCACTTAAACTATCAATACTGCATACAAATGTGTTGATACCAGTAATGAAAACCTGATGAACCGTGAAATCGTCAATCAGACAAAGACCCCGAGACACGTGAGCCAGAAACTGGCGTAAATGATGCATTTCTGCCAACAACAGTGGACCAGAAGAGAGAGAGGGAGGGAGGTAGAAGGTAAAGAGAGAGAGAGAGAGTAGGAAAGGGAAGACAAGAAAAGAGAGGGCGGGAGGGAACAAATGACGTACCTAGGGGAGAGAAAAAGGTAAACGAATAGTTAAACTCACTTCGTTTTTTGGCCACCTAAACAGTTGTTCAAGCGCATTGTATTATTTATGTGTGTGTGTGTGTGCGCGCGCACGCGCGAGCTGTTTGTACAGACATATCTTTGTCATGAACTCCTTCATATGCATATGAAATTAAATTAAAACACGATTTACACTGGCAGTAGGGTAATGGGTCCAGGGTTATAGACAGTAATATATATATTTTTTTTTTTAAAGAAGGAGCCTGCGTCGTTTGATGACAAAGCCGTAAAATAAGGCCACGTCATTTACAATTTTCACGAAAAGAAAGAATGAGTTTTGAAAGGATGGGTGTATTTGAGCATAAGTGCCTGGAGTTTAGAACTAAAGTAGTGTCTAACTCACAGAATTATGATTCTAAAGTTATGCAAATGCAATAGTTCATTTTATAGCATTATTCAGGTCAAGGAAAGAATAATATTTTCTTGGGATTTTCATGGATTTACTCACCAGGCTACATTATCGGGATTGAGTGTGTGTGCGCCAGGTAAAGTGTGTGTGTGCGCTCGCGCGAGCAAACGAGCGAATGTATCTGTGAAGGAGAGAAAGAAAGGAAAATGTGAAGGAGAGAAAGAAAGGAAAATGTGAAGGAGAGAAAGAAAGGAAAATGTGTTCTTGTGATCATCCATGCCCAGTTGCAATCACTCCGAATCAAGTCAAAGAATGAAGAAAGTAAAACCAGAAAAATATACTTTGTTTCTCATCAGTGCTGAGACAAAGACCACAGTGGCGTTACACCAAGACAGTAGAAAAACAAAACACATACACATGTGCAAACAAAGAAAATAGTTTTGCGCGTGAAGGAGAAATAATTTTTTTTCCTTGGGAAGAATATGCTGTTTTTGATATCTGAGCATTTCACTACTTACTGATACATCGGACACGTGTGCTTGACTGTTGGGTTTGAGATGTTTGGGGTGGGTGGGTATACAACACCTAAACTAAAGGATTAGACGAAGTCTTCTGGGGAAAAGGGAGGGGGGTGTTGAAGAGTAGGTTGTGATGTAATAACATTTTTTTTATAAATCTTATTTCGATCTCCCTTTTACCTTCCCTTAATAACCACATAAACGCACACATAGACACACACACAAAAAGCACATAAGCTAAAAAAACTGACAAATTTTGCCTGTCTTTACCAATACCCCTCGATATGTTACGTTGGCCCATCACGTCACGTTGGACCATCATTTTACGTTGGATATCACACGAACAGTCGCACTAATAGCCGCGTTCGCCTAAGCATGTCAGCTTGCAAAAATATAATAATAAGTTAAATAAAGACGCCACCACCCCTTCACCTCCCCAGGTATTTGTTGAACAAGCTTTTAGGTAAACAACGCACTTGGATTTGACATTTCCAACGTTTGTGACTCCGGCACTATACAGCAATTCTATACGTTCAACGAGGTCTATTTTTACCACCACTCGACATCCAGCCCAGAGCAACTCACCTGTTCTAGGGACGCTTGGGTATCGAGAAGAACAAAAGGAGTATTTCAACGAGGCATTTTGAACTGCATACCGCAGAAAAGGAAGAAGAACTCGTACAATCCACCCCCAACACACACACACACACACACACACACACACACACACACACACACACACACACACACACACACACACACACACACACACACACACCAATGTGAGTGAGTATGCGTGCATGCGTGTCGTTTTTTGTGTTTGTGTGAGTGTGATGTACTACGTGTATAGCAATTGTCTTTCCCCCCTCGATTTGTGATAAAAGTTGAGACAGTTTTTCAAACTTCTTTAGAAAGATTTGGTTTGTTGCTTCCCCATCCCTAAAATGCATGCTCATCATAAACTTGAAATAAAAGTTATGAGCGATTTGAAAAAAATATAATGACATTTAACATTGTTTATAGATAACTTAATATCTAACAACAAATTCTAAACGGTAGAGCTAGATAATAGAAAATGATCGGCTTAAGTTTGTGGTTTATATTTTTTTTTAAAGCAATAAAAATAATTTGACTCTCTATATGTGCAGAAGGCGCGAGACAGTTTTCATAGCATAACCCCAAGCAGTGTAAAACAAGCAAGGAGACACAACAGGCCATGTCTCGAAACAAGCAAGGAGACACAACAATCCATGTCTAGAAACAAGCAAGGAGACACAACAATCCACGTCTAGAAACAAGCAAGGAGACACAACAATCCATGTCTAGAAACAAGCAAGGAGACACAACAGGCCGCCATGTCTAGAAACAAGCAAGGAGACACAACAATCCATGTCTAGAAACAAGCAAGGAGACACAACAATCCATGTCTAGAAACAAGCAAGAAGACACAACAATCCATGTCTAGAAACAAGCAAGGAGAAACAACAGGCCAAGTCGGGAGACAAACCAGGCAAATTATATCTAGAGACAAACCCAAGCGAATCCAAGAGAAGTCCATGCAAAACCTCATATCATACCAACATTTTAAAGATAAAGTTGACTTTAAAAGTCCGTGTGCACAGAGTAAGCATTCATTTGATAAGTTTAAGATGGGTTCTTCTACAGCGCATGGTTAGACTTAACAAGATCAGAGAACTACTACAAAGCACAGCTTACTGTCATCATTCCATTGGTAATAGGGATTACTGTTTTATTTTTTTTTTCGGGAGAGGGGGACAGGAAATGCTCTCGACTACAGATGGCTGAAGCTGGTTTGATTTCTAAGTTGCATCAAGTATCAGTGTTTGCGGAGTCTGAGAGAGAGGGTGGTGGTGGCGGGATGGGGGTGAACGGAAAAGAACCAAGAGAGCCCCAAAGAGGCTAGTGAATTGATAAAAAAAAAAAATCAAGGAACACAAACGATAATGGGTGGAAAAAAATGAAAAATATCACCGGTGTGACGATGTAAATTTAACTGCATTTTCAACTCAGAAATATTTAGCACTGCCATTTTACATCCATTTAAGTGTATTTAAGTGCATTAATATATATTTTAATTTTTAAAGAAGAAAAATTGAGAAAGGAAAACGGTGAAGAAAATAACTTGTTTAGTAAGATTTGCAAATAGAATTTTAATTAATGCTCTATAATATGCTCTATAATATAGGTAACTCTTTTCAGAATATACTGCTATAAAACATCTATTAAGTGAAAATCATCCTTTAATCAGACTGGATATTGTTACTCGAATATTAAAAACTTAGCCTCGATAATATGATACACAGTTGTGTATCCTAGTCCACATCGACTACACTAGTAAAATCTTCGCTCAAGTCGGAAGTAGGGGTCGCTAGTCTTAGAAAACAATATATCGTAGTCCACATCGA
The DNA here is from genome assembly GCA_028829895.1 of Sinotaia quadrata. NCBI lineage: Eukaryota > Metazoa > Mollusca > Gastropoda > Architaenioglossa > Viviparidae > Sinotaia > Sinotaia quadrata. Next base: position 71,002,687 of record CM054177.1, read on the forward strand.
CTACACTAGTAAAATCTTCGCTCAAGTCGGAAGTAGGGGTCGCTAGTCTTAGAAAACAATATATTGGCGCGCAGGACGAACAGTCATGAAATTTTCCATAGCGCCAGTTTGGCGCTTGATAATTTTTAAATAAATGAAGTTCGCAGTTAGTTCAATTATAACAACTCGCTAATTCGCAGCGATGGTACTCTTAACTTCTCTACAGACCTGGTTGTGTATTCACCGTCAACATCAGTTCGGTAGCATCTGTAGCAGCAGTGTAAAAGTCAAAAGATCCTAAGTCTTCGGTAGTATTACTATTAGTAGTGAAAAGGTCAAAAGGTCCGAAGTCATCGGTAGCAGCAGTTTAAAAGTCAAAAGATCTAAAGTCATCGGTAGTAGTAGTGAAAAGGTCAAAAAGTCTGAAGTCTTTCCCGATTCTTGCACGTTGCACGCGCTAACCAATTACTTTGAAAAAAAAGAAAACAAACAAACAAACGTGGACTGCATTAAGTAAAAGGGCGCCCCACGACTCGTACTGTTAATCTGCTCAAAATAATATGTCGGTTTCTCAGCGTGCTGGGAAACTCAAGTTATGTTTCCCTGTGGGCATCAGTGCCTTGAGAAAAGTGTTCGACAAAATCCAGATATATGCAAAGAAATTTGTTTGTTTTTTGCATATCGAAGATCATTAATCTATTTATTTGATTTTTTTAAAAATAGCATTTTACATTAATATCTCAGTGGGTACCTTGAATTTGCCCAAATTATGTTTGCTCCCCAAAGGAGTTATGAAAGTTTGTGAATAATAATAAAATTGAACAAAGAGACAAAAATTTGAATAGAAAATTACTGATTGTAGAATTTATATCTTGCATTGAAAGTAGCTATTTATTTCTTACTGAAAATATGTAAATGGAATTGAGAAAAATTCTCATAAATACAAAATTAAACGTGTTCACGAGAAGAAAACAATATAAAGAATTAAAATTGTTAAACTCTCTCTTTCACACACACACACACACACACACACACACACACACATATATATATATATATTTGATATTCTCTTTATTCATGAATTAACTTTACATAATTTCCATAAGTGAAATTTAAATTTTAAAATGACAGCTTATTTTAGCGCCAATCATTTTTGGGTTAATTTTATATTTGTCTAAAACAAAAATATTATAATATATATATCGGACATCTGTCCTCGATTAGAGTAGCAACGGAAAGACACATCTAAACGTAAACAAGCCAGTTCTTCAGTGTCCACACTACTGTCGATCGAACGATTGATCAAGGGAGGGAACTCCGGATTTATTGCATACATGGTAGTAGGACATTGAAACAAGCAAGGCTTGCTGTGAGTGTGGGAACTTCCGCCTTTTTTACAAGACTTGGCAAAAGAAAGAAATAACAGAGAAAAGAACAACTGACTTTCCACCTTAAAAAAAAAAAAAAAAATTTCCAGCACCCCCCCCCCTCCAGCTTAATAATTTCGCGCCAGCCCGCACAGTATGCAGAACGTAACCAGGAAATGTTAAAAACGGAGAAAGCAGTCGCTAATGAGTGCACGCAAGGCGCTGTCAAAAGAAAAAGAAAAAGAGAATAATAAAAAAACAAAAAGAAGAAAAATAAAACAAGATAAGAAAATGGCGGCAGAGCTTGTATGTGATGAGACGCTCAACTCGGTACAGCTTTGGCATGAAAGATGTCTGCGTGTAGTACAGTCTAGCTCGGTGAGAACGCGAAGAATGGACAGACAGGCAGACATACAGACATACATAACAATAAATCACAACAAATCTAGGGAGATAGATGGATTTGTTAACAAACAGAGTGTACGAGCACATAACAGACAGACAAACAATAAGGTGGATACAGGGGCTATAGATAGATAGATAGATAGGAGTTATAAAGAACAGCACGAAGCATTGAAAGGCAACATTTCATTATGTAATTTTTTTTAATACTAGCATTGTGAGGGAAAGCTCTAATGAAACATTACAATTAGTTGTCAAATTGCATTCTTCTTTTTCTTTTTATAGTGCGCGGGAGATTTAAGAGAGATACAAATTCATCACACCTTATTTAATATTTCAAAATATCAAAACATAAAACGTGATATTACAGACTTTTTATTTAAACCTGATACGATGTTCTTGTCTGGAAGTTTTCAACAACTTTAATATTCTGAGAATAGATTCCTATAAATGAATGATTTTCCTAGACGAAAACATAAAACCATACAAGCCACTCACACACACTTCAAATACCTACAAGCGAACATACACACACACACACACATACGCATAAAAAGCAAAAGAATACTGAGTAGTTCTTCTATGATTCGCATCAGCAATTTAACCAAAACATCACGCAGAAAAATATTTGAAAAAACGAAAATTACACATCCGTTGTAAAATAAAAACAAACAAGCAAACATCAACGAAGAAGAACTGTTATAAACCTCAACACTGAAACATGCCGTTTTAAACCTTTTCAGCGACTTCCCGTCAACTCATTTTTTTGAGGTATCTCATGTTCTCTTGCTCACCGAGTCAAATGTGCACGGACACAATTGGACGCACACCCACAGCACGTGACTCCTTTCAACTTCCAGCTCTTCTTCCTTCCCCTTAGCTCACAGTCTTGGTCTCTGGGTATTACCAGCAAGGCTAGCAAGCGAAACAAGAACTGGGAGAAAATAGATCTATCCCCCATCTTCCCAATATTAATGAGAAATAAGAGAAGCATAAAAGAAACTTGCTTGGGAAGTCGGTTAAAAAAAACAAACAAAAAAAAACCAACACCACCAAAAACAAAAAACACCCCATCACACGCACGCACGCAACCACCTCCCGAAAATGAAAATGAACTGTTAAAACTGAGTCTACAAGTTAACGAAGATAGTGTAGAGTGGGGGTAGGGGTTTGGTGTATTCGTGACTAGGAAGATATCTATTTTAATCACTGCAAGAACCAATGACTTCGCGGATTTGTAGTTCAGCTGCGAATGTTTGACATCTTTACGACCATGGGGCATAACTCGTTTAAGCTCTTCCTGTGACTATTGCTTGTTTTACGTTTTTGCTACTTTAAAAAAAACAAAAACAGACCATTTTAAGTTCTTACGTAAATTGTAATAGTTAAAAAGTATTGTTCAATGAATAATATTTAAAATATAATTACTACTATTACTAATCAATTTATTAATTAAAGACAGTTTTAAGAAAGAGCTATTAGAAAGTGATTCTCATTTTACATAAAAACAACAAAATGAGAAACGGGTCACCATTCCCACCCATCCCAGGAATAATAGCGAGGTTAACAGCACACTTATTTGTAAAATGTCCAAACTTGACTTAATACTTGAATAGGACTTAGTTATAGAAATGTATGCCAGTAGTATGCTGTGTTTTATACCACACAGACTAGTAAAATAAAAATTGCTAGTAATATGCTGTGTTTTATACCACAAGACTAGTAAAATAAAAATTGCTAGTAATATGCTGTGTTTTATACCACACAGACTAGTAAAAAAATTGCTAGTAATATGCTGTGTTTTATACCACACAGACTAGTAAAAAAATTGCTAGTAATATGCTGTGTTTTATACCAGACAGACTAGTAAAAAAATTGCTAGTAATATGCTGTGTTTTATACCACATAGACTAGTAAAAAAAAATGCTAGTAATATGCTGTGTTTTATACCACACGGTCCTGTAAAAGAAAAAAATGCCAGTAATATGCTGCTTAACCGAAAAAAGAATTTCTGCCAGTAGTAAGCTGTTTTGCACAACACTACTAGAAAAAAAAAAGAAAACGCGTTATTAAAAACTGGGAATCTTGTCGTAACCATCACCCGTCATCCGATTCACGTTAGTACACCAGAAACGATACCCCGAACATTAAGCATCAATATAATTATTACTCTGTTCCCACTGCACGGTCACACATTCCAGCGCTGTTGTGTAAAGGAAGTGAATGTCGTATTCTACAACAACACACTCTTCCTCCACTCCATCCTTCCTCCTCCATTTCCCCCATCTTGCCCTTCCTGGAGTGAAGCACATGCCAGTCTCCTCCAGCTTGGATCCTGTTATTGTTGGCGAGTTTCGTGCAATGTCAACACCTCATGGCACCGGGGTACCTGCCTGTCTTTCGATTTGGCCGCGTGTTCTTCTCTTTGTCTTCCGCTGCCGAGAGTTGTTTCCCAGATTGAATGGATAGTCTATGACTTCCTTTCTCTCGGTTCTTCTCCGGTACTTCGATACTGTTACGGATCTTTGGAATCCAGGTGAATCTTCGGTATCCCGGTATGAAAACAACAGTCAGTAAATTTCCATAACTCTTTGAGACAAATCGAAACGAGGGCCGACTAAGGAAAAGTCGAGTTATCGAGGGAAACTTGCAAAAAAGTTTAAGCATGCAATTTTGTTAGTTAGTGACTCCAGGTGTCGGGAGAGGGGAAAAGAGAAGGGGGGAATATGTTTTTAAAATCAACATTTGTATACACATCCTTCACCCATACAAAAAGAAAAATGAGACATGCTAAAACTCCTAAACGTGGTGGATTTTGTGGAATTTTAAGGTTAAATGTAAAATGGTAATTAGAACTGACGTTAGGAGTATTTTATTTTTATTTCATTGTTTTTAGGTCGTGTCAGTTCCTTTATTTTCGTTAAATTTGCATCATGACTCGTAGGCAAGAAAGAAAAGCGCCAGGTCTTCTATGACGAGGGAGAGAGGGGCAATGTAGTATTTAAACTTGATTACTTCCCCTTATACTACTTTGTAACGCAAATGCATCAGGAAATAAACTCTTGATCACAAATAAAGTAACAGAACCCGCAGTTTTAAAGCGTGTCATTCAAAGCATTGCTTTGTAAGTTATGGAGAAATAACTCTGCCATAAAGTAAGTTATAGGGGAATAACTCTGCCACAAAGGATGCTACAGAGCAGTGTAATTTCCATAAGTACTGATTATATTTTTACTTTTACTTCAGTGGCGCAGAGTTCTGCAAGTGCTTAGAAAAATTAAACAGATAAGCAAAAAAAAATATACGTGAACTTATATTTGTTTTCCTTGGTTATTCTTTTGTTTCATAGCTTCAAAATATTATTTTATTTGTATATTTAATACTAACAGACCTGAGCATCAGCTGCATGAGTGCGCAACCATGCATTAAAAGTCACATTTCAATGATCAAATAAATATTGTTCTTAAGAATGCATGTTATACGGACAATCTAACCAATATGGGCCAGAAAACCAAGCTAGACCATTTAACTGTTCATTCAAAATTTAACCATACCTTACCCTTCTAGCCAAACAGCCAAAATAACTAATCAAAACCATACCGATTTGCGCACCAAATGCCCAACTCATAAACCATCCACCCATAGAAGCCAATTACGAATCAAAATTCTGTTAGCCATACAAGTAAAAAAATAATAAAAGCTTCTAATATCATATGCTAGATAACCAAACCAACCCAAATCATATTTTTGATTGTTCATTAAACACAGAATAACCAAACCAACCCTCCCGAATAACCAACCTAACCTAATAACTATGAGGACCGAATAACCAGCTTAACCTACTAACTATGAAGAGAGAATAACCAAACCAAGCCTACTAACTATGAAGAGAGAAAAATAAAAAATACCTACTAACCATAAGGACCGAATAACCAAAAGCAAACATACTAACTATAAAGACTCAATAATAAAACCAAACATACTAACTATACAGACTCAATAATAAAACCAAACATACTATATAAAGACTCAATAATAAAACCAAACATACTAACTATAAAGACTCAATAATAAAACCAAACCTAACTATAAAGACTCAATAATAAAACCAAACCTACTAACTATAAAGACTCAATAATAAAACCAAACCTACTAACTATAAAGACTCAATAATAAAACCAAACATACTAACTATAAAGACTCAATAATAAAACCAAACCTACTGACTATACACCCTGAATAACCAAACAATGCCTCCCAACAATGACTACCGAATAATAAACCAAAACCTGCTAAATATAAAGACCCAATCCTCAACCAAACCTATTGCCTATCAGGACCAAATAAACTACCAAACCTGCTATATATAATGATAAAATAACCAATCAAATCCTTCTAGATACAAAGGATCAAATAAACAACCCAAATCTCCTAACTATAAGAACCGAATTAACCAATCAAATCTTTCTAAATACAAAGGATCAAATAAACAACAAAAATCTCCTAACTATAAGAACCGAATTAACCAACCAAATCGAATAGCCAACCCAAAACGTACCAAAGTTGCAGTGCAAATAAGCAATCAAGACTATCCACCTACACGTTCCAAATCAACTAAACCAGTCAACTATACAGAACAGGTAATTCCAAGCTTTCTTCAGCTATCATGAGTCAATAACATAAGTCGTTTGTTTTATTTACTTCAGGATATTTTGTCTGTGCCGATAGAGAGAAAATAAAACAAACACCACCAACATAGATGACTGGAGTTATGGCAGAATATCTGCAATCGTAAAAGTTGAGTTGGGAGAGCACTGAAATGCAGAGAACTGATTACGTGTGCTGCAGTCCTGGAAGAGACAAGCATGAATAAAGACGCCATCTGCTGCACAACATCGCCATGTGATAACATCAGAACTTGATTGATGCAGGGACCGAAACATCCGATACAATCTTCCGCTTATTGCTTGCAACGTCACTGAAAAAACTTCAGTCGGAAGGATGACAGAGACTTTGCATAAACGACTGGGTTGTTTTGTCTGCTTTGCGTGAGCAATCCGACTGCTTTTAAGCGGTCACTTATTTTTTTAGAGCAATCATGGCTGAGGTCAGCATGGTTTTCCTATTCTTGTGAAGATCAAGTATAGCTGTCAAAGGGAGGTAAATCTTTTTCTTGATGCTGACAATAATCGGGTCAAAATATGTGTCACGTGCGTGCTTGTGTGTGTGTGTGTGTGTGTGTGTTTAATTCATGTGTAATTAATAATAAGAAATAAAGTTACAATATGCAGGTTGTATGCTTCATTTTCATCAATGTTCAAGCACATTTCCTGTCCGCCACCAGCATTACCATCGTCTTTCCCCGTCATCTGTCTGTCTGTCTGCCTGTCTGTCTATCTATCTATCTATTTAAATTATAAATTGTCACCGGAATTTTCATCAAAGCCATCTTGCTGTATTTAGTACGATACATATCCCATACATTTTTCTTGTAATGATCTAAATAAAATATCGAAATGCAAACTGAAGTGGTTTGAAGGGAGAGAACAAAAGTCAGCTCCGAACTGAATGAAGTGGTCGAAGACAAACGCATTGAACTAGCACAGAGGTACCTGTCTAAGCTCACGGAACAAAAATCAGTACGGCTGCTCTACTGCGCGAGCTCGATACCGATTGCAAAACACTGACTTTCAAACCGACGTAATGGACTGCAGAAAATATGGAAACAAAGGAAACTTCAAGCACGATCGCTGGATCTAATGTTTGCTTTGTCCAAAAACCGGACGCTCATTGCGTCGCAGCGGGACTGCAGTCATGCTGAGTTGCCAAGGCAACGAATAAACAGTTTATTGGCGACCTGGGATGGAAAATAATATGCCGAGCTAGTTGAATTTGCAAAGTTCTCTCTTGGCCTATTTTCTTTGTTGACTCTTTCTTCTGGCTACGTATAATTGTATTATTTGTGTCTGAAAAATATCAAACTACTCACTAAATCCACCACCCACCCTCTATCAATAATACTATGATTATCCACCAGAGCAAAGTGGACATTTCCTCAAAATTATCGTCATTAATGACGTCGTCACTTTACAACATCATTAATGACGTCACGGAAATAATAATCCAGAGATCAGTGTCTATGTACTATCACTATTTCATTAGTGAACTCAGACCGATTTTTAAACAAATTCTGGAACCTTCGATTTCAAAGACAGAAATCTACCAACAAAGTATCGGCTTATATATTATCTCAATCTGAAGGGTATCAAGAAGAGGGTTTATAGAAACTATGCCAACTATAGAACACATAATTTTCTCTCTCTCTTACTCCCCTTCTCTTTCACACACACACACACACACACACACACACACACACACACACACACACACACACACACACACACACACACACACACACACACACACATACACACAACACACATAGCACACATAAAAATTATATATACAAAAATAACAACAAAATCCCATGAGAAAACAAAGTAAATCACCACAATAAAAAAAATTAAGGGAAAAAATCTTTCTCCGCAGTTCTGAGCTAACAGATGCACCTTTTGAAAATATGGTTCTAACCAGTAAGGCACACTCTTAACATCCATACGACCACAGAACGAACCAATCACACATCAAGTTCGTCCGTGCACTTTTTAAAAAATATATATATCTCAACGAAGTCCGAGACTGAATTTTACGAGTCTTGGTTACTATGCATTCTTCGCGAACGATTTATAAAAAAAATCACTGAGACGTCTGTCAGGATAATAGGAACGAAACCAAACGTCACCCGGATCTATGTTCTTACGAGTTCTTCCATTTAATTTCCTTTCGCGACGAGATCCTGCCGCGGCAAATTGTGTGTAGTTCTCCGCCGGCCCATCCGTTCGGGTAATTTCCGCCTTGCTGGGAAAAGTTGTCGCGCTCTATCTGACAGATATCAAGAACTGGAGAAAAAAGATAATGCAGAAGGACATTTAAGTGGTAATTAAAATGCCCCTGTTAATGGCCGGCTTGCTTCTGGTCCGCAGTAATCGGAGCCGAGTATATAAGTATCAGTTCCAATGCAGGCATCTCCGAACGACTTGCCAGCGTCTCCGGGCGGTTGTATCAAACTGGGAGACTCCAGCAGTTTTCATCTAATCGAGTGTCTGAATCATGAAGTCCTTGATTGAACGGTTGTCCGACATCGACTGGCAACGGACTGGAGTTCTAAATATGGAGACAACTGATAACTTGCATCATCAACATCCCTGTGTTCCATTAACTCGATATAGCTCAAGGTAAATTTTGATATAGATGGAAGGGTGTAAGGGAACACTGAAAAAGCCATAACTTAAAATGCTGCTATTTCTTTCAAAGTTCATACATGTATGTTGTTGAAATATGCGTGTGTTTATTTAACAATAATAATAATAATAGAAGGAGAAGCGATAATGAAGAATGTTTTTAAAGAGCGGACTACAAAGCAAGGAATATTATAATATATCCTTGTGGTCATTCCGTCAGGAGAAGAGCCACGTTAAAGACTCAGGGAATTAAGTTGGATGAAAATGAATAAGGAAAAGGTTTGACCTGGGGATTATAAGTCAAGGTGACAATGAGTGAAATTCGGGAGCGAAACGCCTGACTGACTAGCAGGTGTCAATGAACTAAGCTTAAGATGTACCAGAAATATTTTTTAGAATGAGTGAACTCTATCCGACACTTGAGAAACTGGAAAGTACTGTATGAAGAGAAGTGGGTGGAACATTTTAAGGCATTTGACTATTACTTATATATCCAGAAGTCACGAGGGCTAATGGACGTTTTAGAATTAAAGTTGAGAAAGGTCACTCGTACATTTGAAGTGTGGGTGAGGAGCAGACACATTTCCTTTTCTTGTACTGCTACGGGAATTGTGAGGCGAGCTATCGGACAAATACTGCACATTGTAAACTACACGGACTTTGATCTACTGTTTTATGAGCAGTGACGAGAGTATTCTTTTAGTACCGAATCAAGTTTAACGAATAGCTTCCGACTACCATACAATAATGCCACATGAAAATTCATCTAATGTTTTGATGCTACCAGAATGATGCCACATCAAAGTTCAATTACTATTTAAGGTTACCAGGAAAAAGGTACCACATCAAAGTTCAACTACTATTTAAGGTTACCAGGAAAAGGTACCACATCAAAATTCAACTACTATTTAAGGTTACCAGGAAAAGGTACCACATCAAAATTCAACTACTATTTAAGGTTACCAGGAAAAGGTACCACATCAAAATTCAACTACTATTTAAGGTTACAAGGGAAAAGGTACCACATCAAAATTCAACTACTATTTAAGGTTACAAGGGAAAAGGTACCACATCAAAATTCAACTACTATTTAAGGTTACAAGGGAAAAGGTACCACATGGAAGTTCAACTACTATTTAAGGTTACCAGTGAAAATGTACAACATAGAAGTTCAACTACTATTTAAGGTTACCAGTGAAAATGTACAACATAGAAGTTCAACTACTATTTAAGGTTACCAGTGAAAATGTACAACATAGAAGTTCAATTACTATTTAAGGTTACCAGGGAAAAGGTACCACATGGAAGTTCAACTACTATTTAAGGTTACCAGGGAAAAGGTACCATATCAAAATTCAACTACTGTTGGAGTGTCCTGAGAAGCCGTACGTCTTCAGGATGCAAGGCCTACCGTGGAAGATATCGAAGAAGGTATCGCTTGAGTTAGGTGCTAAGGTACTCTTGGATCCCCAAGGAGAGGAACCTCTATAGACTAAGGAGAAGGTGACGTAACACTGTATCAAATCAAATGACGTCAAATTATTATGACGTCAAGAGTATCAGCAATCATCAAGAGGGATTTAATAAAAGGAAAAAAATAATGGTGTTTATATCAAACCACAGCAACAGTAAAATAAAGTCGACAAAGTAATGTAAGATAATACCATTAAATATGTTGTTATTTATTACCCATTGCTAAGTCCGCTTGTTAATTTTAATGTGCTGTTAATTGCGTTGTTCTTCATTGTCGGTGATTAATTTGAAAAGGGAATCCACCCATGCCAGTTAACAAAGGACACCATGTTGGAATGCTTACCAATTATTGTGCTGGAGAAGAGAGACTGAGAAGTGTCTGAAAGAAGTGAGAAGTGTCTGAGAATAATCTGATAGTCTGAAGATAATCAGTGAGTCTGAGGGAAGTGTGAGGATAATCTGAGTGTCTGAGGAGATCATGAGGTTAATATGAGTGTCTGAGGAGAGTCTGAGGATAATCTGAGGAGAACGGTACTCTGCATGATTTTTGTATAACCAAACTTATTGATGACGTAATTATATCGCTCCTACAGCAATCTAGGCAGACCCAGCAACCACAGTTCTTGTTTTTTTTTTTTAATTTTCAGTTCTTCCTGTTGTCATGCAATTAGTACACAATGAAATGCAAGCTAGGAGAGGTCAACCAAATAATAAAGTCTATAAAAACAATATAGTTACATTTTATCTTTTAAATCTATAAAAATCAATGGTAAATCAATAACATTGCCTGCATCTTGGTTATCGAATTAAAAGTAGAAAATTGCAAGTTCTAGGTAAAAACAACAACAAAAAAAGAAAAAATGAAAAGAGTATCCAATATACTTATCAGCAAAATTTTCTTTAGAAAAGCAAATTATTATGAAGCAAAGAGAACAAATAAATCCAACAATGCTTTCCATTAAAACAAATTAAATATTTATTTATTTGTCGTATTAATTTAAAATTTAAAGACAAAAATAAAGACACGCACACACATTGACTCACGCACGCACACGCGTTAAATGAATATCTAAGACAATAAAAACAATAGGAAAGTGAAAAAGGTAATATATATATCAAAATAAAGTCTGTAATGGCACTAGCACTGGCAATTCATGCGAACAGTTGCTCGAGAGTAAGGTCAAGTAGACAAAGGAGGGAACAACCAAATTAAAGGATGCACAAGGCAGGTGTGCAAGTGTTAACCACCACGCACAGACATGCACAGATATACACACACACACACGCACGCACACCCATACCACACAGCCACACACCAGGCACACACACACACACACACACACACACACACACACAAATACACACACACACTCATTTGTGTTTATATATATAAACTAATGAAATTCGACTGCCATACTTTGCTTGTCATAGCCAGCCTGCCGGACAAATATTCACAATCACATCCTTAATGGTCAACTACAACTACAATCAGTATGTCCACCACTACCACAATCTACGATTTTGTTTTCAAATTTAAATTTTATTTATTTGTTTTTTTTAAGGATGTCTTACTGTAAATCAACACAAAGTCAAGGACACAACGAGTCAAGTTCGCTCTCTCTCTCTCGAGAATATCTTGCTTTGTATGCCTTTGCATATTAGATTTGATAGACGAATCAAACTGTACTTTCATTTTGTTGATTTTAAAAATTAAATTCCCGTTAATGTGGATAAATTTAAATAATAGATGTGAAATCAGACATTAATCTTATTTTTGTTAGCTTTTAAATTTAAAAAAATCAGTTTGCTTGTTTCATTAAAAAGTAATTCAAAGCCATATCGCTTCATCAAACCATGCTTTTCTTGTGACAAAAATATTTATCGCCAATCCCACCTACATCCGTACACAAACGCACACGTACATACTCCCAGAAAAAATCAGTTCTCGCATAACAAAAACAGAAGGAAACCTTTTGTAAAAGCCAAGATAAATGATCACGAATATAATATTTGTTATCAGAGTACGGGTGGTGAGGCGGGGTGGACCAACATGCCGAACTCATTTGCTCTGTGTTTGAAAAGCTCTCGAAGGATGACAATTACTATTCTGACTGCGCATGCGCGAAACTGTGTCGTGGGTGAATGAAACATAAGTATATTGTTCTGAAAGAGCCATTCAAAGTATGCTGTGTGCGTGAATGTATGTATGTGTGAGGGGGAGGAGGTTGTGTGGATAACAAAATGAATCCATTCATGAACCGAAGCAAGTCATATACCAAGTAACTACATGAAAATCAGAGGCTGGTTAAGGAGGGTTGGGGAAGAGTACTCGTATATTTGTGCGCAATAAAATAAAGAAAGCGTTCAAACAACAGATTGCAAATTATGCGCACCAGAAAAACTCGGTGTGTTTACAGACAAATGATTAGGGAATAAAATGCAAGACTAAATCAATCTTATCATCACAGTCCCCAATGTCGCCATAACATCACAATCCCCAGCGAATATCATTTGTTCTGGTGGTCATTGAAATTATTTCCTAATTTGTTAGCTTATTAGTGTAAATGTATACTGTGTTGAAAACAGCAACGAAACACACACACACACACGCGCGCGCACACACACACACACACACACACACACACACACACACACACACACACACATACACGAACGAAAACACACAATAGAAGCCAAATGTCCTTGCAATAAAATAAATTTATGAAATGAACCAGCAAGCTAATCTTTTGAATGCAAGTTCATAAAATATATCCAAGATGGACGTGAGCGTTATGGACATGCTGACTAATTCCGCGCTTGCACAACCAAACTTGTATGTTCTGGCATTGACAAATTCACTTTTAAGCAGAAAACACTTGGGAATGCACTGAACGGCGCCACCACAAGTAGTGTAAAGACACGGTTCGCATAGGGTACATAAAAGTGACAGCAGTTGCAGGCAGATGACTCAGTCGTGTGTGTGTGTGTGTGTGTGTGTGTGTGTGTGTGTGTGTGTGTGTGTGTGTGTGTGTGTGTGTGTGTGTGTTTGTGTGTGTGTATGTGTGCGTGTGTGACCAAAAGTGGTTGTGTTTTCTTTTTATTAAACAGAAGGTTTTCGGAGGAAAACTTCCAATGAATGCCTTATTAAATATGATTATGATTAAATATGATTCATTATATTAGATTTTATTTAAAAAGTAATGATTATTATGATGAACAATTAAAAGATAGTGTAAATGAGAAGGAAGCAGAACAACATATCAGAGGACATTTTTTATAAATGTGTATCATTCAAATGTAAATGTTAATAATTCGTTAGGAAATTGTGAAACTAGGGCAAATATATTGATAAACAAATAATAACATAATAAATAAACTGAGAAATATACAAAAGATCAATATAAGAGAGAGAAAATGTAAGAAAAGTATATATTATAGGCACACACACACACACACACACACACACACGAGAAAGATATTAAGAGAGAAAAGAAGGAGGGGATAAAAGAGAGAGAGGGGGCGGGGCTTCGTAAGTTTTCCATTTTAAACACCCCATTGTAGAACTGTTTTCGGTTGCGTTCCCAATCAATAAGTCAAAAGAGCCATTGTGCGACCTGACTAACGGTAATTATTGACGACGTTTGCCTGACAGCAATTTCCCGCCAGATTCTTTCCCCCTCATTTGGTCGGCGCCATCAACCCTTATAAATTTGGCTCAATATTTTACTAAACGCTAAAACGGATTCCAAAAAGGCGAATAATTCTTGCCTCGATATTTTAGTAAACGACAGAATAGATTTTCACCGTTAATGGTTCTAAGCCACCCGCCCAAGGTTCGCTCTCCTATTCGGTGAATGTGCGTGCGTGAGTGTGCTTGTTTGTCTGTACTTGGTTATAGTTGTGGTACAAAGTGAATTGAGGTATTAAAGAACAATTTGGGCTGTAAGTGATGAATTTGCAGCATGACTAATTTTCTGTTGTTGTTTTCATGTTTCTGAGCTGTCTTATACCTGAAAGAGGGTTAAGGTGAGTCTTTACATTGGAAAAAAGGGAACGTTCGAACAGCCATGAGTACTGCCGTTTGTGAACGTTCGAACAGCCAAGAGAACTGCCATTTGTGGACGTTCTAACACAGCCAAGAGAACTGCCATTTGTGGACGTTCTAACACAGCCAAGAGAACTGCCATTTGTGAACGTTCTAACACAGCCAAGAGAACTGCCATTTGTGAACGTTCTAACAGCCAAGAGAACTGCTATTTTGTGGACGTTTGAACACAGCCAAGAGAATTGCCATTTGTGAACGTTCGAACACAGCCAAGAGAACTGCCATTTGTGGACGTTTGAACACAGCCAAGAGAACTGCTATTTGTGGACGTTCTAACACAGCCAAGAGAACTGCTATTTTGTGAACGTTCTAACACAGCCAAGAGAACTGCTATTTGTGGACATTCTAACACAGCCAAAAAAACTGTCAGCATGAATGTGCAAATATATGCAAAGGCATGTGCATGTATGTATCTGTGTACATGCTAGGTAATATGAGGTAGTGAGAATGATAGGCAATGTGAAGTAGTGAGAAAGATACGTAATGTGTGCGTGCGTATGCGGTGTATGAATGGTGTGTATGTGTGTAGTGTGTGTGTGTGTGTGTGCGAGCGTGCGTGCATGTGTGTGTGTGTGTGTGTGTGTGTGTGTGTGAGAGAGAGAGAGAGAGAGACAGAGAGACAGAGAGAGAGACAGAGAGAGAGAGACAGAGAGAGAGAGACAGAGACAGTTCTTACTTATTTTCTAACAGTTTATGTTATTTCCCTGCGTGTGCTTGGGAAAGTTTTTCGCCTTGCTGTTTGCTTCTTTCTCTGCATCAAGTTTTAATCAGTTTCTTTAGCATTAATTCACCAAAATTTTCTCGCACAATTTCCTCTGCTACTAGTTCTTTAGTTCTTCCTAATTTCTGTTGTGGTTTCTTAAACCAACAATGTCTCATTTATTTTACATAGGTATTTTCTTACAGCGTTTCATTGGTGAGGCGTACACAATTTGTTTTGTGTCCTTTAAAACAAATGGCTCCAACATTAAAAGATTCAATGAAACATGCCACTTCTGTCGTCTTGCAGTCCACTTTTAAGATCTGTTGATTGTCTTTGAAGTCTATCGGATGAATTTTTAGAGGCAGTTCGATAGGTTACAGGCGGTTAATCCACGCAATATGTTGCCTATCTAGTGGTAGTATGTGTATGTTCTTTTATTTTAAAGAGACAATGTATTCATTTAGTAGCATCCGTAGACCACTATGCGCAAATCAAATGTTTTCTGAGTTGTCCTTTCCTTGCCATGCTCAGTCTCAAGTGTTTGTCAAAGTCGCTGCGTTTATTTATGCGCTCTCACGTCCGTGTTATCTTACAACCTGCATCATTGTGACCATCGCCTGCCAACCGCACCAGCTGTGCTATTTGTGGTTGTTAGTTAATTAATTATTTTGTTTGTTGTTCTAGCGACCACAAGTCATAAGACTCTGTTCAGTGCCTGCTACATTTTGCTCATGGATACATTGGAGAATCAAGAGACGTGACTAAAGAGACACAAAAACATAACTCAACAAAAAAATAATGACCAACCCGTGACGATGAAAATAAAGTAAATGCCACAACAGACATTCGAGACAAGTTACCATGTTCATATGACTGCTGATGTCTATGCTAAGGTTCACTAAACGATGGTCTAACATTACTCGAACATTGTTGTGAAGTGATGTAAATGTCAATGCTTTTTTGATTATATTCATTTGTTGTATATTTCTTTGTTGATTAAGTAAATTTATTGACCTTCTTACACATATTGAGAACACTATGGTAGAGAGATAGTGGGTGGATGGATGCTCGCTAAATATAGATTAAAGACGGATTTATCTTCTCCGTTGGTACAAAGTTTTCCACCTATGGAAATATTGTGTGACAGTAGATGTTTTGTTGGAGAAGAAAATGGTTGAATAGGGGTTCGCTAAATATAGAAAAAAGATGGATTTATCTTCTCCTTTGGTAAGAAGTTTTCCATCTATGGAAATATGTGTGACGGAAAATGTTTGTTTTTAATGTTGTGGAAGAGAGGAAACAGTGCCCGCATATCCGCCAACTGAGAGAGACGAGTGGTGTCTTCGGAAGAATTATTAATAATATAAATTAATATTCTCATCACTTGTAATTAGTTATGGGTGATTAATTAATAAATAATAATAATAATAATAATAATAATAATAACCACTAACTAGGTGGCGTTAGCATCACAAGTATGTTCTCATGACTGCTGTATCTGAAGTTCTCCAGATGAGTGTTTGAACAAAAGCCAGCTTTTCTGTTAAAGTTGTCCCAGTTGTGACCAGAGCAGCAATGGAATGTTCGTGAAAGGTTTGACCAAACTCAAATGGGATATTACATAGTTGTTCTGGTTCTCATCTGAGTTGTTGGTCTGAGTCTTATCAGATTTGTTGTTTTGAGTCTTATCAGATTTGTTGTTTTGAGTCTCATTTAAGTTATTGTTCTGAGTGTTATGTGAGTTCATATTCCAAGTCTTATCTGAGTTCCTATTCTGCGCCTTTTAAGTTGTTATGAGTGTTATGAGTTGTTTTGAATCTTATGAGATGTTTTGAATCTTTTGAGTTATTCTGAGTCTTATGAGTTGTTTTGAGTTTAAATTTGGCTTCCCATCCCACCAAGCCCCCACCAAACAAACAAATAAAAAAAATACAGCACAGAAAACAATGGCAGCCGACTAGCTGCATGGCATCAAACCCTTTCAGGAACGGAGATGACGTCATTGTTTATATGGTTAGCTTGAGGCAGCAACATCTACTATTTTCTTTTTCTCTTTTTAAAGCCAAGGGAAAAATATTACTCTGGAGTTAGATGAAGACAAATGCCCTCCCCTTAGGGGACGAACAGGAAACGACCCGCAGGGCCCAGCGAAGTGTAATCACAACACAGTGCTGAGAGCTAGCTACAGCGGAAAATGGAGAAGGGGTTTTGTAATTTAACGTTTCAAGTATGGAGTCTATCACCGAATTAGTCCGAAATACCTATTACGTATTTTAAGCAATTCTTGTTCGATGTAGGTCATGGAACACCCATGGCGGTGGTATGTATGGAAATCTAAGCGTAGTTTTACTTTGCACTGCTAGTATTACTGACATATAATTCCAAATTTTGTCAATAATATCAATAGGTATAATAAACACGTGTACACTAGTATCGGCTAGCACAAATACCCACTACCACCATCACCACCAAGAGCTAACACTAAACTCAGTTATTGATAAATACATATGTAATTATTGCTTCGTCGTGTGTGTGTGTGTGTGTGTGTGTGTGTGTGTGTGTGTGTGTGAGTTCCATTATATAAATCTCAAAATTATTCCGTTTGCCGTCCCGTCCGAGACACTGAAACAGCAATTCCGAGCGGAGATGCAAAATCATATCATAAATACTCATAGACCATGAATAACAGCAGGACTCCATTACAAACCCTCGCTTTTATTCACTCCTGGTCGCCTGGACAAGCGTGAGTGTCGCATCACAACACGCTACACGACTCCCGACAATAAATACAAGGCGGTCGCCCTAGCAACCAGACTGCTTGCATCCCTGTCGCCCAATCGCTCTATGAGCCCTGACAGAAGTGACTTGGGTGTTAAAAAAAAGTCAGAACGGCGAAATAATATTTCATAGTCATTCTGTCTCCTTGTCTCCTCCCCCACCCCTGGCACCGATAATCTTTGAAAACATAGCCAGAAAATAATATTAATCAAAATAAACTAGCAAGAGCTAAATTAAAAAAATACAACTTAATTGTATAGAAATCGTTGCTTTTATGAATAAGAAATGCGTATATTAACATGACAAGCACATAGTTGTCGACTAGGAAAACATCCCTTGCTGGGGAAAAGAACAATGTATCAATTGTAATGATGAAAATTGAGACAAATATTTTTAAAGAATGAAAGAAAAACATAAAGAATAAAATTCTCTCCAACAACTGTTACATAGCGACCAACCAGTGAAGTTTGAGAGACGGACAACTTAATAGTCTTGAGTGTGCTTCTTGGCCATCTGTTGGTGATTTTGTTAAATGGAGGAGTGTTAAAGTGAATGATTGCGGAGGGTGTCAAGAAAAAAGCACTGAGAGAAGAATGGGTCATGTAAATGACAGGATAAAGAAAACTGTGTCCTGTAAATAACATACAAAAGAAAAATGTGTCCTGTAAATAATATACAAAAAGAAAAATGTGTCATGTAAATATCATACAAAAAGAAAAATGTGTCCTGTAAATAATATACAAAAAGAAAAATGTGTCCTGTAAATATCATACAAAAGAAAAATGTGTCCTGTAAATATCATACAAAAGAAAAATGTGTCATGTAAATATCATACGAAAGAAAAATGTGTCCTGTAAATATCATACAAAAGAAAAATGTGTCCTGTAAATAATATACAAAAAAGAAAAATGTGTCATGTAAATATCATACGAAAAGAAAAACGTGTCATTTAAATAACATACAAAAGAAAAATGTCATGTCACAAACTGTCACAGAAATGTGTGATGAAAACCACAACTACAATGGTTTGTTTCCACGCACACATAAAGTTAATACGTAATAATTGTGATGTAGAATTTGTTAAAAATGAGTACTAAATTTGATAGTCAAGGACTCAGAGATAGTGTAGCCGTCAGCATCAACAAACTCATTAAGGACAACAGTGTTGTGCACTACTTTCTTCTCTTCAAAATGGCAAATCTTTCAAGTCCCAAACTGCACTGACTTTTTCCACTATTAATGCTTACCTTAAGTGCTCCCACTTTGCACACAAATAATAGTTCGCCCTGAAACAACGTCTCTCTATTCAGACGCAGATAGCATATTAACTAAGTGTTAATTTCATACATATGCGCTTTCCAGAAATGTGTGGAGGGAAGAAAGAAAGAAAGAAAAAAGAAAGAAAAAAAGAAGAAAGAAAGAAAGAAAAAAGAAAGAAAAAGAAAGAAAGAAAGAAAGAAAGAAAGAAAGAAAGAAAGAAAGAAAGAAAGAAAGAAAGAAAGAAAGAAAGAAAGAAAGAACAATTAATGTTAGTGCAAAGTAAGGCAAGAAATCCTTCTGTTTAATTCAAAAATGTCGTCACCACACAGGGGTGCTGGTTGAATTTGAAGCTCCAATGACCAGAGATGCCATTGTAATATTGTGTAGAACTTCGCTAGCGTTAGTCGCCGATTGCCAGCGTGAGACCCAAACTTGCGTGCTCTCCAAAGATGGCCTAAGTTACACGTCACTTCTTAAATAGTAATCTTAGCAAAGCTGACGAAAATAAAACTGTGGGTTTTTCCTTCAGATTTTGCAAAGAAGAAAGAATGAAGGAAGGGATAAAGAAAGAAATCAGATAGAAGGAAAGGATAAAGAAAGAAATTAGAAAAAAGGAAGTGATAAAGAAAAGAAAGAAAACGACGACGACATAGTGCTTTAGAAAAAAGTTAATAATGAAGATATCAAGAATGAGAGAATGAATGAAGAATGACTGAAAGAAGAATGAGAATAAAAAAAAGAATTGAATAAAATAGGAAAAAGAAGATCAAATAAAAAAAGCACAAAGGGGGGGGGGGGACAATGAAGGAGAAACGGAAAATAGGGAAGAAGTGAAGGAAATAACGAAAGAAGGATGTAGAAAGAAAAATAAAAACGAAGGAAGGAAGAATGAAAAAACGAAAGCAGGAACAAAGAAAATAGAAAGGAAGGAAGCAATATTAAGGAAGAAAGAAATACGAAGAAAATAATGGGTGGTGAAAGAAAAAATTACAGCTAGAAACGAGGAAAGAATGAAGGATGCAAAGAAAGTCACAAGGAAGAAAATAAAACAAAATAACAGAAGAAAGGCTGCAAAAGGAGGATGGTGAAATAAGAAAGAAAGAAAGAAAGAAAGAAAGGGACTATAAAATTAATAAACATTAAAAACAATCTCGATCAAAGTTCAACTGGTCATTAGTCATGAAGAGGAAGTGACATTACTGTTGATTCAAACCATTCATGATAATATAAGGAAAAAGCAACTCCTTCTCTCTCCATTTTTTATCTTAGACTGCAGACTTAGGGACCACAGGACACTGAACACAATTAGGAAGGCCCCAGCGCCAGTCTTGGCTTTACAGTGACAGGAGGAGGCATATATATCCGGCACATTAGAAGAAAGATGTTGTCACGAACGCTAGAACATTCATCTCGTAAAATAATTTCAATGTCCTTTGTCTCCGCACGAACTTTCCAGATTGGTGGAATATCAGTATTGATCTGTGTCAAAAAACTCGCGGAGAAATACAACACGATGGGCGTAACCTTTCCTTAACTAGAAATGACATTTTTATCGATCTTTGAGTCAAACCAGCTTGGAAACAACCTGTCCGTTATGAAAAATCTTCACAGTTGATGCTATCTGCATTGATTGAAGTGTCGAACTCGTAGAAACATTTTTGTCTGGCAAAATACTTGTGTTTAGTTGACACTCGCATTGATTCATATGCGGACGTGACAAATCGTAGGAAAATGACGTATGTAGCAGAACAGTTATCTATGATAACTATTACAATGAGTTTTACGACGACCTCATTGAAAACCCCTGCATCGAGCACAAGATATGATACCGGACACACGTACATGTAACCTTGTTTCAGATTCGTAGAAATAAGAAATGATTCGCATATTTGCTAAGTGGAACATGTACGTGCATTGATCAAAGTATTGAACTTGTAGAAAAAAGTAACGTTTAGCGCTGAGCTAAGTGGAAAATGTACGTGCCTTGATCAAAGTATTAAACTTGTAGAAAAATGTAACATTTAGCGCTGTGATAAAGAAGATTCTAAAGGCACTGGTTTAAGGCAGGTAAAGCATGACAGAAGAGGGGCTATCTTAGAATTAGCATACTTACAAAGGGACATTAACTGGTATGAAAGAGTGTAGTGGGTGGTGGTGGTGATGATGGTGCGTGTGTGTGTGATTGAGAGAGAGAGAGAGAGAGAGAGAGAGAGAGAGAGAGAGAGAGACTAGTAGAAAGACAAAGAGAGAGTGAGAAATATATGACGGAGAATCAGACAGACAGAAAGACAGAGAAAGTAAATAAAATATAGATCTATGAAGATAAAGAAAGAAAAGAGAAAGAAAGGGTGGAGAAATAAAGAGTGAGAGAGGATGAGAAACAGAAAGACAGAAAATGAAAGAAAGAGAATGAGAAAAGGGGCGAGGAAGAGAGACAGAGGGAGACAGAAAGACAGGGAGTACAAGAAAGAGAATAAGAAATTAAGAAATGAAAGTGGGGGAGAGAGAGAGAGAGAGAGAGAGAGAGAGAGAGAGAGAGAGAGAGAGAGAGAGAGAGAGAGAGAGAGAGAAGGAGAAGAAAGCAACAACACTTAACAAAATAAATATGCACTATCAGCCTTGAACGGAGCGATGTTATCACTAGTTTATTTCCCCTTACCAATAGTGCATCTTTGCATACACAACAAGAATTAACAACAAAATGTTAATACTCAAATTCCAGCGAACATATATAGTGAGTTCACATACAAAACAACAAGAATTAACAACAAAATATTAATATTGAAAATGTTAATACTGAAGTATTTGTACTGAAGAGATAATAATGAAGTGTTAATACTGCATTGATAATACTGAAATGTTATTACTAAAGAGATAATATTGAAGTGTTAATATTGAAATGTTTATACAGAAGGAATAACACTGAAGTGTTAATATTGCAATGTTTATACTGAAGGGATAACACTGAAGTGTTAATATTGCAATGTTTATAATGAAGGGATAACACTGAAGTGTTAATATTGTAATGTTTATACTGAAGGGATAACACTGAAGTGTTAATATTGCAATGTTTATATTGAATGGATAACACTGAAGTGTTAATATTGCAATGTTTATACTGAAGTGCCAGTGACCATAACTATAAGTCCAATACACATGCGAGAGAAATGAGAAAGAGTGAAAGTGAGAGACGACTGAGATATATTAAATGGGAGAGGAGGGGATAGAAAACGCACCTTGTGTTAAATGAGTCATCAAAGCATTTACAACGGAAGTTGATGATGATAAATTAGCATTTTGCATGTTGATGGAAACTCCATCTGTTTAAAGAGGCTTCAAAGTATAAGAGGGGAAGGGGAACATTTTTGGTTTTTACAGTAATGTGTCGATTTTTCATAATCATCACTTTTGCTTTTTTAAACATTTACTGACTTTTGCTTTTTTAAACATTTATCTGACTTTTGCTTTTTTAAACATTTACTGACTTTTGCTTTTTTAAACATTTACTGACTTGCTTTTTTAAACATCTACTGACTTTTGCTTTTTTAAACATTTACTGACTTTTGCAACATGCTTTGCGCTGTACACAACGTTTAAATAAGAATCGTGATCGATAAAAAAAAAAGTCCATATTCCCTCCTTCCCAATAGCAAGTTACCACCTTCCCCAAAGCAATACAATTTTACACGTGACGTATTTTTTCCTCTACAACAGTTTGACGTTTTGATCGTTCTAGTTTGACCACAAAACGCAGCGCCAATGAAAATGACTACGACAAAACTGGCAAATAATTGCCAATGATCTGGACTTTACTGCTCCCTTAACTCTTTTGATCAGCCTTAATCTACAAATAAGTTATACCTAAAAAAAAAAATCGATTCTTGGAGGGTATAATGGGGGTGTGGTATGGAGTGTTTGAAGTGCGCTGGCTGAACGTTAGTCTCAGAATTCAAGGCAGTTGGCATCCTCCCATCCTAATGGACACTCGCTGTTCGCGATGCGATAATGGGCAGCGAAGTGAAGCTAACAGCTTCTGTCTGGCTGCTTATTGACTCCAACAGATCGATAACTTCAAACCAGTTTTCGACGTCTTCGGCACTTGACACTGGTGTCTCATTAACTTGGATCTCCACGAAACATCTTTGTTTTCAAAGTTCCTTTTAGCTGAGTAGTCGAGGAGGGGTTGATTATTGCAAGAAACATGCTACGTTAATGGCCGGATTCGGGTGCACCAAGAACTAAGGGACGAAAACCTTTTGAACGACTTAGTGATAAAACAGCGTAAACCAAACCAACCATCCAGCCTACCAACAACAACACAGTAATATTTTAAAAAAATCTAATACAGTAATATCAATTTCAATTTCCTTTAAAAAATACTTTCTACCTCCTGCTAGAGTAATCCAAGAAGCACTTACGCATGCATGCACACAGTACATTATATAAAAAAAAAACTGCCGTTATTCGTTCGTACGCAAAATAAGATAAAAAGACCACTATCTAATTACTTGAGATGGTGGAAGCAAGACCATACACAACTCTACCACCCCATTAGCTCTCTATTTTTATTTGTTATTTTTTATTTTTGTTAAGGGCACACAGGACGAGACTTTGAACGTTAAACTTTTGCAGGCACGCTTTCAGTTCCTGGACGAATGAAAGACTCACCCTCTCCCTATAGAAGAGCTTTGGAATCGGGCGACAAAGTCCCCGTTTGATGATGACAGCCTGTAGGAAGGGACGGGGAATTACTGGGACGTGCATCGCCTAGTTGATCAGTGCTTTAAGATCAACAGTGAGTTCAAAATCGCAAGTGAAAGGCGGAGGGATCGGGTCGATGGAGGCAGTTCCTGGTGGTAAATTGTTTGTCCCGAAGAAACTCTCCCAGCTGCAACGCAAGCCTAAGCTTGCAATTGGCACTAACAAGCAAAGCTAGTATTAAAAGGACAACACCTTGCAACATGTCAATACAAGGGTGGCAGTAGTGGAATAGTAGAAGGCGAAAAGATATCGGATTTCAGGGTTGTATTGCATTGATAAGGAAGGGTGGTGGGGTGGAGTTGTTATGATGTAAGTTGCCAAACTCTGGTGAGGTAAAACACAGAAAATAAACATAAAAAGTAATAAGTCTTCCTGCCCAAAAATGCCAATACCGACCCAAACACATATACACAAATAAATAAATAAAACCCGTTTTACCCAGAAATGAGTGGCCTTTGCTCTAGCATCACTCATGACCCTGTTCGTCATAAGAAATTATCCTAACTCTGAATAGGCCATTACCCTGCCCGTCAAAAGCCATTATACTATCCATGTCAATGCCATTACCCTCTCCATTACGTTTGATTTAGCCATAACTCAGAACTCATAAATCTAAAAAAGTCTTTAATCTATGAGAAAACCATTACCCTGTCCGTCATAAAATTGTAAGTCATTACCCAGTATGCCAAAAGACTAAGTCATTATGCTTTTCGCTGTATTGTATGCCATGGCCCTGTCTGTCATTAACATTATTAACATGTATTAACATTATTCTATCTGTCAAAAAAAATGGGTGTTGATACGTCCGTGACTTCCAAAATGACGTAACCCAGAATCCTGTCAAATAGTAGCCACAATTAGCAGCATTATCAAGCCAGCTGTAAGCAGTGATGGTAACTAAAATGAACCACCAAATCCTGTAACACGGGGCCCAATAAATCAGTGAATCTTCTATCCTTTAACCCGAACTCAGTGGACCGTCGAATCCTGTTAAGTGGTGCCCAATAACTCAGTGAACCACTAAATCCTATAACTCGGAGCTCAAGTCGTTCAGTGGATCACCAGAACAGAGAGACCAGGAACTCAGTAAATACATAGTAAATGTCCGCTAGCCTTTTGCAGGCCAGTTAAAAGTGACGGTTAAAGTCAATGAACCACAAAAACGTCGCTGTGTGCCACGGAATGATGAAATATGCAACCCTGCGTCCCCTAATGCCTGCACTATCACCCTTTCCCTGTATTTGTAGCCCCCTGAAATCGACATACGTAAAGCACAGAGCCCTCTATCAAAATAAATCGTTGGCCATAACCCATTATGAGGAAGCTACTCAAATCGCGAGATGAACAGGATGCAAATTTTGAATATTTCCCTGGGAATAAGTTCAGTTGTTGAATGGTTGTTGTTTTTCTTCTTTCTTTCACTGCCTGCAGAACGAATATTAAACAATTCAACCCACTTCCTCTCATCCATACAAACCAGTCGCAGACTGTTATTCTTTAACTATGTTGTCCAGAAAGAAGTTGTTTACAGTTACACCCTTTTTGGCTTGCATTGTGTACAACATTACGAAAGACAACCTTTGATAAAATAACGTCAAATGATTACAAGTCACGATTTTTGACGCGAAAATATTACATTTATATTTTCTTTCCAAAAAGGTAAAAAAAATAAGCGTGTGTGGTAGGGTGCGCAGTTAGAAAATACAGCAACAGAGGGCTGTCGTGTCCAGATTTCAATACACGTACATCACAACTCAGAAATCGCCCGTCCCGAGATTCGAATCAAAGACCATTCTGAAACGCCTTAATGGCGCCTACAGCTTCAAATCTGAAGAGCAAATGATTCGCCTAATGAAGAAATAGCGGTTTTCAGAAAGTCAAACATCGGACTCTATGGGAGCAAGAGCCTATTTCACGTTGGAGCCGTTTTCATTCCCCTCGATGCAATCTTGCGTAGGTCAACAGAAGTAAATCTAAAAGCAGGATTTGCCAATAAAGCAGTCGAAAGGCAATTTATGCATGCTTCTGATTGGAATTTTGCGAGGGAATGCTTGAATGAGAAGGTTAAGAGTTGAAATAAAACGCGTGTATGGTAGTGGTGGGAGGAGGGTGGGAGAGATGGATGTGTGGGTGGTATCCTTATATAGGAAGGAGTTGGAAATTTTCAGCATGGAACTGTACAGCATTTTAAAAAAGAATCCTATACCGATTTCCAAATTCTCGAAAATTAAGATGGCTGCTCATAATACAATTCAAAAGATGCCGTATTACAATTGAGTACCAGCGAAAGAGCAATGTGTATTTAAGGAAATTAGGACGCACGCACGCAGCGATTTCATAATCAAATACAGAAATAATTAAAACTTGTTCTTTAAGCAAAAAAAAAAAAGAATATATTGAAATGTAGCTTTGACAACAGGTGTTTCTCATTTGGACATTATTCATCACTGATCCTCAAAATTGATTGATGAATACAGAATGTTGCTTGAAAGATCTTTCGTTGGACTTTTCTATTTCTTTTTAATGGAAAGAGCTAATAACTTTTTAATAAGACGCAAAGTTGATTGAGTTTATGTGACTGTTTATATCATGCTTTCGCTTTGGAGTGTATGTATAGTTTTTTTATGTATGCGTACGTGTGCATGTTTGTATTTGTGAATATTACGGAGGTGTGTTTGTATAAAAGTAAGTGGACGCAAAAATATACGAGTGCACTATCTATCTATCCATCCATCCATCCTTCTATCCATTCATCTATCTATCTATCTATCTATCTATCTATCTATCTATCTATCTATCTATCCACCCTTCTATCCATTCATCCATTCATCCATCTATCTATCTATCTATCTATCTATCTATCTATCTATCTATCTATCTATCTATCTATCTATCTATCTATCTATCTATCTATCTATCTATCTATCTATCTATCTGTCTGTCTGTCTGTCTGTCTGCCTGTCTATCTATCTGTCTGTCTATCTATCTATCTATCTATCTATCTATCTATCTATCTATCTATCTATCTATCTATCTATCTATCTATCTATCTATCTATCTATCTATCTATCTATCTCTGTGCGTACATTTATGTGTATGAGTTTGTACTTAAGTGTGTGCGTATGTATCTATGACGCGATGAACTAAGAACACGAGACTGAACCGTTTACTGGCCATTCAACAATACCTTCTCTCTAGTGCAAGATCATATATTATTGCTCCGGTCTTTTAATGTGATTATCAATGTTATGTGTCAATGTAATTATCAAATAATTATTTAATTTATTCAGAATTACCTAATCTTAAGGCTATCTTCTGTGTGTGTCGTGCTAAGCTTTGTTTTATCAAGTTTTTAAAACCTGATCAATGCAAATTTGCTTCTTGTTCCAGACAGTTTCCAATTGCTTATGCTATGTGGAAACCAATAACTATTACTATAATTAGCATTTGGTCTCTCTACCAATAACTATTACTATAATTAGCATTTGGTCTCTCTACCAATAACTATTACTATAATTAGCATTTGGTCTCTCTACCAATAACTATTACTCTAATTAGCATTTGGTCTCTCTACCAATAACTATTACTATAATTAGCATTTGGTCTCTCTACCAATATTAAGGAACATAGGCAAAGCCTTCTGACCTCAACAACGGAGATATTTCTGACGCCGGACGCAAATGATTTCTTTGTTCCCTCTCTTCCCGTTCGTTGTTAAAGGTAAATGAATTTCTAAACTGCAATCAGTAACCACTATTTAAGTAAGTTTACAATTTTGTTATGCATGAAGGGGGAAAACAAAGCTTGAAAAGAATCAATTTAATAAGGATTACACAAGACATCAACATGCCGTCAGCTCTGAGTTTGCCAATCTGCTCATTGATTTGAAAATCCCAGTAGCAAGGCCAGTGTACTGTACTTAACTTGTAGCCTCTATAAAGCGGTGTGATTAGACACAAGCCTTAGTAATATATTGAAATAAACAAAGTAAATTACCAGGACAGGTATTGCTCTTTAATACCACTGTTTTATGGTTTGTTTCATACATCACATCGACATGCCACAATCTTGAGGCAATACGCGAGGCGAAATAGAATCTATGGGTCTTACGATTCTCTGTATTTATTGATGTCTAAAAAATTTTTAATGTCTCTGTATTTATTGATGTCTAAAAGTTTTAAATGTGTATCTGTATTTCTTGATGTCAAAAAATTTTAAATATCTCTGTAACAATTGATGTCTAAAAATGTTTTATGAGTCTCTGTATTTATTGATGTCTAAAAAAATGAAATGTGTCTCTGTATTTATTGATGTCTAAAAAAATGAAATGTGTCTCTGTATTTATTGATGTCTAAAAATTTTAAATATGTCTCTGTACGTTTTTGCGGTCCTAAAGATGAAAGCGAGGATAATAATTATTAATTCACTTACAAAATTGGCTGCAAACTTCAGTGTTCGATGTAAAAAATGCCAAAAATTAAACCCCGATATTTTTTTCTCGCGTATTCAATATTCTTTCAACTGTTAAAATCATCTTTTACATTCTTCCAGAAGTTACTGAATGTGGATAACAGGTTGTAGAGGGTTAAAATGACTGTCACATACAATATACTGCATACTTGAGAAGTATACGAGAAAAAAAATCGTATTCATTTGTGACACCCTCAGAATCAGTTGAGAACCGCTGCTTTATAGTTTGACATTCCCGTGATTTAAAATTATGCACACTTTGAATGTCTCCGCCTATCTCTACACTTTCTTTACTATGTGCGTGTTTTTAAAACATGTACACCCTTTGTGTCTCCGCTTATCTCTAACCTCCTTTAAAGTACTCTTTTATTTCTCCACTTCTATATACAGTCTCTACTCTCTATTCTTCTTTAAATATGTACCCTTATATATTTTCGGCCTCCACCCCTGTCCCCAAGTCTCTACTTCCTCTTTTCATAATCTCCATCTATTCTACAGTCCTCACCTTTTTTACTTCTTCTATACAGGTACCCATCATAGTCCCCGTCTATAGTCTGTAGTCTATACTCTCTACTTTCTCTAAGCAGGTACCCTCTTTCTCTTTTGATATGCAGTGCATGTTTACATTCCCTCTTTATGTAACTGATTATTAAGTTTCTTTCCTCCGGTCCCTGTAACATTTGACTGTAACGCCGAGTAAAAGGACGACAGAGTGACCAAACCTAACAGAATTTGGTGTTAAAAACTATTTATCTTGTAACGAATGACTTAAGAAAGAAACGATTAACCCTTTATGCTTCTTTATTTATTTTTTTATTTGTTGAATGTTGAAGCTTCTGTCCTTTGCACAAGGAAGTTCTCATAGACTCCTCAGTAAGAACTAATTCAATTTCATGATAAGTGCATGCATGTATTACTGCTTTTACACTGGCATTTTTCAATGCCAAACATATGCTTTGGTTAAGAGAATTTACGAAAAAGTAAATCAAAACTTTTAGTGGTGCCTGTGCTAGAGTTGGATTTGAAAACAAAAAAACAGAAATGGAAAAAACGCACTCCACAAATATATAATTAGAACACGTGTCTTTCACTCACATGCTCGCACATTCAATTGCGTATTACATTACAAAAGTTAAATAGCACATCGCTTTACAAAAAAAAAAAAAACCACACAAAAAAAAACAAAACCTTGTTTTCTCAGTCTGTCTACTCCAGCCTTGTATATCCCAGACATGATCTGCCATTTCATAAATACGTACAGAGAGGGAGAGAGAGAGAGAGGGGAGAGAGAGAGAGAGAGAGGGAGAGAGAGAGAGGGAGAGGGAGAGAGAGAGAGGGAGAGAGAGAGGGAGAGAGAGGGGGAGAGAGAGAGAGGGGGAGAGAGAGAGAGAGGGAGAGAGGAGTCCAAGTATTATCGTGAAATAAAAATTATAGTTCAATAGCAATAGTTTTTACGTGTGGAAGGAAATAAGAACGATAACTCACAAGATGTCTAAGAGACAAAACTCAACAGCAATCACACACTGACGTGGTCGACATAACGACTGCAAGGAGCAGGCAATTCGTGAACACAAGAGTTTTCAAAGGACTGTCAGTATTCATCAATACATATTTCTTCCCGTTTTATCCTACCTTTTCTTCCCTTTCTCCTCTCTCTCCTTCACATGGTTTATGGAGCTGTGTGTTATGCGATCACTACTCTTTTTTTTAGGCGAACGAGTGAGAGGGGGAAAAAATGGTTGGTCTCGCATCTTCATCTTGTCATTTGCATGTGATCAGAATCGATTTTATTTCTTTTTTTAAAAATATTAAATGATCGGAATTCTGCAAAGGGAAAAAAGTGCCAATGTTGAATTAGAAACAGTGTGTGTGTGTGTGTGTGAGTGTACTTTTGAATTCCGCTGGGCGCAGTGTTTCTCTTAAAGAAAATAGACTGTCATTTCGACCTGTTGGGTGAAATGTGGTCTGAGAAACGGTATTGCGCATGCGCATGTAGCGGTAGGCAATTACAAAACACTAGCTGCGAAAGGTTCGTTTGCTTCGTCCTCGTCTTTACTGCATTTGCATTTTTCTATTAGTTGGTATGATTTTCGTCACACGAGATTTCGCTGTGTACCCACGTGATTCCAATGATATACTGATCCCTAAATATTTGCTCTGTGTCCTTTACCTTTGTCTGTTTTCTTTTTATTAAGACTCATTCTGAGTGATTTGTACAGTTTCGTGGGCTTGCACACTTTGGAGTGATGTCGCATAAAATGCATCACCAGATTCATAATCATCGTCGTAGTAATCTTTCTTTTCTTTATCGTCATCATCAGCATTTGTAAATGACACGTTATAAAATCTACTAACAATATTGTTACAAAAGTAGTTCTTACGCATTTTCTTATTCGTTAACGCTAGTTTGAAAAACTGATTTTCTTATTCGTTAACGCAAGTTTGAAAAACTGATTTTCTTATTCGTTAACGCAAGTTTGAAAAACTGATTTTCTTATTCGTTAACGCTAGTTTGAAAAAACTGATAAGCATGAATGAGGAATGGTAAAGAGATGAAAAGTTAAATTTAATGACTGCTCGCCTGACGGAAAGATGGGTAATAATTCTTAAAGGAAAAGTACCCTCTCTTTCTTCTCAAGAAGATTTTTTTTTAAAAAAACGGAATGGTCAAAATCTATAAAGATTCGCGAAAAAGCAACTAATATTTTTTCAACTTATTATTTCTAAAGAGAACACGATTTTATGACTAGCTGACTTTCACAATTCCGACTTTCGTTGTTTTGTGTTTGTTTTTTTGAAAACACGTTTTTTTTTTACTAGTTGACCTTCGTAATTCTGATTTTCGGTTGTTGTTTTTCTTTTTGTGTTTGATTTTTTTCAACTTATTATTTCTGAAGATAACACGATTTTATGACTAGCTGACCTTCGCAATTCTGACTTTCGTATTTTTTTGTTTTGTTTGTTTTGTTTTTCCCGAAGAGCCGATCTCCCTTCAGATTTTGGTTGCCGCCCAAATGGCCGCGAAAAACTATTTATCACTCCCTAACATAATTAACATTTGACTCTCCTGTAAAAAAAGACATAACTCTATTCGGGATCTGACAAAGTAGGCAAAGAGCTGGGCGTTAAATGTGATTCCAGGCACACAATCTGTCAATGGCATCTGAATAAAATACGCGCACGCACTGACGGCTTTAGACTCCAACGTAATTTACTTTTGTCATAATTCAAACAGTCAAAATCTCGCTGTAGAACAGTGGGTTAAAAGTGTATGAGAGTCCGAATATGATTTTAAGTGCAAATCGGCGGTACCTGGTCAAAACAATTTATTGCAAGTTTACTATGGTCATCGGGGTTTAAGTTCACCAGTCTGGAGTCGACTAAAATTTGTTCGTCAAAACAACGACTGACGTGAACACAGTGCCTATTCTGTGAAGTAATAGCTTACAAGACAACTTTTGATATGTATGCATAAACACTTCCTCAGTAAGAGCCCTTAAATAGCTACTCACACCTGCAGACATCGCGCCTTCCTGTTTTCACTTTCCAGACGTAATACTTTAAGTATCATGTCACGTGACTCTCGCGATAACCTCTAACCCTCAGGCAATCTCACAGCGGAAGACACGCACAAACTGAGTCTGTTAGCGGTCACCCGAAAGGATCTAGCTGGTAAGGAAAGTAAATGTGATCCAGGAGCAGATAAGCCATTTGGAACACCGAGAATTCTTGTAACAGCATTCCTAATCGTTAATTTTAGGAATTAAAAAAAAATATAAAGGGAGGGTACTCCTACATTTGAAAGACACGTAGAGTCTGATGGAGATAATATTGCTGCCGGTCTCCCCAACATCAGGTCTCCATCATGTGAAAGAGAAGTATTCAAATTTTCTCTTTCTACGGGCTTCACCCTGCCGAAACAACATATTTTAATTGAT
Source organism: Sinotaia quadrata (assembly GCA_028829895.1). Classification (NCBI taxonomy): domain Eukaryota; kingdom Metazoa; phylum Mollusca; class Gastropoda; order Architaenioglossa; family Viviparidae; genus Sinotaia; species Sinotaia quadrata. The sequence continues at coordinate 71,035,224 of CM054177.1, forward strand.
CTGATAGTTTCATCACATGAGTGGATTTCTGTGTTCTCCTGAGTATCGGTCTCCGTGATAAGGGAATTCTAGATACAGCGGGGATAAAAACAAAGACAAAACCGAATACGCCCACATAACAACAACTTTCATTAGTACAGAAATTGAAGCGGTCAGGAAAGGGATGTAAGTGCAAAGAAAGAGACTCTTATATCTTACCTTTGGCCATCTCTTGTCTGTACCGCTTCTCAATGTACTGAAACAGAAGAAAAAGACTGGGGTTTAGAGAGTGTATAGCTTTAAGCAAGTATTCGAGGCTTGGAAAGGCAAGCATTAATGCATAAGGGATAAAAAAAATCTTTTATTTTGTGAGTATCTCTTACAAGAGCAGAAATTTTAATGAGTTTTAATTCATTTTCGTCCCAACACTAAACAATTATTTTATGTTAAAAGATGACTTCTCCAAACACTCGCGCTTCATCAGATCACCTTTAGTTCTATTATTTCACGAAATGGTATTTGTTCACATACACACAAAGCCATACACAAACACACACACATAAACATATATATACATGCACATATATATAATCACATAATCTTCCCTTCACTAAATTATCATTTCTTCAATCTATTTTTATTTTCTCACTGGATGGAAAATATTTCCTTCGTATTATCTTTATATAAGGTCTACCTTTCGCCTTAGCGCCACGCACACTGAATTAATTCCCCTTTAAGAAGGAAGTAATCTATTACAAGATATTACGATTTGTGTAGTAGGGAAAATGTTTTCCATCTGATATTTTTGTTCAAATGTCTATTAAGTAATAAAGCAATTGCTCTAATACGGTATCATTATAACAATCACAAAAGTCGTCATGTTTTTAAATTAGTACACACCATTTGGTCTTTTTGACATCAGGAGTGATCTGACAAAACCCCGCAATTTAAAAAAAAAAGAACTTGACTGTCGTAAGTGTATCCAATCAATTGTATCAAACAAACATATTTACAAACGGATGGAGAGAAAAAAAATCGTTCAAGGAGGAAAAAGATAAAAGAAGAAAAAAGTCTTTTCATGGTACGTCACTGTCAACCGGATCTGACGTCGGCAACATAAGAGTCCTTAATCGCACCGGTGAGTCTGCTGGATCGAAGTCGCCCCCTGCCTCAAGATCGATGCCACGGCGAATCACGTGCCTGGCAAGGGCTGCCAAGGCGGGCTGTTAAGGGATTCGTTTACTTTTAGAGCTTACAAAACCAGTTTTATTGCTGTTTCAAGTCCTGATTTGTTCTGAGCGGTAACTATTAGGTGAAGCCATTAAGCACTGAGCGAAAGAGGACTTTCATTGATTTCAGACACGACCAGTAGAGATGTGACCCGACTGAAAGACTGGAAACAGATTGCAGGCAACGTTGGCAGCTAATTACTACAAGATTATTAGAATGAAAACAGATGGGTTGCAGAGGGGAGAAAGTAGGGGGAGAAAGAGAGAGTGAAAACAAGAGAGAACTAGAATAAAAATAAATGTGTGTATACTGGAGAAAGAAAGAAAGAAAGAAAGAAAGAAAGAAAGGAAGGAAGGAAGGAAGGAAGGAAGGAAGGAAGGAAACAAATGACAGAGAGAGAAGACGGGTTCAGAGGAAAAAATTGAGACAAATTTGAAAGGTGAAGAAAAAGAGGATAAAAAAGGAGAAAGATAAATAGAAAGTTTGAAAAAGAGATAAGAGCAAAGAGATAAACAAAGAGAAAGTCTGGGGTGGGGTGGGGAGGGAACGACATATTTAGGAAGACACAAAAGGAGAGATGATACTCGAAAACATCAAATGCAAGGAAAAACTCACTTAAACATTTTTGAAGACGGTTTCGATGGTGAAATAGACGTAAAAGAGAAAGCCATACGTCCTACGTAACGCTAAAGAAAACACGATTTCACTCCAAGAAGGATTCTCAAAATTACAGGAAACATTAGAAAGGGCAGTGATACAAAATCAGAAAAGAAGAAGAAAATGTGTACACAGTCAATCTCTCTCTCTCTCTCGCTCTCCCTCTCTCTCTCTCTCTCAAACACACGCACGCACACACACACACAAACACACATATACATACACGCACACACACACACACTTGTGCATGTGCATGCATACATATAATCACAGACACTCATCAACTCATAAAAGCACACGCACAAAAAACATTAAAACAAACGCGTGCGTGCGCACACTCTCACATACTCCACACACTGACCGGTGAAAAACAAAGAAGGAAGCGTGTTTTATGTTACGCACTTAAAGAGATGTTAAAAAGAAGAAAAAATAGCTAGCGTGCTCAGAAACATTATTGCTGTGGGCGAAGAATCTTGCTTGAAGACAAAATAGCTATTTGCAGAGTGTGGCAGCAGACGAAAGCATTTCACAGAAACGCTAAAACGCTTTCTTGAAGGAGTTCGCGAGCTTGAGTGACATCTAGGGACGTGTTTCACCAGCCACCGGAGTGTAAACAGTAGCTTAGCACAACCTTCTCCCCCTCTCACCACCTCCACCCATCCATTCAACTCCAATCTCAGCTTTTGCCATGTGAGTTCTGAATATCTACCTAAGTACTGGTCTTCCCATCTGACTTCTAAACAATTAATTTTCCCATTCTATTTTCTGAGACTAGACACTTACTTTTCCCATTCTATTATCTGAGACTAGACACTTACTTTTCCCATTCTATTATCTGAGACCAGACACTTACTTTTCCCATTCTATTATCTGAGACTAGGTCCTAAACACTTACGTTTCCAGTTCTATTATCTGAGGCTAGGTTCTAAACACTTACTTTTCCAGTTCTATTATCTGAGGCTAGGTTCTAAACACTTACTTTTCCAGTTCTATTATCCGAGACTAGGTTCTTTACTATTTAAATCTTGCATAACTTCTAGGCATTATGGTAGTTTTAACCTAGAAAGTTTGATTTATTAGACTTACAATTACCTATTTTATTCACTTGTATTAAAAACAACATTATTATTATTTTATCTGATTTAAATACCTGGCTTTTCCCCCTTTCCTGATCTGGTTAACCTAAACATTTCTTTTATCCGACTTTTAAATACTGGCCTAGTTTTTTCCTTATCTGATTTCTAGTTAACCAGACTAGTTATTTTATCTGACATTTAGTTAACCAGACTTGTTTATTTTTTTCTAATTTTTAGTTAACCAAACTAGTTTAATTTATCTGATTTCTAGTGAACCAGACTACTCTATCTGATTTCTAAAACTAGATACATCTTTGTACCGTTTTATCTGACCTCTAAGGACCGCGTTAATACTTTTCTGTAATAATGAGGATTTCGTTCTGAATGTATACCAAATATCAATTCTAAATGATGTCCTTTATATTCACCTTTCTATCTGATGTCACTTATTCACTATTTATTACTCTTCTAGTTCATAAGTACTCACTTTCCTCGTGACCTTTCAGTACTCACTTTCCTCGTGACCTCTCAGTACTCACGTTCTTCGTGACTTCTCTCAGTATTCACTTCCATGTGATTACTCTCAGTATCTTTTTATTTATTTTATTTGTCAATTATGTACTTTCCTATCCATCTATCTATTTATCTATCTATCTATCTATCTATCTATCTATCTATCTATCTATCTATCTATCTATCTATCTATCTATCTATCTATCTATCTATCTATCTATCTATCTATCTATCTATCCATCCATTAATCCATCTTTAACTTATTGTATTGTCTATATAGTCATTCATTTATCCATATATCGATTCAATACATAAATAAGTCAATTAATTACCATAAAATATATTCTGTTGTACTATTACCGACTATGACAGGAGCCTTTATCCAATATAGTTAAGAGTCTTATAAACAGAAGAATAAATGTAGTATTGTGAAGGAAAGAACGGACAAGAGGAAAAGTGACTGTGTGTGTGTGTATGTATTGATATGTGTGTGTATGTGTGGGTGTGAGTGAGTGTTGATGTGTGTGTATGTGTTGATGTGTGTGTGTTGATGCGTGTGTATGTGTTGATGTGTGTGTGTTGATGCGTGTGTATGTGTTGATGTGTGTGTATGTGTTGTGTGTGTGTGTGTATGTATTGATATGTGTGTGTCTGTGTTACGGAAGGAGGATAAGGTAGAATGAGTGGAGAGGATTAAAACTTGTAAAATAGAACACAATGGCTAAGAGCAGGGCCGACCTTAGGGCCCCAAGCAGCACCGAAACGTATACGATAGGAAATAGAACATTAAATTAATTAAACATATTGATGCATTGTGTTGATGGATTATTATTACAATAAAGAACTAACACTTCAATTTGTTTTATTGAAACATATGAAGTAAAATTGTAAAGAGCACAAACTGTTTTTCAGTCGGGCCCCTAAGTTGCGCGGGACCCGGAGTGACCGAATGCGCTGCGTGAGCCTGGCTGCAAACATATTCCTCTGAATAAAATATCTTCGAATGTGTCACGTCCAACATTTCTAATGAACAGTCAAAATTGTTCTAAACACACACACACACACACACGATACAAAATGATGACGTTTGGGTTCTTGGAAAGAGAATGACACACGTCTTATTCACCTCAGACTAAAAATTAACGATGCATTCAATACCTTAACCTTTACAAATGAAATTAAAAGGTAAAAAATTCAAACTCTTACCGAATTAAAACTGACTTTATATCACATTATGTTAAAAGGGAAAATACATAAATTCAGTTGAAGTGTACATTTAGTGGAATAGCAGACCTTAAACGTTGTAGTGTTGTGAAAAATTAATGACTTCCCTGTAGCGCTTCAATTGAATGTGCTTTTCATTTTACGTTAGTGTGGCATTTTGTGTCTGTCCGCATATAGCTGTGCGTATGTCTGACCAAACTAATATCTGTTTTCATGGAATAAACAAAAATGGAGATTATAAGAACATTTGCACCAATGCATTTTTATCGAATACTGTATCTAACTGAATAATTTCAATCGATCATCATCATTATCACCATTTGAAAGGGAAAATTATCTTCATGTGATCGCTGTCTGTCCGACTCTCACTCCGATTGTATACAGCTAGATCAGACGCTATTTTAGTCTTATATAATGGTCATCGGCAACGACAGCAATCACATTATGCATTACACATTTTCTGAAGCAATCATTAATGGCGTCAAAGAAATATCACATAGATGTAAGGAAAAGGTGTCGCTTTTGTATGAGTATCTGCTTTAGCTAACTGCAATAACAGTAGTATCAGTAGTAGAAGTAGGAGTACATGTCTTTGTCAACTATAGTAGTAATAGAGATAGGAGTACCTGTACTTGTTAACAATAGTAACAGCAGTCGAAGAGCTAGAAGTAGATATACTAGATTTAAAGTTAATTAGCATAACAATGCACCTGATATTGAAAATTAATAAGAACAGTCACTACTTTTCGACCACGAATAGAAGTTGTTTTCCTAACCAACGCCGTGGGGTATAAGCAGCAAAGATCTGTGCCCGTAACGCTAGAAGAAAAACGGTACATTTTGTTATTCGCTGGGTGTTCGTCCACAGCGAATTTAAAATTCTTTTATTTAAAATCTTAAAACAACAGCCAGTAACAGACAAGCAGTCCCTTAGATTGAAAGTTAAAGATGATTTCGTGACTTGCAGCATTTATCGCAATCCGTGTTGTTTTTGACGCGAGGAATGGTTTGTTTTTTATTTTATTTTATTTATTTATTTTTTTTTTTGGGGGGGGCTCCTTTTACTATCTCTCTGGTGAAATTTAAATGGATAATTCAGGTACCACAGCCTGAAGAATTCCATCTTGATTTTTTTTCTGGGTGGCGCCCTCTTCTCTCCAAGCTCTCGTATGTTATTGTGACGTAAGTACTTCCGAGTCAAGTTATTATAATACGATTTAATCACTTCTGGGTCAAATGAGATGCCCGGATGCTAGAGGAGGGATAGGTGCTGGGACTTGCACCTCCAATAATACGCAGAGAAAGCACAGTCACAAATGACGTAAAAATGTAGCCCTGCTACATCCGGAGTGAGAAAGGAAGAAACACACAGATGAAAATCTCAATGCACATAATATTGTCCTCTTTTAATGACGACATTGTTAAAAATTTTGTTTGTTCGTATTGGTTGACATTTGGTCTGTTTCAAGCCACAGTCTCTACGCATTTATTAACAAATGTTGGATTGTTTCAGTGTATACTGTCTACCTTTTTTATTTATAAATTACGGGTTATTTCATTGGAATATCTCCCATATTGCACATATCAAACCATCTATCCATCCGTCCATCCACTAAGCCATGAATCTGTCCTTATCCATCGTTACGAAATATATATATATAAGAAAGTCCGATAATGAATTAATCCTTGTAGAGTAGAATTAAAGACAACAATTATTTATAGAGATAAAACAGTCTACAGCTAAAATCAAACACAAGCATTAGTTTTAATTTGTTTTTTTATACTTCCATAAAGCGTTGAATTTTCCATGTTCTACTTAGTTAAAGGTCAGATATTTCTGACACTGACTTTCTCCTAACTTCCCATATGAACGTGAACAAAACGTACAACACCATCCCAGTAATTGCCACCATCAACAACAATAAACCTTGTAAACATATAAAAACTAGAGCAAAAATATTTTGATCATCATGAACTTTGTATTCATGAAATATGAGTCTGCGTTGAAATAATATATAATCATAATACGTTGATAAGTAACGGTAAAGCTGTCATCGTAAGCAACCTTTCACTGGCAAATCGATTCCGATCTTCACATCAACAACAACCACTCTTCCTGACGGACCACACCCGGTCATAAAAACCAATTAAATTCCTCCGGCTTAAAAGCACGGACACCGTTGAAGAATCTCAATGTCTGACAAGGAATCACTATAGCATGGCATTGTTCGGCCAACAAAACAGCTTCGTTTTTAGAGTGGCTCGGCTCTTGCCCCACCTAGTTAACCACTGTCAAGTTCATTAATGAAATACACACACACACACACACACACACACACACACACACACACATATACACACGCACATATACACACGCACATATATACACACTGCAAGAAACTGATCAGCTGCATTAAGTATGCACGGTGAGAAAGGAAACATATGGGAAAGAGGATTCCTGTTGTTTGTTTGTTTCTTTTCCATTTGCTTGTGCATATTTATTTTAAAAACCCATATAATTAAGAGTATTGTACGATGACTGTCGACTCCTTTAGTAAGTAACCAATTGGGTGTTTGTTTTTCAGGCACGGGGAGGACAAAGGTTTGAAAGGATACAAAAGTAATTCATATATTACACACACCTGCATCATCACAATCACAATCATCATCATCATCAACAACATCATCGCCGTCGTCATCATTATCATCACTGATTTCTTTCCCAATTTATGTTACTAGTCAGTTTAGCTTTAGACCTTTAGACCCAACCCGGATTCTTGGAGACCCAATAGGGTAGAGAATAAATGAGCATTGCTGTGGAGAGATACAATCCATAGCGGGGTATAACTGTGATTTCCTGTCGGGAGTGGGGAACTAATACTGCTTCTGCAACTACCAACGTTGTTGCTGTTGTTGCTGCTGCTGCTGATGATGATGATGCTACTGCATCTGCTACTGCTATTACTGCTGACATCCTAGTATTTGAAAATCTCCCATTCTTTTGTTTCTGTGTTTCTGTTTGGTGCAAAAGCATCAGTGATTGTTGCTGATCTGTTGGACTTGTGGCAATTACAATCTCACGTAATCTAAACGATCTGTTTGTATTTCGTACCTACAATAGTGACACCTCTTTTAGTGATTGCTTGTGCCAAAGGCACATATTCTCGTTTGCTGTTTTCATTCCGTAGTTCTAAAATAAAAAATACGAACGATTGTTGCATGCAGTAATTCTCACACAGATTTCAATGTACAGTTGTTGCGTACAGTAGTTTTTACAAACATTTCTTTACACTATTGTTGCGTACAGTAGTTTTCAAAAACATTTCCATACATGTACGATTGTTGCATTACAGATGTTGGCACTTGGAATCCTTTGAGGCCTTCACCATTTTTGCCTTGTGGCGTTTTGAGAGTTTGATCTTATGCAGTAGTGGGCTTTTAAATCTGTCCCTCTCATCCAGCTGTACGTTGACTTTTAAACCTGTCCCTCTCATCCAGCTGTACGTTGACTTTTAAACCTGTCCCTCTCATCCAGCTGTATGTTGACTGCCTAGTTGATGTTTCAACGGCTTGTCTTGTCAGCTGTTTTCGCTGGTACCCGTTTCTGTATCTTGCGGCATTTTACTATTGAATACTACTGCAGATATCATCATCATCATCATCATCATCGCCATCATCATCATCAATTCTTGAACTGTTGGAGTATCTGATGACGTCTAGATTTGAACTTACAGAGCGACAAGTGACGTCGAAGTCTGCTGCCAAAAAAAAAAAAAAAATACACGTCGATTTGAACTAGATTGACAGAGTGACTGTATAGCCAAGACTTGAACAATCGTAGGGAAGGGGTCGTGATCACTTCTGTTCAATGGCTTGATCAGTGCAAAGGACGCATGCGCATTCCATTACATACAAAGCTACTCAATGCGGAGTCCATGTCAGCGAATGGGCGACACAATTCGTCTGGTCCGGTGCACTGTGAGTGAAATGATGTCATTTTGGAGATGATGTCATTTTGGAGTGGTAGCTGGCTGCAAATGGAAATGGAAATTGTTGACAGATAGAAATCGTCGAAAGACTGTTGATAATACTCTTCGAGAAGTCTAACTGTGCTCTGGGTCCTGTGCAATGCTGAATAAAAATGCATGCGCGCGCATACACCCCAGCCCCAGTTCAGTCAGGTCATCTCAAGTGAAAAACAAATGGTGTGATTTTATTTTTTTCTTTAGAGTTCAAACTAGATACACCCGCTTTTTTAAGTGCATAATGCTTACATTACGCATATTTAATTTTCAATACTAAATATTTGACAAACCTTGTTTGACATAATTATGACCATACCCACAAGGGAAGCAACCCACATATAGCTTCAAAGTTTTCTACTGACCAATACCTTTATATTATGCAAATACCTCATTCTAAAGGAAATTGGTATGTGTATTTGGGAGAATTGTGCCATTTATGTAAAAAGTCAGTTTTGTTTATATTTTTAGCTATTTTGTTTGCTCTGATTTTTTTTTGAATTAGTGTGTGCTCTTTCATTAGGTTTGTGTGAAATGATTATTTTCAGTGCGTAGTAAGTACCAACACTTGCATTACACTATAGACCGAGTTTTTTGATGTAGTCAAGAACTCGTCTGTCCCAAAATTAATTGTATTTACCTTATTTGCTAATTTACCGACTGCTTGTTATTTGTGGTGGTAGAGTGCAGAAAACCGTATATAGGCATACTCGACACATTTTGACTTATTATCTAGATCGAAACAGACATACGTCAGTCTGACGTCCGCCCAGACGTTGAACACAGCGCTAGACTTTACAGTAGCTCTATGAAAGGAGACAAGGGAAATCTTCAGTGACGTGGAGTGAGTGCCTCTGCGCATGACAATCCTGCGCGTGACAGGCCCATCGCGGGCCAAGGCTCGACAGCGCGCGCTGGGCGATGATCCTACGAGAGTGTGCACTGTTAAATGACAAATATCAGGGGCAGACAACAAGGTAGATCAGAGAGGATATATTTTATGGATTGCACTGCTTTTAGCTTGGGGTGGGTGGGTTGGGGGCTGCTCGATAATTAATTTTACTCAGTGAGCTCTCACTGGTTTTTCAAACCGGGCTGACGATAATGAAATGATAGTTTTAAAGTTGAAGTTAGTAGTTTCTAGGCGTCTGTGTGTGTGTGGGTGTGTGTGGGTGAAAGAAAGAAACAAATCAAATAAACATGGAATGGTTTGCAATAACAATAATGAGAAAAAATATCGAGTTTCTTCAGACAGATTGCAAGATTGACTGACTGAATAAACCGAAAAATTATTTCTCTCCTCAGGGTCATTAAATCTAAGAAATAAATACTTGTCTTATAATCAAGACGGGTGCAATCTATTTGATTTATACACCATACTCATTCATTAAACATGACGTGATACGACGTCAATAACTTGCTGGGGTCATCCGTATTTTTTCGCTGACATTTTGTCTCTGTCAGATGCCTCGCTTCTAATATGTCAAGCACACTCGGTATCGTGCGGATAAACAAGGCCCGCAACTCTCCCTCCGTGAGCCTCTCGGGTCACTGGAAGTCAATGTTTAGGTCTGATTTAACGATCGTGATAATTTCACAACATTTTAATTTTGCTACTTGTGCAAAATGTCCACGTTCCTTGTAAATAATCTCGTATATGATTATTACTTTACAACGAGTACTGCTGTTAAATATTACTACTTCAAAACCACAGCTTTTTACTGCTCCTTGTAAATAATCTCCACACGCATGTATACGGTTATTACTTTACAACGACTACTGCTGTTATATATTACTACTTCAAAACCACAGCGTTTTACTGCTCTGTTACGAACACCTTTACAACGACTACTGCTGTTATATATTACTACTTCAAAACCACAGCGTTTTACTGCTCTGTTACGAACACCTTTACAACGACTACTGCTGTTATATATTACTACTTCAAAACCACAGCTTTTTACTGCTCTGTTACGAACACCTTGATTACTACTACTTTGTTATTGCTACAACGTCGACTTCTGCTTACAACAGCAACACACTGGGAGCTCACTATTTTCATTCTTGAGGCAGTTCAGACTTAAAATTCCTTTGGAGTGAATGCTACTGTTGGTGTACAAGTATTACAGTCTTCAGCAAGGACAGATTTTGACTTCACGTCCTTACGTTCATGAAGCTAACCGGCTAACCTTCCTACAAGAGATAGACAATAAGGCAGATAGATGTACAAACAGACAGGAAGAGAGTTAAATGAAACTTTTTTCGTGGATTTTGTTTGATATTTTGATCAATAACTTCGTCCTTTTTGCGTCCTTAGATATAAATCAATGTAATGAAAATAAAATACAAACATTATCAAACAAAAGCAAGCCCTCTCACCCCCCCCCAAACACTTTATCCAATTTTATTCTTATTTAATAGTACACTTTTTAAACATAACATGTCTTAAAAAGATAGAATAAGGGGAAAACGCACACAATGTGATGACGTATATTAGAAGTTATTTTTTTTCCCCACACTTGCTTGCCAAATTGCTAAAAATGTCACACCGGTGATCCATACATCGCCTATGGCAAACACATCTAAAGCAGTGTTATTATTGCAGGTTTTCGATCTGTCTTTACCGAGGAGGAAACAAGGCAGAAACCGCCCGTGGGTGCTGGTCGTTAATAGCAGGCTCGCGGCCACCACGTGAAAATGAATCTAAAGCGCACATGTGCTACGTGGGTATTGTGTTGCTATAGAAATAGTTTTCTCGTCTTTATTTTGTTTTTCTCTTTAAATGGTTTCATGAGACACACACACACACACACACACACAGAGAGAGAGAGAGAGAGAGAGAGAGAGAGAGAGAGAGAGAGAGAGAAAATGTGTATGCACGTGTTGTATGTGTGTGCATGCGTGTGTATGTGTGTATGTTGTGTGTGTATGTTGTGTATGTGTGCATGCGTGTGTATGTGTGTATGTTGTGTGTGTGTGTATGTTGTGTATGTGTATGTGCTTATATTTTATAACACTTTACAGCACTTGCTACTGAAGCCCAATGTCCAAAATAAAACGGCGCACTTCAGCAGTAATTTAAACAAAATGTTTATTTATTAAATGAGGATACGTAAGTGTGATAGAAAGAACGTGCATATGTTCGCATACGTGTGTGTACTCCAAATGCATGTGTTTTATTTATTTATTTTTATTTTTATTTTTGCTGTTAAGAGCATTGTGATAGGTTTTTTATTTGCATTCTAACACTAAGTCCACACCCATCCAAACACACAGAATCCCACTCTTCCATTCTCATTGAAAGAATTTAGTTCTTTCTTGAAAACAGCGCAAGTAACGATAACTCGATTTTGAATGAGACTTGTTGAGGGACGAGTTAATTAGAGCAAAATATCGAGGCACTCCTTGTCAACTGAATCCAGTCTCCGTTTGAATAAACATGCAAACGTAGTCTAGAATTTATTTAACTCTCTCGATAACCTTTTCAAGGTTATTACACACAGATGTGCATTCGATTCTGTTTTGGCTTGCTACAGATTAAACAAATAAATATATTTTAAAAAAATCTTAGTATTATATTGTCTGAGCAACTGAAAATAAATCGACTGTGGGCAAATTCCATAGACTGGACATCTGTTCCAATACAGTTTTACATTACACGATATTTTGACTGAACACCTGTTGCAAGACCGTCAGGAGGAGGTAATAAAAAAAAAAATAGTGTAGCACTATGTCCTACTCTTAGAACCGTGGTCAACTACAACCGCAGCTAAAGTTCTCAAGGTCACCTTCCAGGGAAGATTAAGTGACAGTTACTGACCTAGCAGGATGTAAAGTCAATTACTAATTTAACGGCTTTTAACGAGAATTCCTGAACTAACAGTTTTATGAGGAGCCACTACAAAGTTAACAACATTAGGGAACACTTTTGAGTGCACTACAAAGTTAACAACAGTAGGGAACACTATTGAGCAAACAAACATAGAGACAGTTACTGCACTAACAAACTTCAGTCACGTAACGTCCTTGACTTGACAAACTCTGTAGACACTTACTGATATAATAACCTTTAAGGAGAATAAGCTACCTGACCTCATTTAGGGAAACTAAGTGAGTTGGTAAATTTTATTGAGAATAAGTGAGCTGATAAATTTCTATGGAAAATCAATTAGCTGCTAAACTTTACGGAAAATAAGTGAGCTGGTAAACTTTATTGAGAATAAGTGAGCTGATAATTTTTATTGAAAATCAGTAAGCTGCTAAACGTTATGGAAAATAAGTGAGCTGTTAAAGTTTATGGAGAATAAGTGAGCTGATAAATTGTATGGAGAATTAGTGAGCTGATAAACATTTTGAGAATAAATGAATTGCTAAATTTTATTGAGAATATGTGAGCTGATACATTTCTTTGGAAAATCAATGAGCTACTAAACTTTAGGGAGAATAGTTGAGCTGATAAAATGTACGGAGAATAAGTGAGTGCTAAACTTTTTGGAGAATAAATGATCTGATAAACTTTAGGGAGAATAAGTGAGCTGGTAAATTATATGAAAATAAATGAGCTGACAAACTTTATGGAGAATAAGTGAGGAGATAAATTTCTATGGAGAATCAGTGAGCTGCTAAACTTTATGAAGAATAAGTGAGCTTGTAAACTTTATGGAGAATAAGCGAGCTAATACACTTTATGAAACATAAGTAAGCCTTAAACCTTGTGGAGAATACTTTATGCAGAATATATGAGCCGTAACTATCCAGACCTCTGATCTTCCCATTAACATATTTAAAGTTTATATGCGATTAGTATAACAAAATATATTGCATCAGCTGCAGAAACGCAACGACACCCTACCCCCCCCCACCCCACGCCCCGTGAAAGCATTATACCACTGGCAGTGTTAGTCTCAAGAGAGTTCTAGAAACTTGAAACACAATTGCCGCAGTTTTACTGCACGCTTGGCAATATTCAATTGGAATTCTGGAAAAACTGAGACATTTTTACTGGTCTCAAGTTACTGCAAGCGACCCGACCTGGTGTTTATTATTTATTTGTTTTTGGTATTATTATTATATGCACTTCGAGAATCTTAAATATTTTTTTAAAAATTACTATATATACAGTCAATTTCCTGTGGATGCGTCATCACACTACTTACAGAAGGGCAGTCTATTACCACAGTAGTTTCGATTAAATCCTGAAGACAATTGTCTCCCTTGTCACGATTGCTACACATCATTTACGGTGTCAAACGAATTGCCGCTTCTCGTTATGAAACGCTTTCGCATCTAGAGTTACGTTCCCTAAAGAAATCGTCATAAACGTGCATATTCACGAAAATCAAATATTGCTGCATTTCATTTCGAATCACATTTCAAAGACGGTTGCTACGTTTTAATTACAGACAGATACATTACAGCCGCACACAATTATTTACTTCCATTACCGGTGGATATTATTAAATTAAACTTATCGACGTTTAGCCAACGGTAGATTAATATTCAACAGAACAATAACTAAGGATTCAATTTACCCATACAAAGAAAGAAAGAAACGAACAAAAATATGTATTTTCTATCGTCTTAACCCCGCTATACAAATTAAAGTCACGATTTAAAGCGTGCTTATTTTTATTTATTGGACAATGTGACGTAAATAGAATAGTCCTTTGTGCAAGCCATTAATTTAATACAGATATACAGATAATTTATTTTACTCTTAATACAATTTAATAATTCTAAGGCAGCGGGAAAAAATACTGGCACAATAAAGGCAAATTTAACGTAATATTTCTGTAAAATATGTTTGCGTCTCTTTGTATTGTGCTTGTGAATAGTATGGTGTGCTTGTGCGCGCGTTTATGTGTGTTTTAGTGCATTTGCGTGGGTGTATGTTCTTTGTGTGCGAGCGCATGCTTGTGAATGTGTGTCTTGTGTGAGTTTGTGTGTTTGTCTATGTGTCCACTTTTGTGGTGCGTGCGTGGGTTTACAATGTAAAATAACAACGCACATATAATATTCTACAATGTGAAAATTTATTAGTGTTTGCAAATGTGTACGATTAGGGGATTCCTATGGCTGCATGCTTTTAAGTTCGTGTGGTTTATTTGCACTTTTCTTACATTTGTCAAATCGCTTGCTATATTATCTTTCACCGAGCTGTCTGTCTCTATGTGCGAACTACGCAAATTGTATAAGTTTTCTTTTTTTCATTTTGTATGACGTAGAAACAAGCAGAATAATGTCTTCTTTTTTAAGCCGAGATATTTCTTTAATAATAAAACAGCAGATGAAAATTTTAACAATAAAAACAATGGTGTATTTATTTAATAATAAAACAAATCAAGTATTTCTTTAATTATGAAACAGTAAGGTATTTCTTTAACAATAAAACAAATAATATATTTCTTTAATAATAAAACACAGGATATATTTCTTTAATAATTAAACAAGATGTTTCTATAATAATAAAACAAATGAAATATTGCTTTACTAATAAAACAGCCGAGGTATTTCTTTAATAATTAAACAAATGAGATATTTCTTTAATAATTAAACAAATGAGATATTTCTTTAATAATTAAACAAATGAGATATTTCTTTAATAATAAAACAAATGATGTATTTCTTTACTAATGAAACAGCCGATGTATTTCTTTTAATTATAAAACAAATGAGATATTTCTTTAATAATAAAACAAATGATGTATTTCTTTACTAATAAAACAGCCGAAGTAATTTTATTTTAATAATAAAACAAATAAGATACGTTTAAATAATAAATCATAAGAGATACTATTTTTAATAGCAAGTGTGATAAGGGCTGATTTATAATAACCTATACACAAAGAAAGTTATCTTTGTCTGCAGGCGCAATCACTTACTTCATCTTTGAAAGCATATATACAATGAAATATAAATGTAAACACTTCTTTCTTCTGTTATTCACTGCACAACAAAATTTATACAATGAAATATAAAGGTAAACACTTCTTTCTTCTGCTATTCATTGCACAAGAAAATATTCGGTAATATTCTACACAAAATATTTACAACGATGCACAGTTGTTTGCCCTTTTACTACTCTGCTAACAGAGATACACGACTGTAAAAGGAGCATTGTCTGTAATACTATACGCATTTTGTTTGCCCTTATACTACTCTGCTAACAGAGATACACGACTGTAAAAGGAGCATTGTCTGTAATACTATACGCATTTTGTTTGCCCTTTTACTACTCTGCTAACAGAGATACACGACTGTAAAAGGAGCATTGTCTGTAATACTATACGCATTTTGTTTGCCCTTTTACTACTCTGCTAAGAGAGATACACGACTGTAAAAGGAGCATTGTCTGTAATACTATACGCATGTTGTCGGCACATCATCATGAACAATGCATGGGAACTACTTTCACATGTACGTTATCATAGCAACATAAACAACGCACAGTCGGTTATTTAACGTGTGCGTTATTGTAGCAGCGTAAACAGCACACAGTCGATAATTTCACAGACGTGTTATTACCTCAACAGCAAACAGTCAGTAATTTCACATACATGTTATTACCTCAGCGTAAACAGCAAACAGTCAGTAATTTCACATACATGTTATTACCTCAACGTAAACAGCAAACAGTCAGTAATATTACATACATGTTATTATCTCAACGTAAACTGCACACAGTGACTAATTTCACATACAGAGCAGCACGAATAGCAAACTGTGGGCAATTTCACATATAGTGTAACACGTAGAGCAGTAAGTAATTACACAAGAACATTATTACTGTAACACAATAAGCAGACACACATTAATTTTTCACGTTTATATTAAAATAAAAAATGTGGATAGTCAGTTTTATTTCACATCTACGTTATTATTTTAAAATTAATAATTTCACGAGTATGTGTTACAGCAACAAGAACTGTAGACAGTCATTAATTTCATAATACCTTATTTCGGTAGCATATTCACTAATTTCATAATACATTATTACAGTAAAATGATCTGTAGATAATAATAGTGATCAAAACAGTAACAGTTATCAGAACAGTAGAAAGCCATTAATTTCTCAAGCAGATTATTACTGACATGAGCAGATAGTAATTTCACATGCATCTTATTGCAGCTTAGCATAAGCAGTAGTAATTTCAAATGCGCATTAACACGAAGAATGCGCAATAAATGCCATGTGTACGGCATGACGTCATTACGAGGACTGCATAGTTAGTCATGTCGTACGCTGAGTACAATGAACAGAACACAATGTAACACGTAGGCTATTATAGTAAAATGAACAATAGAAAACAGTTTCATACAGAAAAGTAGCCTATACAGCAGTGTTATAAGTGCGCTTTACGTGAATATAAATGTAGACAGCTGTATCACACGTGAGCATTATGTGAACAGGAATGTAGACAACAGTATCATTTGTGCGCATTGCGTCAACGGGAATGTAGACAACTGTATCATTTGTGCGCATTACGTCAACGGGATGTAGACAACTGTATCATTTGTGCGTTTTACGCAACGGGAATGTAGACATTTGTGCGCATAACGTCAACGGGAATGTAGACAACAGTATCATTTGTGCGCATTACGTCAACGGGAATGTAGACAACAGTATCATTTGTGCGCATTACGTCAACGGGAATGTAGACGGTTGTATCACGTGTACGTACTAGGTCAACACGAACATTTAGTCAGACAAAATGTGTGTACAGTACCATGAAAATCACGAACATTTAGTCAGACAAAATGTGTGTACAGTACCATGAAAATCACGGAGCAAATTATATATGATTCACGTCAGTACTGGAACAGGAATAGAAACCATGGAGATAAATATTGCATACTTTATTACGTCAATCATGACTACAATCTTAAAAACTCTGAAAACCCCTGCTGCTCTCTAGGTATGTAGTTTCTGAATGTACAGCATTACAACTCTGATGTGCAAAATACTGCCTTTCTTTTAAGGCGTTGCCAGGGTTACATCATTAAATCACTTTCGTACTGTATCTTAATGTTTCTTTTTCTTCAAAGCGGCAACACAGAAAAAGATTGTTGCGTTTAAGTTGGCGTCAAAGGCGAGCGCAGAACTGCTCAGATTCTACGAGGCGACAAGGAATGTCTTTTAGGGAAAGAAGACCGTCAAATGAAGATATAATTATGTCACGCCATGTTTCAAATATTTGTGTTTGGTTTAGCTTTGGTTTAGCTGGTTTAACCAGGCGAAATACGACGAGTAATCTGTAAACACCCCCACCCACCCCTCACAGACGTGTGCAGCAGCGTCCCCTTAATAACAATATCACAATAATGCCAGCAAAACGGACGCTGCCACTCGCATGTATTAGTCGCCTCGTCTAGACGGGCCGAGACTGGAACCAGAATTCTCAGAGCAGGCAGCCTACTGAAGGGCGCCGGAGCATGCGTCGGGCTGGGTTCGTGTGAAGACTGAGTAGTGGGGACTGCGTACACCTCTCATATACGTCATTGAGAAAGAACACGTAATTTATAGTGCCAATGCCAAGCAGATGCCATTTCTGAGCCAACAAAACGCTAATCATTATATAGAAAATCGAGTTACAAGACTTAGTGAAAGATTACTGCCGAACAATCTGCTCCGGTCGAGGAAGCCAGTATTGAACACAGAGCTCAAGTAGATATTGATTGTACTCGCGCGTGAGATTCATGAAGATGTGTGTGTGTGTGTGTGTGTGTGTGTGTGTGTGTGTGTGTGTGTGTGTGTTTGAGTTTGACTATCTATCTATCTATCTATCTATCTATCTATCTATCTATCTATCTATCTATCTATCTATCTATCTATCTATCTATCTATCTATCTATCTATCTATCTATGTATTTAAGTGTGAGTTTGTATATAAGTACACACATTTCTGTCAGTTAGTGCACTTGTGCTTATGTATATCTTCGTATGAGAGTGTGTATGTATAAATAAACCATTTAAGTGCGTGTGTGTATGTGTGTGTGTCTACACGCTTATGAAGGTATATGTACGAAGGCATGTGTATATAGAAGCGACTGGCTGTGTGTCTATAGTAGGTGTGTATTTGAGCATGTGTAAGAGCGCTTGTATTGTTAATGTGAATGTTTGCATAAATATGCAAATCCAAGCGTGTACGTGAGTGTCTATTGAGAGAGACAATAAGCGCTTGTTTGAGGTGTATGAAGCTGGATGGAGTGGGAGGGGTGGGGTGGAGTGTATTTTGTATAGAATCAGTTCACTCAAGCAGAGAGAATGCTGAACGATTCACATTTTTCTAAATTACAATTTCTCTCATTATTAAGCAAAGTAGTGTGTTTAAATTACTTAGATACAGGAGTGATACAGATGTTTATTTTTAAAAAAGACATTTATTTAAAATACTTACTCTTTGTTCATTTTACCTAATTTCATTTATTCTCATGATTTAATTTCGCTTTATCACACTTTTCTTTTTTATTTACATCCTTTCACTTGTACTCTTTCCCTTTTTAATATTTTATTTTTCTTACAATAAATATCTGGTAAAAGTAAGTCTGGAACATAACATTATTTTTTTTTTTTTTAAGAAACAAACCAAAGGCTGTACATGTGACAAAGCCATTAAACAGGAATTTTTTTTTTTTAAATCAGAAATCAAAATCCTGGACAATGTTCCAACTGTTAACTGTGGAGAGCAAATCTCTCCGGCGTAAACCTCGTGCCGATGCCAAAGGACCAAAAGGTTCAGCTTATTCTGGCATAGGGCGATCGAATTTTACCGGGTGGATCTTGACTGACGCGCTAAAGACCTACACCACACTCTTCAGCGATGGTTCTGAAACCACGTTTTCATTTCCATACGTTAAGTGACAAGCCGAGCGTCTCTATGGTTGTCATGACACTTGCAGAGTGCTTGACTGGGAAGACGAGGCATGCCCACAGAGGTGACTCCTCAGCTTTCTGATTCTCAGGGTGCAGTATCAATTCTACCTCTGCAAGTATTGATCTACAGTGTGTAGCATCAATAGTACCTCTACAAACACCGACCTACATTTTATAGTATCAATAGTACCTCTACAAATACAGATCTACATTGTGTAGTATCAATAGTACCTCTACAAACACAGATCTACATTGTGTAGTATCAATAGTACCTCTACAAACATCGACCTACTTTTGACCCATCACGATACGGACATCATAACAACATTACCAAACAACAGCAGTAAGAATTCTGCGATCGTCTTCACAAATTCTGCTACAATGCAAGCAGGGTTTTAATTTCACAATACAATCAGTGCCATAGAACAAGCAGGGTTTTGATTTCACAATACAATCAGGGTCTAGACAGTCATAACACAAAGCTTGGGATTGCATTGCAAAACAAAACATTGCATCATAATCAGTATTTTTAATGCCACGATATAAATAATCAGGGTTTGAATGTCATAATACAACCACGATTTCGACATTAGGATATTATGCAATTGTCTTGATGCAAATGGGGCGTGACCATCACACAGGACTGGGTAACATGCGCTAGTTTTATACTTGTCTTGATGCAAATGGGGCGTGACCATCACGCAGGACTGGGTAACATGCGCTAGTTTTACAATTGTCTTGATGCAAATGGGGCGTGACCACCACACAGGACTGGGTAACATGCGCTAGTTTTATAATTGTCTTGATGCAAATGGGGCGTGACCACCACACAGGTCTGGGTGACATGCGCTAGTTTTACAATTGTCTTGATGCAAATGGGGCAGTGACCACCACACAGGTCTGGGTAACATGCGCTAGTTTTACAAATGTCTGCATCACAACCGCAGAAGACTGAACACGCAGCACGCACAGAACACATGGTATAGTACTTTGTCTACACTCGTTACGAACAGTGGTCACACGATTGGCACATTGCGGGGGGGGGGGTTGCATATGGACAAAGTGACACGCTCTCAACTAGCATTGACAATAATATCCAGGTACAAAGAGAAGTTAAATGAGAAAGCCTTTCAATCAAGCAATAGAAACGAAACGTTTCTTCACGATTCGAAGCACACACTGAAACCAGATTGTAAAGCTTACCAGATATACCAGACAGTTCTACTTAAGAAGTTGGAGGGGTGGTTTATGGCAGAGGAGTGGATTCCATAGAATACTTTTCAATTTCATTTCCTTATTCTCTCATTCTCCCACATTTTGCCTTCGGTACAAACATTTTATAACTGCTGCGAACTTGCTACCACAAACGCTACCAACACCACCATCACTACCAGTGCAGTCGTCATCCCCCCAAAAAAAAGACACTGGGTATCTGAAGAGAATGATTACAATTATTTCCACAGTAGGGACTAAAAATGGAAACTGACAAAGCGTGAATGCTCGTTGACAGAATCGAAACATTTTTTCCAGAATAAAGCAGACACGGGATGATTTATATGTTATTTTAAAAATAAAATTTTTTTTTTGTTTTTTATGTACTTGTTTGACCTGGGTATATTTATTCAATTGTAGATTTATTTTTTTTTTTAGAAATAAGAGTGACAATCAGAACTGACGAAAAAATCGCGAATGTGACATATCAAGAGCTTAGCATGAGTGTAACGAATGTTACATATCAAGAGCCCAGCATGAGTGTAACGAATGTTACATATCAAGAGCGTAACATGAGTGTACCGAATGTTACATATCAAGAGCCTAGAATGAGTGTACCGAATGTTACATATCAAGAGCCTAACATGAGTGTACCGAATGTTACACATCAAGAGCCTAGCATGAGTGTAACGAATGTTACATATCAAGAGCCTAACATGAGTGTACCAAAGAGAGTGGAAACAAGAATGGAATGTACCCGCGAATGAAAGGTACCCGTGAATGAGAGGTGTGTGTGATTGATAGATACTTATGGATCGAGGTACGCGAAATGAAAAGTACGTCTACTTGCGAGTGAAAGGTAAGTCTAAATGAAGTGAGCGTATGACTGATACAAGTGGAGCGTGACTGAGAGATACGGGTAGATAGAGGTCGGTATGAATGAGAAGTACAAGTGAATAAGTCGTACATATGGGACAAAAAAACAACTTTACACTTCAATAATAATAATAATAATTGTAATAATTGTAATGGTAGATGACGACATCAACAGTACCACGTATTTCTGACGTACTAATAACAATCACTGGATTATGACGACATCAACACTATAACGTATTCCTGGCGTAATAATAACAAACGCTGACTTATGACGACTTCAGAAATCTTTCATCCAAGTCAGTTTGCTTTCTGTCGACTAACAACATACGACATCACGTAAATAAAAAATGTCAGTAATTCACAGACATCGCCTACTCCTGAGATTATGTTCATTAGGTGAATCCCCGCACTTTGCGCTTAAACACATACGCATATCTGAGTAGCACAAAATAGGTCTTAATGACGTATGATATCGGTAGAAGCAGTTTTTCTTAAGAGTATATTTCTTAAGGCCACGTCACCGTTGTCAGTCGTAATGCAGTCAGAAGAATATTGAATTCGCTTACATAATCTAAACTGTGTACATTTATACGAGTGGTGAATTTGCTTACCCAATCCTCACCGCGTACGTGTATACGAGTGGTAAATTGGCTTACCAAAACTCATCGTGTAGATTTATACGAGTGGTAAATTGGCTTACCAAAACTCATCGTGTAGATGTATACGAGTGGTGAATTGGCTTACCTAATCTTCATCGTTAAACGTGCGTGTTCAAGTTACCAGGGGAAAGGGGTGTACAAGAGGTAGCAGGATGGTGGCAAGGTGGAGGTCACTGGGTTTGTTCCTAAAGTCTTATAGAATTCGTTTGCAGATAACCGGCTGTTGCGAAAAAATAAACAAAGCAAAAGCACACGCGCGCATGCACACACACACACACACACACACACACACACACACACACACACACACACACACACACACACACACACACTAAACAAAACGAAATGCAGTTTATCATATCGATAAAGATTAACAGAATGCCTGCACAAGACTTTTCTGGTCGTGAGGGAACTTTATTTGAAATTCATGATGAAGCTTAATGACGTTTAATCAGTTTAATGCATTAAAGGCCGCTTAATCCACAAAAGCAGACCCCTCAAGGACTTTATTTTAACCCCACCTCAGTCAGTCAATAATCAATGATGAATCTTGAAATTAAATCTTGCTTCAGTTCAAAATCTTCCAGCAACTTTAAATCGGACTTTCTTTTCCTTTCTTTGTACGGAATACTGTGTACTAAAACTTGTCAATACTAGCCCCGTCATTTTTTGAAAAGATTTCTGAAGACATCGGGAGAGATTAGGCATGTTTTATATAGACAAATTGATTTCGCTTGTAGCAAAGCTTAATTAAAACTCAGGATAATAATATTAAAATATTTTCATAATAACGTCTTTGCTTATTTGACTTCGGCCACTACACACACACACACACACACACACACACACACACACACACACACACACACACACACACACACACACACACACATACACACACACACACACACACACACACACACACACACACACACACACACACACACACCAGCCACGTTTGTTTCGAGCATGTGTTATGCGTGACATATTTGCAGGTACAAAGAATGGTCAGCCAGAATCTAGACATCTATGGCGGGTTGAAATTGATTTTACATATTCAAGTAAACCTGAGGCCTAGTGATTTTCAGTAAACATGTGTTAGCAAATTTCTACATTGGCTTCATTTTTCTCTACATTTTGCCAGGAAGACAACGAAATTTTGTGGTGGAAAAATAATTATTTCATTAATAAGTTTAGCAAAAAATGTAACATTACTGAAAACAACAGGCACCATAAGGCAATATTAATTACATTATTTTAGCAGTTTAGTATCTCTTAATAATAAATGTAAGCATTAGGCCATGAGGTGAGATGGTGGAATGAAAAAAAACTATCAAAATTAAAATGGTAAGAACCACCATGTTAGCATGCCAGATTTTATTTTTTATGACCTCCAAGAATGCGATTCTTTTCCACGTCACTGAAGTTTTCGTCATTAAAATATTAATTCTCATTTGTTTATCTTAGCCAGTGCTTGTGCGCACACTCAGAAACACTGACTTTCAACATTCATATGACCTCAATGTTACTGTCAACGTAATTCTAGATACCCCACCCAAAGTACAACTAGCTGTCCTTGAGACTTGACTTCTGGATAAAAGCAAAAATCGTCAAGTGATCCACTTGACCGGTCATGCTATTCTGTTAATCAGTGCTTCATTACGCACTTCAGTTTCATTTTAGTTTAAAGCGAATGTGTCTGTTTCTCCGCCTATCTATTTTCAGCTTCTATAACAGCATTAGTATCGAGTGATTGTCCTCCATTTATGACGTCAGGGGAAAAAAGCACTCACGCACGCCATTTGACCGTATAACATATGCTTTCGAGCAGACGAGATTTCGATCAACAGCACCACCACATTTACGGCGAAGATGAGGAAGTTGTCGTCGATGACGTTGCTACATCTGCAGTGGGCTTCTAGCTAACTGACGCAATTAGGAGGGGTCGATAGGGGAAATTACCCCTGTCTTAATGAGGCGAGCAGGGAGAAAATTGACTGGATCGGATTCATATGGTGACATGCAGTGTAAGGAAATGTATTGATAAAAGTCGGCTTTTTTACTTAACTTCTTTTTTTCAACATTAACATCACCTTTTTCTTTCTCACTCTGTCTCATATCTCATCACTCACTCACTCACTCACTCACTCACTCACTCACTCACTCACTCACACAAACACACACACAATTACACACACACTCCTGTGTACGTGCACTCGCATTAGCACTCTTGCACATATACAGGCAGTCTAATAAGAGAGAGAGAGAGAGAGAGAGAGAGAGAGAGAGAGAGAGAGAGAGAGAGAGAGAGAGTATTTGTCACTTTTAAATTTTAAAAAGTTTAAAATCCATTTATGAAGTTATTTTCTTCCAGTCATGGGTTCCATATCAGTGATAGCAACATCAACATCATCATGCCTAATAACACTAATAATAGTAAAGATGATGAAAACTATGTTGTTTATGATAGTGTTCGTGTGTACTTTGTGCGACAGAAGAGATATAACGAGAGAGAGAGAGAGAGAGACCGTGGGATAAAAAGGCAACCACTTAGACATTTCTTAATATTTATATATACTAATATAGATCAAAGACAGAGATATACAATAACTAAGACATATCGAAGTAGAAATACAAGCAATAAGACCTATCCTAAGACATATCCTAGGTAGAAATACAAGCACTAAGACCATTCCTAAGACATATCCTAGATAGAAATACAATCACTATCCTAAGACATATCCTAGGTAGAAATATAAGCACTAAGATCTATCCTAAGACATATCCTAGATAGAAATACAATCACTATGACATATCCTAGTAACAAATAGAATCATTATGACATATTCTAGATAGACATACAATCTTTTAGATATGATTTAGACGCCTTCAGCCTTTGCAAGGAAACTAAAATAAAAATTAGTACATTGTAAACTATTAAAAATTATGGTATCTAACGAAATATTAATGTGTGTGGCACGACACTAGAAGGAACCACAGTGACTCAACAAATATAACAGAAATCTAACATGATACCAGAGAACCACAGGGAGTCGGTCAATATAAAGAAATCTAACATTATACCAGGGAAACATATGAAATCTGTCAATATAAAGAAATCTAACACTGTACAAAGAAAACACAGGGAATCAACAAATATAACATACACCTAGCATTGTACCATATATTTTCTTTTTAAGTGCCGGCGACTTTATGGTCATGTTCAACATTAGCATATTTTTTCAGATCTGAAGTCAATGTTACTAAGAAGAAGAAAAATATCTTTAACAAGAAATGGAAGATGAACTCTCAACAAACGTCGTAAAGGCGGCAACAGACCAACCACTCTGATCCCACACTAAATGTTCCCTGCGGCCACATGGACTTGGAGACAGGAGAAAAAGAGGGTGTGGAGACACACAGAGAGCTCTAGAACTGATCTGGAGTTCTGAGACTAAAAGCTAACCGGGAGATATGGAATTGCTTGAGTAAAACTGCAAGAAACAGAACTTTTCCACAGAGAGTATAAAGATCCATGTGTGTTTAGCAACCACAACTTTCTGTCACTGCATGTTTGTTTTTGCTGTTGCGAAGTCGGAGCTCGGGTTTGTCTATTAAGTAGTATGCTAAGTCTGAGAACGCAGGTCATCCACTAAATACATCTACCACTCGCGCCATCACCCGTTATGTTCATAAACTTTATTCAACGTAGGCAAAAGAAAACTTCATACAAGAACCTTGACCTTCTATTCTGTTTACAGCAAACACATTGAAGCATAAGACTCACTAATATTCACTCGATACATTTTACTAAACATAATTCGAAATTCAAGTGGAAATCATTTGTTCATCAGATTGGAGATTTAACTCGACTAATAAAGCTTGAATTCAATAACCTGATCGAGAGAAGTGCATATAAAAGTACCATTAACATTCAAGACGGAATACCATTAAGATTTAAGAATGAATGCCATTAATATTCAAGATGGAATACCATTGATATTCAAGACGGAATGCCATTAATATTCAAAACGAAATGCCATTAACATTCAAGATGGAATACCATTAACATTCAAGATGGAATACCATTAACATTCATATGAGAGAGAAATGCCACTTTCGTCTCACAACGGTTTACTCTGTACAGACGAGGAGGGCAAATAAACGTAAAACATTTCATAGGACATTCTGGTGCGTACCATGAGTAATAGAAGAAACAAAGTAATTGTGTCACTATGATCTCTTTTCTTAAAGACTGTTCTAAGCCACAGGTCCCTGTCATTACGTCCCTTTAAGGTTATTTCCATACTTGGTCAATGTCTTACGCCAATATTCAACACTTTCGACAAAAAATCCGAAGTATCTTACCAGTCTCTTCGCGCTCTTATAAAATTACTAGAAAAATAAAATCACCTTTAACTTGGAGAGTAAAAGAGAACGTTTCCGGCTCGATCACTGGTAGTGAGTTGCCTCGGGCAAATATATGGGAGAAATCAATGATCGTGGAGCAAGACAGAACTGCGCCACAAAGCTACCAAATGATTAGTCTGCAAGAAATGTTAACAGAACAGGGACAGCGCAGATATTGCCGGGGTCGCGACGAGTTAATTAACTTGCGCTAATTGGTGTTAAAAATTATAAGAAAGCGAAAGCTATGCACACTGACTGGCACTATAAATTACGGACAAGCAGTCAGCAAATATCTCTTATATTTCAACAAGCAGCGTGGAGCAAAATTAGTTTGACAAACAATGCTTTGGATTCTTTCTATACTAACAGTAACTCTTAGCAGGTGTAGCTGTAGTAGTGATATATAAATATACTTATTAATTTAATTTATTATTTTGTTGTTGTTGTAGGAATAGAAATAGCTCCTACTTTTTACATTCAAAGACCAATGTTGATAACTCCACTTCCGCACATTGTCACCTTGTGCTGAAACTCCTCTACAACTAAATGTGGCTCACGAAAAGCAATACTGAAAGCAGTATTGAAAGTTCTAACTGCAAAAGTATGGCCGTAAAAGGGATCGATATAGACTTCTGGAAGACAATAGTTCATTTACTCTAACAGTTCACGGAACTCGGTCCAACGGTAAATCGAGCCTGGTAGTTCATGATCGATAGGGCATACATGAGTTCAGAAGTTGATTCAATGCACACACAGTTTACTTTTATATTTAATGAAAGAATCTTGTTTCTTTTTATTTAAATTAGGAAAGAAGTAAGCGAATAAAACTTTCATCACTTTAAAAGTTTAAACAAGCCTTTTACCGCGATTGAAGCGATAATTACGAGGCGAAAGAGAGGGAAGCAAGCGTGTAACATCTGTTTAGATTTATAATTATGTCTGTATTGAGATGCAGCTGTGACTTAAGCTGTGTATATGTTTTCTTTTTTTTTTTCTTTCAGAAAATCTAGCGAGGCCTAGATCGTTGTTTCTGACAGGCAATTTACGTTCGCATCCATCAAAAACGTGTTCACAGATCTGTACAGCGTGCATGCTTGTGAATTTTAAGATGGAGAACGTCTGATCAGACTGTAAATAATTATTTAATTAGTCTGTAGACAGCTCGGATTTTATATTCTATCGGCGTGGATGTAACTTTCTACACACATACTGTTTTGAATCGTTCTCTAAAAAGTACAAGACTAAGTTATGAGTGATTATTAACAAGTTTGCATATTTCAGATAAAAGTCGAAATATGCATGCTGAATCTATAATGCAAAGAAAATGTGATCGTTAAATCCATCCACCCATCCACAGTGTCTATATTCTTACAAAACACATCCTGAGACTATTACTAGCAAATAACATGCACGAGAGGGAAATATGCATAAATATGTGTTATTTATACTGTATACAAATATTTCTATATCATCAATATTCCTGCTAAAACATTCAGGCTGTCAGTATATCTACAAAAGACGTAAAAAGTAATTATTTAATTATGCGTGAGCGTCTGACCAACTCCTTTCTCAGTCTATAGAGAGGGATGAGGGGAAGGAGCAGAAGACAAAGAAGAGTGAGAGAAAAGAAAGACTATGAGTAGGGAAAGATCACACCTCCCCTCCTCCCAAACTTCAAGATTTTACAACGAACATGAGATACACATCGACCATCATGTCAAAGATAACACCCAGCCTTTGTTTGCAACACACATCTATCACATACCTGAGTTTCACTGAGATTAAGCACAACAAAAGTACCAAATGCTCTACTCCAAATGATTACGTCATTTTGCTCTGACCTTTCTCTTAGATTCTACCATGTCAGAAACCATGGCCTAAAATATAAAAAGACATTTGTCGTACATATCTACCTGAAAAAGTTGTAACAATACCTAGGAATCCGATTTGCTAACATGGTTTCTGAACTGTGTCACGAATTTCGCTTGACTGTTAAGAATTAATCGGTTGCGTGTTTGCGTATGTGTGTATAAATAACTGTGCACAGTTCCATACACGTAACATTTCTACCAATATTAAATATCACACCGATGTTACTCCTAAGGTGTCATATTCATCCACCGAGGACACAAGCAGACGTGTATTTTAATACTTTGCACTAATCAGATGGTGGATGAGTATGATACGTGCTTAATGTTTATAAATAATTTACTCTAAAATGAAAGTGCATTATAGTTTTCCTATTCTCTCCCCATTAGTAATTTTATTACTGTTTGTTCGCGTTCCTTTTTATTCTCTATATAGTCACTTTACTGACTTTCTTTGAGTTCAAAGCTTGATTTATATCGATCAAGACATGGATTCTGAACTTGTTTGTGTGTGAATATGAATGTGAATGTGTGAGTATGATGTGAATGTATCGATGTGACTGTGCCTTTGTACATATATATACGTGTGTGTGTGTGTGTGTGTGTGTGTGTGTGTGTGTGTGTGTGTGTGTGTGCGCGTGCGTATGTCATCTAAAGCTTTACGTCATCATTGCAAATTGTAAAATGGCTTCATTCATAGTTTTATGTCACCGGGACAAATTGTCATGAATATAAGAAAAATAATATACTCTGCTTCCGTATAGAATCCATACAATAAACATGTTGATGTAATACCAAGATGAAAGCATTCCCTGAAAATTACCTCTTCCCACACTACTCGCCACTGAACACCCTCCTCAACTCCCACTTCACATCAATATCGAAGGACGCAGTCGTCATCCATTTAGTCAAGAAAAAAATAACCCGAGTAACAAGTAATAACTATTTTTTAAAATTATTTTATAATAACGTTTTCAAAACAAAAAATCGCTTTGCAGGCTAAAATGGGAAATAACTCATGCTGTAAAGCGGGTGGAGAAATATGTTGTTCACTGGTTGGTGTTGCATCCAACCCATGTTGGAAACCTCAAAATAATTTCTTAAATTTGGCATAATAATCAAAAACAAACTCAAATACCTATTGAGAACTTCATTGTTTAATGAGAGTGGAAATTCTTGGTCATTAGAAATGCTACCGTCCGCGAAATCAACGAATATTAGTAGTGGACATACAGCAAAAATCACTCAATCATTAGAACTGCTATCTCAGTAAGTTCGACTACTGTTTGTAGTGGGTAAATGCTGCGTTATCAGTGATCAGAGTTGTTCTTGAAAATTACATGCTAAATATACAGTTGAAAAATCACTGCATGAGTTTCTTTTTCTTGCCGATACTTCAAGCTAAGTCATAAATTACACTTTAAAGAAGAAGAGTATCAAAAAGAAGCACACTTTCTTGCAAAGAACACTTTTAAAGACTGTTCGCAGATCTCTGAACACCACACACGATTACACCGTACCGTCTTCAGCTTCGAGACGGATTTTCTCTTCCGACTTCAAACTAGTCCAAGCCAATCTTATTTGCGTTACGGCTTTCTCCCCAACAAGGCTCGTAACTCAAGGAGGTTTTTACCCGGTTGTCGAACCTTCATCTTTCTGGAAGACGATTTATAGACGTAAAGTCGCTAGACAGTGACTTTAGTGGACAGCGTGGAACCGCACGCGAATGCCAAGCAATCCTTTGGCAGCAGTTTTGGAAATTAAACAGGGAATCACAACACCAATTAATTAGTTTCCAGAGCCGTGGTAGCGGTAGCAGGACTGGAGTAGTGGAAGTCAATGCACATCCCCACCACTACCACCATCACCACCACCAGAAAAAAAGTTTTAAATTTTATACGTGCATGGACATTGATTATAATAATTAACTTAATTTTCTGGTACTTTAATTCCACTGATAAACTTTAGAAAAAAAATTATTTGTTACAAGGAAAAATTCCTTAGAGTACGGTGCAATTGGAGTGTAAAACTATGGCAGTGATAGGAAGTGCACTAATGTCGCTAATATTGTTCCTTATTAGTTTGTTTTTACCTTAATTTAATTTGTTTTAAACTTTCATATACCATTAGACCACGGAAGAAGTTGTCAGTTAGGAACGGAAGCTGCAGAATTAGCCGTGCAGACAAGATAATCCCTTGGAGAGTGCTTGTTCTAACAAAGCCAAGACCTGCGCATGCAACATGAACTTCTTATTTAATAAATTAAAATAAAATTAATTTCTTTTTAAAAAGTCAAAACAATGGTGTATGAGCTTTCAGAGACAGTCTCGAAAAAGTATACAGGTGATTTACTTCAGTACATACAATCGTCATGTGATAAGTAATTTATCACGAAAAAATTCCTGATGAAAAACAAAATCCAACATATATTTTCCTATTTTGTTCTGACGTATCATCAAATAGATGTGATTACGTCCCTTTATTCACAAGTCTTTCAATTGATTGCTTTATTTTGTTCTGACGTATCATCAAGCAAATGTCATTAAGCACTTTATTCCTCAATCTTTCAAGTGGCCCCATGAGCGCCAGAAGCACATTTTTGCATTCATATATATATATTGTAGAGATAGAAATTCTTGCAATTACTGTTGCTCTGTTATCTGAGAGAATTCTCAATCGTGCAATATGACAGGGCGATAGCAGTATCTCCTTGTTAAACTGACTCATGTATGGCGTAGAATGCACGAGCACCATTTGTGCGAGCGAATTGTTGGACAACAGAAAACAGCAGACAAAAGAATGCCGCATCTTCATCTTCCGCTAAGTGTCGGTGGGAAAAGTACAACTGGCAGAAAGACTCCATAACTTAAAGACAGACTTCAGAGAAATCATAGCATCGAACGTGTTTTAGCTTTTCTTTCTCTCCCCCCCCCCCCCCCCTACCCCCACTCCATCCATTCAATTTTTTTTCTTCTGCCCCATTTTCTCTTCTTCCCCAATATTCCTTGTTCTAAATGTAAGTAGTATTTTTAGTGTGAATGTGTGTGCGCACGAACAGACTGAATTATGAAGTTCATTGACCTCCATGGTAATGGCAGTAAACTATCTCGTTTGACTCGCGTACAACAGCAACGGTAAGTGAAATGGAGTTGTGAAAAATATACAGCTTCAACACCCACAGTTAGTCCAGAAAGAGACAAACAGTGTTAACATATTGTGAAAATAACATGTGTACTGGACGAGAACTACGCTAATTAACTTTGCGCATCATTGGACATTGCTTACTGATGCAGGCATCAATTTACTATCAACAATTCCTCTACGATTAAAAAATATATATTCGTTAGTGTTTCAAGGCTGGCCCCATACGAAGTGATTTTCGTACACACAGCGTGTGTATTTGCCTCTTAAAAGAAAACAAATAATTTTAAATTTAATTCGTGAAAGCGGATATAGAAGGGTCAGTATGCACAGAGCACAACATTATCTCAGTTATGTTCTAATGATCTACACAATAGCAATATACTTTATAAACGGATGTCAGTTAAAGAGAAAGCAGAGAGATCGTAGAGATTGGAGCCATGTTGACATTAGAGAATATAGAGATTAGAGTCGTGTCGAGATATCGCTGTTATTCGAGCTTTGAAGTCAATAAAGTCATTTAAAGATATTGAAGCCATGGAAAGAGTGGAACCATTAGAGATTGGGGCCTTTTACAGGAGGAGTCATTTGAGACTGGAGTCATCGAGAAAGTGGGGTACGAATTAATTAAGATTTAAGTCGTTATAGTTTGGGTGCATGCAGAGATTTGGAGTCGTTAGAGAATGCATTCATTTAAAGATGGAGTCATTAGAGAATGCATTCATTTAAAGATGGAGTCATTAGAGAATGCATTCATTTAAAGATGGAGTCATTAGAGAATGCATTCATTTAAAGATGGAGTCATTAGAGAATGCATTCATTTAAAGATGGAGTCATTAGAGAATGCATTCATTTAAAGATGGAGTCATTAGAGAATGCATTCATTTAAAGATGGAGTCATTAGAGAATGCAGTCATGTAGAACTGGAACTATGACGGGAATAGAGACTTTGTCGAGACTGCAGTCATGTTGACGGTAATTGTTGAGATCTCTACATTTAAAAACAAATCATCGAATTCATATGAACATATAGGAGTGTGTCTGTCACACAGACAGCGGAAATCAACTACCCAGTTGGAGAAATGTTGGTGGTCAAAGTGACCATTAAGTTCACGAGTAGTCTCACCATCCACAAAGATGTCAAAACGTTTGGTCACGCATGGTTGCTGTGACATTCAAGTCCAGTTAGAAATGCAGACTTTGGAGCATAAGACATTAAAGTCCAGTTAGAATTGCAGACTTTGGAGCATAAGACATTCAAGTCCAGTTAGAATTGCAGATTTTGGAGCATAAGAAGCCGCTATCGTCCAGATAGAGTTTTATGTATCACGCACCGTCTGTTGGTGGAAACACATTAATATCCATAGGAAATGGGAGAAATTTGCATTGTTATTTTGTCTTTATCTATGGACATATTTTTCTCTATACACAAGAGAGTAATAAATACGTCGTTCAGATCAATAGGTGAAACATATTCTTGCCATTCTGAACCCCAGTGCCATCAAATATTTTTTATATATAATTTATATTTGAAGGAGTTTCCTCGTGGGAGTAAAAAAACGAGTTACCGCTATGCTGAGTCCAGGATCACCATCAGTCTTATTATCATATGGATTCATATTTTTTTATTTATCTTTGTATACGATCTTTTAATTCTCTTTGTTCGGAGAGCTTACATCTATTAATGGGGGACACGAGGTCTTATTCCGGAAAAGAAAACTGGAGCATAAACTCTATCCACACAAAATATTAAAATAGTTGTAAAATAACCCAGCCATAATATTAAAAATTAATAAGAAGTAAATGGAATCATTATTTTAAATAAATTATCTACACAAAAAGATCGAATACAATGTTAAACAAATATATTTTTACGTCATCAAAGCAAAGTGTTCATAATTCAAATGTAAAGTGCCTATCTCCTCCTTCAGTATGGAGTGGTTCAACTTTTATGTGCTTATCTCATATTTATCCATGTAAATGTAAAGTTCATTCTTGTGTATAGCGTATTTCAACTACAATCTTCCTTCCTTCCCTTGTAGTGATCCATATGTAAAATGCACGCGTGTATGGATTGGTTCAAATGTAATGTGCATACGACTGTATGGAGTGATTCAAATGTAATGTGCATGGAGTGAGTAAGTGTATGGAGTGAATGTAAGTGTATGGAGTGATTCAAATGAATGTAAGTGTATGGTGTGTAAGTGTATGGAGTGATTCAAATGAATGTAAGTGTATGGAGTGTAAGTGTATGGAGTGATTCAAATGTAATGTGTATATTTCAGCATGCGAAAATATGCTCGATCAGGATGAATGTTATTAAATAGTGCATAGTTCATTTATTCGAGAATTGAGACGCTAAAAATTGAATACACCTGCAAAACAGTACTATTTGATAACAGGAAGTGGGTGGTTAAAACTCTGAATGACAAGCAATCAGTCATAGGGAGTGGTAGCTATACTATGACTTTGAAGTGATTAAAACATTAAGTGCAAAGTAGAGCTGCTACATATTATATGAGTGATTGCGATTTAAAACTGTTCGAAAACATATACAAAAAATTAGAGCATAACTATCTAGAAATTAAAATGCTAGAAGTAAAAGTTTTGCTGGGCGGTAGATGAATGCTGTGTAAATACCTAGAAATTAAAATGCTAGAAACAAAAGTCTTGCTGGGCGGTAGATGAATGTTGTGTAAATACCTAGAAATTAAAATGCTAGAAGCAAAAGTCTTGCTGGGCGGTAAATGAATGCTGTGTAACTACCTAGAGATTAAAATGCTAGAAGCAAAAGTCTTGCTGGGCGGTAGATGAATGCTGTGTAACTACCTAGAGATTAAAATGCTAGAAGTAAAAGTCTTGCTGGGCGGTAGATGAATGCTGTGTAACTACCTAGAGATTAAAATGCTAGAAGTAAAAGTCATGCTGGGCGGTAGATGAATGCTGTGTAACTACCTAGAGATTAAAATGCTAGAAGCAAAAGTCATGCTGGGCGGTAGATGAATGCTGTGTAACTACCTAGAGATTAAAATGCTAGAAGCAAAAGTCTTGCTGGGCGGTAGATGAATGCTGTGTAAATGGAGCTTACATGCGAAGCAACCGTGCTGAATGAGAGATTAATATTGCAAAAACACTTACAAAAAAAAAAAGATGAACATGTTAAGGTATATAGGTGATTAACATATGTGTAAATGAGGATAAAAAGTTTTTTTAAAAAAGACTTGAGAGAAAAATACAACCATGCAGACTGGCACTTTGGAGGTTAATGTATTAACAACCGCTGCAAAGCTGGTGATTTATCGTAATACTATTTGAGGATTACACTCTTAACGTGAAAAGAAAAATTATTATAAAGAATAATTTTACAAAAACCAAGACACCAAATGAAAAGTAAAGAAACCCAATATAAATGAAAATGAAACAAATAGCACTCACATGTTTAGAGGGTTAACAGTAAACATGCCACATCTATGAAGGGCGAATTCTGAACACTACATGCTAGATTCGGAGATCTAGTTTCACACACCTCTGTACATTACTGTATAACAACGAGTGTTCCGTGTGTTGTTTAACATGTGGGCTTAAACCAAGTGTAAAATAGACCCCCTAAAGAGCAGCTGATGTTCCTCACATTATATATATATATATTGTTCAACGATTTGTCATTGTCAGAGCAGCAGCTGTTATACGTACAGTGATGAATTAATGCAAACAACCTTTAATGTAAGAACACGAGTCCAAGTTCTCGCATGGCGGAGTCACAAAATCGAGATCTCTTATGGTAAGGGCACTAGTCCGAGATCTCGCGTGGAACACCGTGAGCAAGAAGTCTACGGCATGGGTATTGCATAAGTATCGTGTATTCAATGCAGTAAGAAAATTTTTTAAGTCGAACAGGCTAATCACATCGATAACAAATGTTGTGCCTATGTCTTTAGGGGAATATGATTATTAGATCCAATTCCTGTGGACCGGGACCATCAAAAGACAATATTGTACCCGGGTTCAATGGACTGAATTCAAGATGGCGAGTAATGTAAGCTGAACCATATATGTGCGTGCGGTAGACAATCCTTTCAAAACATGACATAAATAGTTAGTGCACTTTGTGACCGTTAAATAAAATAATAATAATTTTTAAAAGGAGATAAATTTGATGAGTTTTGTACCTTCCCACGTGACACGGGAAATATGTCTAAGATCTGTGGACTGATGCCATCTAAGCGACTACTAGAGCCAGCCTTCTAGCTATTCGATTGAGAGAACTATTATATTTGGGTCCTGTGGACTGAATCAATGGACAGAACTATTATATTTGGGTCCTGTGGACTGAATCAATGGACAGAACTATTATATTTGGGTCCTGTGGACTGAATCAATGGACAGAACTATTATATTTGGGTCCTGTGGACTGAATCAATGGACAGAACTATTATATTTGGGTCCTGTGGACTGAATCAATGGACAGAACTATTATATTTGGGTCCTGTGGACTGAATCAATGGACAGAACTATTATATTTGGGTCCTGTGGACTGAATCAATGGACAGAACTATTATATTTGGGTCCTGTGGACTGAATCAATGGACAGAACTATTATATTTGGGTCCTGTGGACTGAATCAATGGACAGAACTATTATATTTGGGTCCTGTGGACTGAATCAATGGACAGAACTATTATATTTGGGTCCTGTGGACTGAATCAATGGACAGAACTATTATATTTGGGTCCTGTGGACTGAATCAATGGACAGAACTATTATATTTGGGTCCTGTGGACTGAATCAATGGACAGAACTATTATATTTGGGTCCTGTGGACTGAATCAATGGACAGAACAATTATATTTGGGTCCTGTGGTCTGAATCAATGGACAGAACTATTATATTTGGGTCCTGTGGACTGAATCAATGGACAGAACTATTATATTTGGGTCCTGTGGACTGAATCAATGAGTCGAGGAGAATTAAACATAATAGAATAAGCCCAGTGATTCGGGCAACAAATTGCCAATCAGATTAAACCAATGCTAGTGAACAATATACACAGTTCTAGAGGACTTAACTCTATTAGAGCGAACATCATACACAGGTCCAGAGGACTGAACTTAATGACTGTGAATATTATACACAGGTCCAGAGGACTGAACTCAATGACAGTGAACATTATAAGCAGGTACAGAAGACTGAACCCAATGACAACGAACAATATACACAGGTCTAAAGGACTGAACTCAACGACAGTGAACATAATATATAAATATCTAAAGACTGAACCCAATGACAGCAAACATTATTACCCATGTCACCTGGATTGACTCTAACGACAGTGAGATTTATTACAGTACCCAGTTTCCCGTTGCCTGAACTGAATACCATAGTACTAACCATCTGTAAATTGAACCCACTCAATAACTCCGAGTACAGCAACAGTGGTCTCTAGAGTTGGGTGCAACGACAACAGCGAGTATCTTTCCCGGGACCTAAACGCCGAGCGCACGACCCTAGCCACCCATAAATGCCGGAATTGCAAAAGCCGTATTACGGTATTGGCGCTGCACCATAAAGTGTGAACTCTCGCACATCGCTGGGCTTAAAAAGAGGCGAGAGAGCGCCCGACGTGGATCGATGGAGGCAAGAGGAAAGCAATGTCCAATTCCCTTGATGATCAATAAACATGCTATTAGAGTATGGGAGCCAAAGGGACAGAAGAGATATCTGTTGTTTTCCGAAACAACACATGCTTCCCTGGAATAATCACAGAGAGGACGTTTCGGTCTCGGGGACGACGAGAGACGGATTTGAGCGGCATTGGAGTAAGATGCGGGCATCCCCTTGCTAAACTTACTATCGACCGCAAGGATGTACTCGTAGGGCGTAAAATAACACATGCCACTGCAGCACACGCCCAGCAAAAAGCCACGTGATTTGTCGCACAAATAACTTGTCAGCAGCGGTCATTTCTAAAATTATTCTAAATTATCTTTGCCCTGCTATTTTTTTTTTAACTTTGCTGAGAAAGAATATAGCAACAAATTTACAAAACAACTTAAATGTTATCGCCATCAATAGAAACAATAAAAGATAATAACTGTGATTTTGTGCTTACTGTGCTATCTATCTATCTATCTGGGTGTGCACTCTCTCTCTCTCTCTCTCTCTCTCTCTCTCTCTCTCTCTCTCTCTCTCTCTCTCTCTCTCTCTCTCACACACACACACACACATTGAACGGTACACTGCTGGGTAGATGGATGAATAGATAGGTAGGTTGGAAGGTTTTTAGCATATGATGAACAGTCATGTTCAAGTGTGTTACAAGGAATAAAGTATGATGATCTGGGTGACGTTTCACGTGAGATGACGTATGCGACAATTACGACATATTTTGGTTGCTATTGAAGTTTGAAAGACAAATTTAAAACGTGTGTCAATTTAAAGGACTAGATAATCACTCGTTGAAGGTTTACACGGTGCAATGAAACGTGCTGAAAACACCAATAAACACGTCATTCTTGGCTTAGAGCTACGTGGGGCGGCGAAGGATGGAAGGGTGGAAATTAGAACGGTAGGAACTCAGCGAAACACTGACGCCAGGGAAACAGAGAAAAACAATCAAATCTGTTCATTTTCCGTTGTTTTTTTTTTGTTTGTTTTTTTGACAGCAAAGAGGATTAATGCACATCCAAGTAAGTTCACTAAGAACACAGAATTCATGTTTCTCTTTGGTCTTATTAAGCTTTGCTGTACACAGGTAAAAAGTCAGAAACAAACAAACAAACGAAAAGAAAGAACTCTTCTGACACCACATTTAAGGTTTGTTTGTTTGTTTATCCACTGTACTAATACTTGAATTCATAACAACATCATGCTGCAGAATCCTGTGAAGAAAAAGACTCCAAAATATTCATAAAAGATATGAGATGAGAGTTTAGTTAAACTGTAGAATACAGCAACTCAGTATAGCAATGGAAGTTCAGTATAATGAAGAACAGCTTGAATCCAAGTTCTGTTTACTGCAGAAGATTTGTCTAGATGCTAGTTCAACATAGTCCATTGCAGAACTGCAATAATAATGCGAGTTCAGTACAGTCCAATACAGAACTGCTGTAATAATGCGAGTTTGGTACAGGCCAATACAGAACTGCTGTAATAATGCGAGTTCAGTACAGTCCAGTAATGCGAGTGTAGAACATAGTTGTAAGACAGGTCCAAGAAAGCAAGTTCAGTATTGCGCAGAATAATTACTGAAGTGATGCAAGCAAACAGTACTGCTGTAGTAACAAACACACTTTCAATACCGCTGAACATTTTGAAGAAATAAAATAAAATGCATGTACATGTTATGCAGGTATTCATGTTTGCCAGAGAGTAGTAACCAATGAGTTATGCACTTTATCTTAGGCCCATAGAAAAAAATAAAAAATAAAAAGTTGTCTTCAATTAAACGACTTTTATTTTTATTTTTCGAATGCTCACGTCCTCACATATTTACTTTTATGGGAAAAAAGTATGGTAAAGTTGGTCTCTCTTTATTAAAAATTTTTTTTCAATTATATATGCCTGCTGAAATATCAAAAGACGATTAATGTGTGCCTTAAAGCACGAATTATTTTCTTTTGCTTTTCTTGTTCATCGAACATTCATCTTTCTATATGTTGACTACAAAGCTGCTCATCCCTGGAGATCTTTTACACGTATTCGAAAGTATTTATAATTTAAAAAAAAAATTCTTTTGGGAGGGGAGGCATGAAATTCTGTCAAAGGAAGATTTCTGCGGGCGTACGGTTCTCAGCTCCAAAGTATCCCAGCTGGATCTAATTTAAGTTGTCGATCTATAAAGTATACTTGTTTGTTTGTTTGTTTGTTTGTTGTTTGTATTTACTCGTGCAGATCGATTTCAGAGAAAAATTCCGCAGGACGTCATTGAGCGTTCAAAGCAAGGGCACACGTCCAATACCCTGGATGCAAGTGATATATTTTTCATTTTGTCCTAGTAGTATGAAATCTGCTACAGCGACAGTATAGCAGAGGTCATCCTCCATCCGAGCACGAGAACTGGATGTACAGGCTGAGTGACGTCAGAAATTGCAGCCAGTAGATAATGTGATTTTGTTTCTAGATCTAGAGTTTAGGTTCAAGACTAGAAGGCCTGATTTGAGACCCTTCACAAGTTAGAATAATTCTAGCTATGGAAGCGGATTATAGCATTTGATATAGTATCCACTAATAAACTCAGGAGATGAGCTTTTGTCGCGAAATAACTTCAAAGCTATCAAAAGCAAACCGTGAACGCACTGATGCATGACTGAGGTGAACGCTGAGCACGATGACACGCATTACTTGTCGGAGGTGAACGTTTACAATGGTCTATAAAAGAAGTGAACCACAGTGGTCCATAAACGAAGTGAACCACAGTGGTCCATAAACGAGTTGAACCTTGGGGCCATTGATCCATAATTGAGGCGAACTTTTCGACCAATAATTCACGGCTGAAGTCTGAGACTAGTAATCCATAAATGAGATTTTTAAAAATTTTACTGTGGTAAACACTAACCCAAAATTCAGTAAAGTGGAATTCCACAAATATTTTGGAATTCAATAAGTACAGTCCATTTCAAAGAGGTGCTAGCTGAAAGTTATATACATCAAGAATAATGGTGCAGAATATTTTATTGTCAGATCCATGCACACTCTTCTAAAACTTTCGGTTGAGTTTTAATGTGATATTTCGCACTTCATTTCCTGCTAGCATTAACTAAATCCTCTCTGTTACTGTTATTGATTAAGGCTAAATCATTTCAGTTACCTTATGCATGACATCTCATGTGTAATAACGTTGAATATTGTATTAATAGGCGGTTGCTAAAATATCTAAGATTTTACCGGCGTCTAACGTGATATTTTTCACTTCAATTCCCAGTAGCTACAGCTGTGTACAAATGACCTTTCCATGACAGACCGATCCCAGAAATTCATCAGACAGCGAAAACCTGGAATTGTCTCTGGTCAGGATGTGGCAGAATGTGCAGAATAGGTCCTATGAAGCAGCAAACCTTATCGTAATAACACTTAGAAAATTTCCACGTGCCAAATAAACACTTTGATGAGGTGATATATAATGTGCACAAGGGTTAAAAGGAAAAATAACACAAAAGAAAAAGAAAAGAGGACAAAACAATCAATATGAGAATCAGACAGATGAAAAAAAATTAAAAAAAGGATGAAAAAACAAGAATCCAAACAAATGAATTAGCCTAAGGCAAACTTCTCTGAATAGCGAGTGACGTTTATGCATGCTCCAATGAGAAGAAGGCGGCTGGAACTGTCCACAATCGGGACTTAAACACGATCAAGATGGCGACTGATTTGTCTTTTTGTCCATTTTAAAAGAAACTTTACTTTCCTCTGTTTTGTTGTGTAATTTTTTACTTTGTTAAGATGTCTCATTTTTAAAAAAAAAACAACCTCTCATCTGCTGGAGAATGGTCGAAAGCTTCCACAGAGTGTAAAAGAAAATCGAGGGAAGTAACTGAGAAAGGAAGGGGGTTATATTCAAATCAGTAGGCTGAACAGTTGCGGCGTGTGAGTATTTTAATCTAAACTGTAAATTAATACATTAAAACAATGTAAAAGTCAATATAGTGAATCAGTGCAGTAGACAGACGAATTAAAAAAAATCCCGATATCAGTAATCAACCATCTGATGTATAATAGGGCAGGAAAAACAAAAATTGACAATCCCGTAATTGTTGAACTGTAAGTGAAAATTGTAATGTTGAAGCTGTGTTGGCCAGCTAAACTACATTATGTTTGTTTTGAAACTTGAGTCGTGTACAACAACGAAAATATATTATCGTTTTCTTCATAATCAAGTTTCACTTAATGAGGAGTGTACAAGTTGTCTTTAGTTTGAAAAGCAGAAGCTTCATGCTTCAAGTCACGTGGTCATCGGAAGACGTCGGCTTCAACCCTGACGCATACACACTACGCGTTTTTGTTTCTGTGCGTTGTTAATTCTTGTAATAAGGGCACAATCGTAAGAATGTAGAATGCATACATACTTATGGAATTTATTCATTTGAGGTGTATATAATAGCCGTGACAATACAATTACAATAAAGCCATCTTTCTTGGTTACCTGAGAAGCCTAGGTTTTAAAAGCTGTCCCCCCCCCATCCCCGCCTTTATTCTTTGTGAAACATAAATAATTCTATTTGGCAGTGTTATTAAGCTCAATACTGAAGAGCAACATGAATTAATTTGTAAGTTGAAACAATCAATCGCGAGGACAAGAACACTTAAGATAGGTAAGTGAATATTTGGCTTCAGAGGTGGAAATTAATCAAAAATCAATGTTATCAGAACTTAAAGGAGGCGCCTAAATTCTTGGCTATCAAGACAGAAAATAATCAAAATTAATTTGATCCATTGTCCTAACTTTGTCTGGTGAAACGTAAAAAATATTTTGCTTAGCAATGCGTATTGCAAGAAGTGTTTCATGGAAAAACTTACGAGGTAAAGTGCGCTAATCTTATTTTGTTAAATGTAGAACTATTACTTTATATAATATTTAATTATTAAAATGTTTTACCTTTTACCATGCATTTGTTAGGTGAGTACTTGTAGTCAATGTGAGATCTACTTTCTACAGATGACCATCTTCAGCCTAGAAATAAAACAGTACTACTTGTCAATGATCTGAAAGTAAGCCTCAGTGTTTTGAGAGTAAGTCTCAGTGTTTTGAGAGTAAGCCTCAGTGTTTTGAGAGTAAGCCTCAGGTTCTGAGCTGTTAATTCAAGTGCAATTTCTTTCGGCTGTCTTGGACAAGAAGGTTTGATGTCCAGCTAATGGACTTTTCGAATGCAATACATGCAGTCTTTACAGTCTTTACAGTGTGGGGTATACTCAAGTGTATGCTACTTTACAGTAAATACAAAGCATAAATGCACACGTAAGAAATACAAACAACCACATACAAATATATGCAGATATATACACAAATATACACACAAGTGTGTGTGTGTGTGTGTGTAGCATTCACTTATGATTGAACGACAAGGCTACTTGTTACATAATCTTTAAAGCAGTCATCTAGGCAACGAACTTGCTCACTTCCATCGCTACAGAAATAAACATGACTTTCAGAAGTTTTCAGAAGTATAACTTTACAGTGTAATGCCCTCACTCTAGTTGTTTGCAAAATCTCACGTCTGTAGCCGGGTGACAAGTTTTATAACTAA
This sequence comes from Sinotaia quadrata, assembly GCA_028829895.1. Classification (NCBI taxonomy): domain Eukaryota; kingdom Metazoa; phylum Mollusca; class Gastropoda; order Architaenioglossa; family Viviparidae; genus Sinotaia; species Sinotaia quadrata. Next base: position 71,078,207 of record CM054177.1, read on the forward strand.
TTCAAAACTGACGTAAACAAATCTCTCTAACATGTTATATCCATCAATTTTTAAAAAGTGATAATTTCCGAGTTTTCCCCGTTGCCTGATATTGTTTTCTACTTTTGTGTGTTGGATTATTTCAATTTGTTTCAATTAATTATGTTTCTGTTAAAACTGCTTACTATAATAACTACACATACTATTCACACTCCATCGCACTATCGTACATTCATACAAATGCACTAACGCAAAACTTGAAAAGAATTAATATTTAAGGATATAAAATTGTTTGTCTGTGTAAAAGGCTCTTTAGGCCTACAACAAAAATAAAATAAATAAAATATTTTTTTTAAAAGATCGCTCGTTCTCGCATAAAAATAGAACAATATCAAAAATTAATCAGAAATTAACTTCCATCTTAAATTAGAAACAGTGAGGGAAACCCTACCAGTCCACCGCGCTGGGCCTCATTGTGACGTCACCACAAGAATGATCTAGATAATGAAAGGCAACGAAAGGGCGCAATAAGGAATTACCATGTTAAGATAAAAATAAAACAAAAACAAAAACATGACGTAGAAATATGCCCATATTTGGATTGGAAATCCTTTCCTTTGTACAATTTTTTATTGACGTTTACAAAAGAAAAACAAGTCATGCAAAAGGTCGTTCTAAATTAAGATAGCAAGGCTGGTATTAACTACACGAATGCACAAGTTTGTAGATCGAAACCTATTTCTGGGAACATTTTGCTCATGTGTCTATTTATGAATCAATTTATGAGAGGCTTTCTTGTTGTTTTAACGACGTCATGAACCTAGCAGAAGTTTTGCGCAAAGGGAGTTTAATCAATCTTCCGACTAAAATAAAATGCGTGAGACTTCGTTAAAAGCCATTTATTTTCATAAGGCATGGTTCCATACCATCTATGGAGGAGGGTGGTGTGGGTGTTGGTGTGATGGTTAAGGTGCGGGGGCCTTTCTCGAGGTGGAAAGTACATGTACTTGAATCTTCTCATGCCTACGTCACTCCGGTTTATAGATGAACATGTGACTCTTGGAGATCTATATACTGACTAATTAGGCATGCAGATGCAGTCTTAACCGTCTGACAAACTGAGTTATCGAATATTGAACATTTGAGTAGCTTTAGTATATATTGTGCAAATACTGTTGTTATTCTCACCTGTTAAAAAATGCTAGGATATTTTATTTACGTTTCCTACCTTCCACATCTATTTTTAACTGTGCTTATTCTTAGACTGATCTAATTGTAGTCTAACTATAAAGACTTCCCGTTTTGAAGTGTGCAGAAATACACATCGACGGAGGGCGGTTGAGGGTGTGCGCCACCCCCTTTCGCCAACCCCCCTGCCATCCACCTCGTAACACAAGTGTGAAGCTGTGGGGTCCCACTGGGGCACTTAGATCAGAGAATGTCTGATAATGAAATGATCAACGCAATATCCAGTAGTGATGTCAAACTGCTCTCGATCCCACCCCACCCCACAAGTGTGCAAACACGTAGATTTAAATCTAGCATTTATATTGACTAGTCAAGCAGATATGTATATTTGACTTGTAGAAAAAATTCGAATCAAGCTGAAAGAGCTAACGGAGTTTTAAGCTTACGCGATTCTACTTAATAAATTCTGGACTGAGCGATATATATATATAGAGAATGATATAAAATGGTTAGGAAAGATATAGAATGCGTATTTCCGCCTGCACCGGTGAAGATGGCCTGTGTATCTCTTGAATAAAATTTGTCAGGCCAAGGTTTTCACACTTTGTCAGCCACCATGTTCTAAGGGCAAGAAAAAAACAAACAAACGCACCACGAACGCGGTCCTAGCGTAACGGCACATGTCTGTCAACGCGGCATGAAGGAATGTCAGGGCAAGATTTCAGGTCCGGAACAGATGGCAAGTGTGTAACGGAAGCTTCGGCTGTTTTGTTCCCAGCAATTTCTGGGCTAGGGCTAAAGACTCTCGCTTATTCCGGTCTAAACTCAACTGACAAAACAGAGTAACTGTCTCAAATTGATGACCTTCCACTTTTCAACGGTTAAAAGTCTCCAAGACAATGTAAAGACTCGAGATATTTGCGCATGGGGACGTGTTGCTGTTTTTATTGGAAGAGGAGGATAGTGAAGTGATTGAAACCGGTCATGCTTCAGCTGGAGCGAATAACATAGCGCTTCTGTAGAAGCCAGAAACACATTATATATACACGCACACACGGTATTTGACACGCCAGCAAAGCACGAACGATGCATCACAGGTGGATAATCTTCAGCAACATCTTGAACTCTGGAACAACGAAAAGTGCAGTTTCTCTTCAGACCTTGACCTTGGTTTAGTTATGAATAGAAGGGGGATGATTATATATGCAATGTAGCGGTTAACTGTTCGACTCTCGTTCCTCAGGTTCAGGAAGTGCGGAGTAATAATTATTATAATGCTTTAATAAAATAAATCTTAAGTTATATAAGTCATGTATATGCCGGGAGGAGTGAGGTATATATAAATTATGTATGTATTTTGTGGTCGCCTAGATCTCTTCATATAAGTGTGAAGTTTGGTATTAAAATACCGTGACCTCTTCATGTAAGTGTGTTAAGTTTGGTATTAAAATACCGTGACCTCTTCATGTAAGTGTGTTAAGTTTGGTATTAAAATACCGTGACCTCTTCATGTAAGTGTGTTAAGTTTGGTATTAAAATACCGTGACCTCTTCATGTAAGTGTGTTAAGTTTGGTATTAAAATACCGTGACCTTCGTGATTTTCAGTGGCTGGATCAAATATTTCATCTGCCTCGTCTTAGAGATCAAATGTAATTTAAATATCCACATGTAAAAGCGAAATAAATAAATCATATTTTAATGGTTCAGCCAGTTAGTCAAAGTTATTTACAGTAATTATGAAAACTCATGTTCATGGACATTCGTACACACAAGAAAGCGGATATTTTTTTAAAAACATTCAGATGTAACTGATGGTTTGGTTTATTAAGACAAAAACCCACTGTTTGAGGTTATTATTTCAGGAGATTTTCAGACTGAGATAATTAGACAGAGAGATCGATAGAAAATCAGGAACAGATAGATAGATAGATAGATAGATAGATAGATAGATAGACAGACAGATAGATAGATAGATCAGGAAGGAGGATCTCAGAAAGCTCCAGGTCAGAGTGAAAGACAAAGAAACTAAGGGGATGGGAAAAAAGGACAACGCAAGCTTCGCCAATCCTTGCCACGCAGATGTAAACAGGAGATAAAGGACGCGCCAAATATTGAGAGTCGTGTGCTATAAATATATTTGCAAGTATTCTGTAAAGGCTTTTAAGACTTTCAAACGACTTCAGCTAAGTCAATTGCCACACTTTCTTCGTTCATACTTAATGCGTGAGAGCTGCCAAGCTGAAGGGCAAAAAGAGGAAATGCGTGCCCTCTAGCACCATGTGTTATTAGTTCGAGTCCAGACAAGGGAATTTATCCACGCTTACTGCAATCGACTAGGTTATGTTAACAGAAATAATAAATTGAGTACTCAGCAAATCGGCTTTAAATGAGGAGAGAATTTCAATGAATCCGAGAGCCCGTCATAAATCTCCGACTATTGACAAGCATTTTAACCCTAATTTTCTTTATCCAATTTATCGCGTTATATACCCGAACTTCGTTACCTCTGAAGTTCCTTTTGGGCCGTTTCAAGATGTGTTAACGTCACGAAAATGGCAATGCGTCAAGCAGAAACAGAAACACGAGCGTGGGTGATAGAAAGAGAACAGCTGTTTGTCGAGGTTAGCCGTCTTCATTACCACGGCTCGAGGTTGTAGCAAGCTTTAGCGTAATGACCAATTAAAAGTCTAAAATGTCCAGCAAAACCGTTTATTTAAACGAGCCAATAAATATGTATATACCGCCCATTAGCTCCCAGTTGCCCAGTGCTCTCCAGCAAACAAGCACGACTGACGGACATGCTCTCCAGCAAACAAGCACGACTGAAGGACGTGCTCTCCAGCAAACAAGCACGATTGATGGACGTGCTCTCCAGCAAACAAGGACGAGTGAAGAACGTGCTCTCCAGCAAACAAGCACGATTGATGGACGTGCTCTCCAGCAAATAAGCACGATTGATGGACGTGCTCTCCAGCAAACAAGCACGACTGACGGACCTGTTGCTCTCGTTCAACGGAGACAGAAAAATATCTCATTCATTTATTATCTTCCCTTAAATAAATATATGTTTTTTCTCATAACATGACAACTCTTTGTATCAATTTATGGCATTTAATATAGGTACTGATACATGTCCCCCCCCTCCCTTTATTTCACCGTTTTTTTCCTAATGCTTACAAAGGTACAGTAAACCTTTCTGGCAAACCTTTCATCTATAATTTAAGAAAATCACTTCATATACACTTAGGCAGAAAAAACAGCGACAACAACTCTGTTATCATACACGTGGTGTGCTTGTTTCTAGACGTAAATTGCTTTATTTTCCCTATAAACTTTAGAAAATCCAAATTATGGATTTGGTCATAGTTCAGATAATTTCACAAATGCACACAGATAAGTAAATAAGTACTGCAATTTAATTATGAAAGCTTTGTAGATGACTGTCATTACAACTGTTCTGTGCCATAGGTCACGGAGGTGTTAGTTGGTCTGAACAACAGCAGCGAACATCAATGCAAACCGATCCAAAATGACAAAGTAGACGTCAAGCGCTTGACCGATTGTTATCGTCAGTCGTCATCGTCAACAGACGCGAACATCAGTGGCTGTCAGTATGGCTGTTAAATTGACATTTTGGCAAGAGACAGTTATGATCAGGTGTCAAGAATAACTGATCTCTATTAATGGGCGATTAGAGGGAGGGTTCAGAGAGAGAGAGAGAGAGCAGATAACACTCGAAAATGAAGTAAAATGCCACACAACACGTTGTGTTCGTTCTTGTTGTGTTAGCCTAATGACTTAGGGAGTAAAGCGATGGAAGTTTGCTATCTGGTTGTACCTCAACCACAATCAAAATCAAAGAAATGTTTAGATGGCTGTAATTGGTGATTTATTTTTTTTTGTCCAGAAGTAGAAAAAGACCGACCGAATAAACAAACTAACGAAATTAACTGAAAGCCCAAATAACACTTCCGTGTGAAAGGGAGAGAGGGCGGGAAAGTGGACTGCCAAATGACATCACTGAATTAAACCTAAATTATTCAAACAGTATCATGTGACAGGAAAAAATAATAACATTTGAAAAAGGACAATCAACATTGCTCATGAACATAAAATCAAATAATTAAACATATTTATATAAGGCCTAAACTGCAGCTTACAGAAGAAAAATGTAACTGAAGGACTTCGAAACATCGACTTACAACGGAAGTAGGACTGTCCTGGGACAAAGCGTCACTTTCACATTATGACGTAACTAGAAAACGTCACCGCCAAGTCGAGGTCGCTCCAAAGAAGACATCAACTTCTTTCTAGTCGCATCGATCACTCTGCCTAAAGCAGAATCCTTGGAGAGAAGATGTCTGGACACCGTGACACTTGATCACTGGTTGGTCCAGGATCTTAGTACAACCAAGGCTGTTAGGATTCGTCAGAACTTTTCTTTTCCTCTTGGTTAGAGGACGTCGCCAAATGGTTTAAGAGGTTTAACAGTAAGAAAATGACGCGACAGTAACAGTAAGTCGTGCTTCTTTTGGGGAACTGACAATTTACAAACGATTTCTTGTGTCTAAGTTTACAAAGAAAGAAATTACACTATATATATATATCCGATATTTCTAACACGTGCCTCACAAGACGCAAGATGCCGAATAATTCCAGCGGACCCAAAGAAGATGCAATGGAGAAAATCTTTATAAAACGATTAAACAGAATGGATAGACTTGCTTAGAACATGTGCTTAACGCCAAGTGATGTATCTCTGTAGAAAACTATACATAATATTTATCGTACGAATTTTTCAACTTTCGTTTTATCTAACAAAATAATGTAAACACCTTAACAGCTTCCACTACGGAATTACTGAACTGATTCATTTTCTGACGAACACCGATCGTAATCTTAGTTTAGCTCGAAAGGGCTCTCTTGTGTATAGTGGCACTGTTCTTGCTCAGCTGCCAAGCACGTCTCAAACTAACGGACGCATATATATCAACAGTTCAAGCTCATCTCATGCGCACAGACGAATTACGTCAACAGTTCACAACGCCCCCCTCTTAAAATTCTGTTTAATTAACTATATGTAAACAGTCAAGAGTGAAACACGAATGGTCTAGGCAATTTTTTTTTTTAAAGTAAGAAAAGGAACATGTGCAGATGGCCGTTATATGCAAGTGACTACTAAAAGAATTTATATAAAAATAAATAACAGGAAAATTGGGGACTACCGTTATGCAACAGAAAGTAGTAAAAGGGTTAAAAAGAGGAAATATTAGAGATGGCTGTTAAGCACAAAATCAACTACTGACAGATTTTATTTTAGAAAAAAAGGTAAAGCTAGGGATGTCCTTTAAGTCCAAGCTCCTACTTGGTCAGCGAAGCGCGTTTAGATCAACACCACAACCAACTGACGAATAGAGTAAAAGTGAAAAGAATGTTAAGGTAATACCAAACAAAGCTACAATAAATGTATATGTCAACACATCGTAAAACCAGTTTGTTCTAACTTTCAGTCGGAAGTCAACATAAAATAATGCGACTCTGGATTATCCTCTCTTATAAAAATAACACCAGCGCGAGGCTTTTGACATCAGTTGAATGATGTAACGCCTAGTCAATCGCCGTTTGCAGTTTACAAAACTGGAATTTCAGGCGTGGTGTTTCGCAGGAAAGTGTGTTCTGTGTACGTGTTCTCTTAATCACAGTGACTCTAGGACAGTATGCTCTGTGTATGTGTTCTCTTAATCACAGTGACTCTAGACAGTGGCTTTCATGCACCCTTTTCACCGTATGCAAGAATGCCATTACCCCCCTTTTCACCATATGAAAGAATGTCATTTCCCCCTCCCCCGTTTCTCTAGACTGTCTGACTCAAACAAGGTGCATTCCAAATAAAATGCACATAGTATTTGAAAATCTTTCATTTTTCTATATTAGTACATATACATTTACTTGGATTATTTTTATAGGGGAGTTTTACACATTTCATAGCAATAGAAAATGTTGATGGATTTTAAAACTTGAATTAAGTAGTTTTCTTATATTCATAACTAATTACTTCACAGACTAAAGTTCCACTGATTAAAAGAAAATTATTTATTTTTACTTTTAATTTAATCTGACATACAATAAAATGTGATGCCCTGTAGATTTTGTACAATCTATAGAATTACCCCCCCCCCCCGTGACCCTCAAATTAACACACACACACCCCGGTTGAGAAACCCTGCTCTCTGCATTCAGAGTTAGTCAACAGCGCATGCGCATTAAGTTCAAGCGGTGTCTGAGGAAATGGAGAGGGTAACAGAAGAGAAATTCGATTTATTGGTCATGAGCAAGAGATTTACGTGGATGGAGAATATTATTTCGGTTACTAATTTTGAATTTAAATTACAAACAATTAATATCTGCTGACGAAGTCGAAATTAAGTTGTCATTCGTCGCTCAACGGCTGTTGGTGCCGCAGTCGGGTTGATACAATGATTCGTCAAACAGGCAACAGGTAGCCTGTCTGACCATGAACACCGAGTTGATACAATGATTCTTGAAACAGGCAACAGGTAGCCTGTCTGACCACGCACACCGGGTGACATATCTGACCAGCCAGTCACGTGACATATTTGACCGGCAGATGGGTTAACATACTGGACCAAGCTGTCATAATGGTCTCAAAGGAGCCCCTTTAATTACAGTCTTCGTGGGTTTAATCTTCAATATTATTTTTATGGCTTCCTGTAATAAGTGAGAATGAGCATGAGCATTTTTCTTCAAAGAAAAACGAAGGAATTGAGCTTTTGGGCGGTGAACATTGTTATTAACTGTTCTATTTTCTAGGCCGCGCATGTCTACAATACTGCCTTCGGTCGAAGTAGCGTGTCACGTGATCAAACCTCCGAGTTGGGTGTGCCTACTAGACTAGGTTGTAGATTCCACATACATAATAAAAAAAAAAATCTCATAAAATTTATATATATCCTTCATTCTCTTTGTTTCCGATATTTTCTCTTTTTTTTCTCACCCTTTCCAGAATTCTGTTGTGTACTGACGTGACAGATCTCCGCTCAATGTTTCGGTTAATGGATTTCACATGACATTTTGCTTGTTGGCATCCATATTGCTGTGGACGGAAAGCTAAAATTAAACGAGGAATTCCTTGAAAAGTGGGATGGCGCGTGCAGATTGTGAGCTTGTGTAGATGGGAATGATAGTGCAAATGGTTTAATCGATATAGGCGAGTGCGTATTTACTTCGGAAGAATTGTGTCTTTATAAGGACTTGTAGATCTGCGTAACCAAGGTGATGACGTATGAGACTTGTAGATTTTTATTTTGCCCGTGTGATACTAAATCGGATCGTGAATTTTGTGCTATGCATGCGTCAATAAACATGTTTTGTTGGTTAGTCGTGCACGAAACTATAATCAGCTTCGTCGCAACTTCAGCAATGTGTGTGTGTGTGTGTGTGTGTTTGTGTGTGTGTGCGTGTGTAAGTTTGTGTGTGTGCGTGTGTATGTGTGTGTGCGCCTATACATGAGTGTTCATGCGTACGCGTCTATCTACCTAATTAGCTAACTAATGACCTTACTAACTTACCTTCCTATTGAATTATCCATCCATCCCACATATCCATCCACGCATTGTCTCTCTACTTATCTGCACAACTACACACCAATCTACTCCTCCCCCCCCCCCCATCCATTCAACTTTCCTGACATCTCTCACTTTATGTCAAATTGTGCTTTCTTTCGACATTATCCTACTGTAAAGTTTGCCGAATGTTGTATCAAATAGATTTGACGTTCACATGTGTGTTGTAAAATTGCGTCGGAGTGGGCCGTCTCTGGAACATTGTCTGGCCCTATAGCTCCACTTCTGGTGTTGTGAGCCTTGTCTTTCTCCCAACTCCCGTTTATTGACCAATAGCTAACCCTTGTGCTTCTCCCAAGTGCATTACGGCCCCTGCCGCGGGGTTACAACTATATCGAGACTGCATAATTATGCGGGGACCGGATCGTAACAATTCAACTAGTGGCGCCATCATTTTTTTCCCCCCTAGAGATTTGCTTTGATTGATTTACACTGATCAGCTCGTAAATCGAATGTAGAGGGCTTCTTGCTTTTGGAAAAGTCGTTCTATTAGAGCGTACTAAATAACCCTTCACATTACACTTGTGTATGCTAACATGTGTGACACACTCGCGGGTGTGTCACACATTTCAACAGAGTGCTGGCCTGATATAACAGTAGGTTTACGGAATACCAAACAGTAGGTTTACGGAATACAACAGAGTGCTGGCCTGATATAACAGTAGGTTTATGGAATACAACAGAGTGCTGGCCTGATATAACAGTAGGTTTACGGAATACATTAGTTGTACCTCGAAAAGACAATTAAACTGAATAAAAATTAAATGCACGTACAACAGTCGGCTGTGCAGGTAAATTATGTGATGGTCTAGTTGGAAATATATTAGGAAAACTTTCAATGGGGTGGGTGGTGGCGGATTGTTGAAAGAACCAAAACTGACAACCTACAAACACAAGCAGTAATAGTACACTTATGATTAAAATAAAACTCCTACCAAACCACAAAATTTGAGATTATTTTAAAATTTATGAAAGTCATGGGAAACAGAACAGAGACAGCGATGACGTCAAACAAAGACAAAGCACTTTGATGCGCTCTCACCAAAATATTTTCTTTCGTCTGACATCAATTTTGACACACACCCCTCTGCCCCTTGAACCCCGCACTACAGCAACCCTACTCCAATCTCACTACACATGTAGGGTATAATTAGTTTTTGTGCTGCGTGTAACAATTTACTCTTTGATCGGAAAACGTATTCAATATAAAAGAGAAGATGTAAAACAGAGATAATGTAACCGGATGGAGGGGCTGGATGAGGGGAGTTGGGAGAATTTGGGAGAGGGACAGGAGGGTAGAGAAGCTGCACAGGGGAGGTCAGCACAGCGTGAAAGAAACCGCATTCTTTTTCATCGAGCCGAATCTATTTACAAAATAATAAAAATGGAGGCAGAGGAGGCAGAGAGGCAGATGATACCATCTACAGATGCTGTTTGTCGGTACAAGAAAGACCACTCATTTTAGAATTATCGGAGTTATCTCCTCTTCCTTGCCGAGGCAGAAAAGTTGCGTCAAATCTCGTACTGTGTCAAAATCTCACACAACGGAGATGTAAAGATTTACCTTTTCTGAACGCCCAGTGGAACAAACGAGATTCTGTCACGCGCAGTTATTAAAAAAAATAAATATATATATTTTTAATTAGATTATTTTGGTGATGATGCTTCTGGCGTGTGTGTTCTGTACGTATGACTATTGGAGAAAGCGATTGCATGGTGTAGCATTTCCTGGCGTGTGTATATTTATACGCATATGCGTTTAGTGGGGGGAGACATTGGGAGAGCTAACAATCACCCCTGTGGAGCAGAGAGTAGATGAGAGAAACGTCACAAAAACACGTGCATAATGGATGGGAATCGCCGAGCACCAGCGGGTTCTGTGTTGGTCGACAGCCTCCTTCTGAGCCTTTTATGGTCAATGTGTTCTAGATTTATGGATTCTAGAGTTACTGATTGTATTAACTATTCAGTTGTTGCTGCTAATAGATCGTAAATCTTACAGTAATAATATTTTTCATGATAAATATTACAATTCGCAACATTCTTACAAACATGTGCATCCACTGAGTTTGAGACCTTATACAATCATCATCATCATTGAAAAATCTTATGTTTGCTAGAGTAAAAGTATAAAAGTGAATTATTCTCTTTCGTAAACTTATCAGTTTTAAAGAAAGAAGGATTGGAATGGAAAATGCCGCCGGAGCGTAACAAAGGTTACAAGAAGGTCGTCATGTTTGGATTGTTTTCATCTTGAGAATTCAAATCATGTTGAATCTCTGTATGGAAAGAATCAAGCAAATGAAACGATTTAAAGCACACACTTTCGGTAGGGTCAAGAGCACTCCTAAATAAAGATCGTGCCATAATGGGACTATGTTCAGATGTCGCTGAGGTTAAACTCTCGCATAATCACACACACACACACACACACACACACACACACACACACACACACACACACACACACACACACACACACAGGTCAACTCCGTCTGAATGACTATATTGCTTGCTCTCGCACTCCAATCACAAAAGTAAAACCAAGAAATACATCAGAATGTACACTCGCAAACACATCAGCATGCACACCAGCAAACACACCAGAAAACACAAAACAAGTACGGTACTCACTAGTTCCAACAGCCGTAAGAGCTCGGCCGGCCGCTCCACGCAGCATTTCGGGCCGTCCTTGCTGTCGCGCTTCGTGAACACGTTCAACATGGCGTCCTCGTCGGGACTCGGCCCCAGCCGCACCTCGCTGCATGGAACGCACAGCTCCTCACGCTCCAGGATCTTGGCGATCTGCTCTCCGACTTTGGGTTGGTGCGAGTGGTGCGTGAGGTCGTAGTACAGCTTAGCATAAAGGGAGGCTATGATAGCGATTAGGATGATGCCACCGACGACCACGACGACAGCCAGTCCGTAGACATAGCTGGTCAGGCGTGCCACGCGCCGATGGAGTCGGACGCTTTCTGGGGAGTAGCTGGATGGGACGCCCTGGGCCACGAATGCTTTGCTTGGGATATTGTCGAGCTTCTGCTGGACACCGTTGACCATGTTGGGGTTGACACCACCGCATCCGCCACTGGCGGGGAAGACGTTGTTGTGTTTCTCATGCAACAGGTTCCGGGCGCTGTCTGGGTCGGAATCCATTCTACGAAGACAGACAGGAAGGGTTTGGGAACCTATATCGGTTGTTCTTCTGGAAAGCAGACGACAGGCAAAGAGCGAGAAGCGGCCGACTTAGCCTGTAGCGGTTGCGTGCGACTGATCAGGTGTGGCGACCTCCCTTGATGCCCAGTCTTACGGGCTGTGATAACAATATTTTCTCTGCTTTCTTTTTTTTCACGAAGGTGAGAATGAAGTCTGTAACAAATAATATGTTGTTTTTTTAAATATAGAAAAGTCAAATATTTTTAGAACGTTTTGGTTTGTTAGGTTTTATAAATTGATGAAGGAAGATCTTAGTTAAATTTTACAATAGGCACAACACGATCCCTTTCCATTAAAACGTGTTATCACTCTCAAATTATTATTGTATTAACATACTGATAACTGTGAAACTAAAGCAAACTACAGTTATCGATGATATTATTACAATTCTGTCCAATGATGATTAATTTACGAAAACAATTTATTATATTTTATTTTCAAGATGCCGCACAGCAAATGTTTGTATTTAGAAGTAATGCACGCTGGAATAAAAAAAACAGATTACATATCAAAGGGCCATAATCTACTAATATAAGAAAAGAGGGAAACAGAAGAGAGGTTGAAAGAAAGAGAGAGATCTGCACGTGTTACATAATTAAAAAGAGATCAACAGATTTACACGTATTTAAATAAATATATAGGTGAGTGGGTAGAATGGTTGGAAGAATGGACAGACAGACAGAAGGCGGTGGATAAGCGATAGATGTTCCCTGTGTCACCGCAAATGTTCATCATCTCTCATCAGTGACGGCGGCTGAGAACAGAAGTTCATAAGTTACATACCTAGGTCATGCGAGAGGACCACTCCAGGAAAGTAATCAGATTCCTACTGTAGACAGTACCACAGTAAAAGAAATCACGTGTCCTTCAGGCACATACTGTAAACTGTAAAAGGGTTGGGGTCGGTTTCTTTAATAAGTTAATTAACAAATCCCATATTCTTTACAAGTGCACAGTGTGCTGTTGGGGTAACAAGTCTCCGCCTTTAGAATTTACTTTAGGCGCGCCAACTGCAAAACAGCTTGTAAACCAGGAATAGAAACAATTGATGCAGCTTACTTTGGCGTTGAATGGTAGACAAATAACAGTCAATATCTTTCCGATAACACTACTCTCTCTCTCTCTCTCTGTGTCTAATATATATATATACTTAGATTGTACATAAATCTGTACTTTTTGCAGTTTAGACGTCTACACTTTATGCAGCTTATGAATGTCCTGTCTGATTATAGATACGCGTGCATGCATATTGTGAATCTAACTTCAAAATATTCCACTTTAAAATCTATCTGATCATCCAGATATCTTACCTATCCAGGTAGCTAGATATTCAATCATGACCTAATTTGAAGCGAACAGGCAGACTCCTCGCAAGACTTACTCCGGCCGTTAACACAGAACAAGCACATAAAAATACTCATCGCGTTGGCTATGATGTCGAATATGTCTAGAGTAATAGGAAACAGTATTTGACAATAACAAATTGATAATCAGTGCCGTGACTATTTCTAGATTTTGTCACGTTGCTGTGAACACTAAGCCTGAAGGAAGGAGAGGGAGAGATGGGAGAGAAAGAGTACCTGTACGTTTTTTAACAGTACTGGAAGACTAACAATGTTGCCCTTGTGCTAAACAATTATAAACGGCGATCAAAATAACTGTGTATAATTACTGTTATTTTTATTTCGCGCACTGATATTATTAATGCAAATTCATAAGGCCTACTGTTTACTCAACGAAAATTTGTCGTTCGTTCTAACGAAAGAGCACTTCTTGAAACTGCACACGAAGAAATTTTACAGGCCTATACACTCGGTAGCAACGGGCGGAAAATTGGCCCCAACAGTGCAATGTAGCGTCGTGAGATTGATAGATTTCTTGTAGAAAATCAGATCTATTAGCCAAGGAATTAGCGAGCAGAAGCAATTTATATTTTATAGAATCCATTAATGTTGCATCCTTTGCAGCAGAATGGGTTATAGCTTCCTATTCGCCTAATGGGCTAACCTCAGAGTTTTTGTGGATGGATGACGGATCATTATTGGTTAGGTGGGTTTATTTGACAGTTCCGTGCTCTGAATGTTTATCTGTCTATCTGTATGTATGTGTGCTTGTTCTATTTTTTATTGGGTCTTCTCAACTACCCACGTGTGGGGACAGATAACACCACCATTTGAATAGTCACTAACATAACAAATTCAAATTGCATATATGCACGCGCTCACACACACTCACACACACTCACACACACAGACAGACAGACAGACAGAAGCACACTCTCGTTTACGTTGACAGAGTAAATCATGCATAGACAAACAGTGTAATCGAAATGGAGTTTTACAAATTTACTTACGTTATGCTACCCCACACTGGCGAGTTCAGGAGAGACAAACGCAATGGCTGAATTCCTTTAATTCCGAGGATTAAGGTTATTGTGTAGAAATACAGGTGTTAAACGTGTAGGAAAACACAGTTATTGTTGTAGGAACAAAATCGTTGCTGTAGTACAAAACAAAACGTCAGTCCAGCAGATTTCAATCTCAGCAAGTTGTTTGCTTAGTCACGAGGGGACAACTAGAACAGTCCGAATTCACTTCACCGACTAACAGTCCGTTTTTCGCCAGCTTTTGGTTGGTTATTTTTTTTTTTTGCTTTTTTTTTTTTACATCACACAGACTCGTGTTGAAAAGTGAGCGTCGATGCACTTGTGTTCTGATTTAGCTAACGGCAAAATCCAACTCACCACTATTGAAAAAACAACAATAAAGAACCAGTTAGTCAAAACAGTTCACACTTTGAATCCTATCACGACAAAAACCCTGAGCGACCGAAGGCGCAACTTTGATAAGTCACAGATGGCAATCAGTGTTCACATCTGAACAAAGTCTTCTAGGCAGGTCCACGAAGTCAAAACAGCTTTATGAGTGTGTCTGCGCGCGCGTGATGTACAACGAAGCAAAACTAAACCCAGAGCAACAGTTACCGTTCATTTATAATCACGACCCAAACGAGCGGGACTCGCTTTGGAGACTTCAGCGTGCTACTGTTTTGTTTTCGTACGGCGTGACGTCACTCACGTTTCACCCTCGATTCGTCTCTCCGCCCTGTCACTCGCAGACGTCGACGGCTTCCTTTGACTCGAAGACGCAATCAATAGAATCAGAAGGCACACGTTCTTACAACGCAACGTCTTTTTGCCTGCTTCTACGGCTTGCGTCCGCGAATTACCAGAGACGCTGTTCGTAGTGCTGCTGCAGCGATCGCGGGAGATCTGTCGACGCCGTTGCAAACACGAGCGCTACACACGCACTCACGGGGGCCCCACTGATCAATCTTTCGCACGCGCGCACGCGCTGACAACGTCAACCACTTACATCTATTGAGTACTGTCACCAAGATGGTTCTTCAAGTTTTGCGATTACTAGAGAGTGAAGCAAATATTGTTGTTATGTTTTGAAAGGGTTTACCTTGAGATTGTTTTCCCTCTACACTATAAGCTTCGAGAGCAATTTTCAAAACAACGGGTAGATATAATAACTGTTAGAAAACTGAGCCTTAACACTAAGGTCCCGTTCAGTAATAAAGCCGATTCTCCTATTCCACTGCAAAACGTTCGCAGACTGGTTGCGCTTTAGATAGCAGTAAGCCTTTACATCAGTCTGAATTTCGACCTCGCGACTGACAGAAATGAGGTTACTCCAATCTACAGAAATGTGCATGGAAATTAAATTTAAAAACGTGGCAATCAATTATCAAACACTTTGTCACACTTATCCTTATTTGTTTACAGTTAATTTATGCTCGGTTTCCAAAAGAGCGAGCGAATCACAAATGAGTGAATCAACCAATTAGTAGTTTTAATTGGTTCATCGCTTTTTCGTATAAATGACAGTTTCCAGTCGTCACCACACAGTCCTGCATTAAACGCAAGCCGTGGCCAGGCCATCCTTTCGATAACCAGTTATATTTAATATATAATTTTTAATAATGTGCTCTGCAATCCATCCCCCCTACCCCCCGCCGTCTCTCTCTTCTTTAATGATTGTTTCAGGATCTTGTTTACTTCATCACACACATGACACTTTCTCTCTCTCTCTCTCTCTCACGCGCACACGCACGCACGCACACACACGTACCCATAAAATTTCTTGCATTCACGCACGAACGACACGCTGGTAACATGTGCTGCGAATCACGTGTTAGGGTCGCAAGATTTAAGCTTTATAGTCTGTGTGAGAAGTACATACCACATTTCCCACCAACATATGCCAGTCGTGACGTGTTAATGCGAGTGTGTTCCAGTATGTGTGTGTGTGTATGTGTGTGTTGGTGTGTGTGTGTGTGTGTGTTTGTGTGTGTATGTATGTGTGTGTGCGTGTGTGTGGGGTGCATGTGTTTCAGTCTGTAATTGTGGGTGAGACGGAAAAATAGTAAAGAGAATGAATATACAGCCTAAGAGTTATGAGAATGTGTTGTAATTTGGTAAGTGCGCGCGGGCTCGAGTTTGTGTGTGTGTGTGTGTGTGTGTGTGTGTGTGTGTGTGTGTGTGTGTGAGAGAGAGAGTGGGAGAGAAAATGTGCGTTTGTGGGTGTGAGCACACATAAGCATGTATATCCGCACAGTTGTCATTATATGATGACAATATCTGGTATCTGAATTCCGACTTATTTCGCGACATGGATGACCGTGAAATTCCTACGCATTATAGTGACCTTTCTCTTTCCAAGTGACCTTTCTCTTTCCAAACACCTTGAAATAAGTCAGTTGCGAGCACAACCTGTTGAAAGACTACCGGATGACTTCCACGCCTTCGTATTTTGTTTCATAATCAATAGTGAACAGCGTCATTTGTAAACTATTATAATTTAACACAACAGTATTATAGCATTTTTATGCATTGATGCACAGCACAATGTTTTGTAGGCCCGTGTATCCTGCACAACACAATGGATTATGCCTGTGTATCCATGCACAGTACCATGTTATAGGCCTGTGTCTCAATACACAACACAAGGGTGAGGACTTATGTGTCTATGCACAACACAACGTGTGAGCCAATATTTTCTAGGCACAGCACAAAGTTGTAGGCCTGTGTATCAATATACAACACAACGTTGTAGGCCTATGTTTGCTATACACAATTCAACGTTGTAGGCCTATGTATCCATACACAACAAAACTTTGTTTGCCTGTTTTCGGTGCACAACACAACGTTGTAAACCTGTGTATCAATGCACAATGTTGTAGGCTTATGTATCTATGCACAAACAATGCTGTAGGTCTATGTTGTATGCCCATATGTCTATGCACAATACAGGGATGTTGACTTGTCTGTGTGATAATAAAAGTTGTAGTACAGGCACAGTTATGATGTTGAATGAGTTATATGCGTTGTATTGTGTTGTAGATGGTGTGTTATAGGTGTTACCTAGGGTATTGCAGATATTGGACATGTTGTATATGTTGTAGATATTGGTTTTTAGGTGCTCTGGTGTTGTAGATGTTGCATGTGTTGTAGGTATTGGAATATCCAGATTTTGCTGCAAGGTCTAAGCGACGTGTTTCATATACTCGCATTCCAAATATGTATGGTCAAGGCCACGTTGCTTTGCTGTAATCTTTCAATGGTCCAGAGTCTGGCAAACACTCTAAAATGTTACAGTCTTCTGAGAAAGGGTCGGGGAGGAAGAACTGTTAAGAGTAGCTATAGTGAAAGACTGCACCCTCACCCTCACATTTGTAGGTGACTTATTTTAACTTGAGGTGATAATTTCAGGACTGAATTAACATAACTGACAAGAATGAGGAATACTTACTTTGTTTAACAGGTTACACGTTCGTCTTGGTAAATGAATGTGTAATTATTATTAGTAAATTTGAGACACGATTGTCATTACCGAACGCGTTGTCATGAGGTGTGGATTGTATACAGTTATAGTAATATTTTCTTTTCCCCACATGGTTTTAAGTCAATGTTGCTTGTGAGAATGACTTTATTCATATTTTCACTTTGTTTTGATGTGACTGAATCTGTGAGATGTGGGACGGGTAAGAGATACCGACCTTGATCTCATGCACTCCGATCTTGTAAAGGTCCTCGACCTTCTTCAAACTCGGTTTGTTTCGTATTGTATACGGAGCTATACGACCGCACGGTACGTCTTTAATCTCTACACCGTTGCGATGCTCTGAGTTTCAGTTTTGTTTACTCGAAAAGTTTTGTCTTAAGGTAGAGACAGTGCTTCTCTCTAAAGCTTATTAACTACCGTAATTCTAAGGTAATTTTTTAATGCTGCTAAGGGTTTCAATGGATGGACGAGCCTGAGAGACAATGGCAAATAGACTATTACCACAGAATGTCTGGAAACTAAATATCTGTACAAGCCAAACGTTTTCCAGATAATAAAAGATTGGACTAGAAATCAGACACTGTACTTGGACAATGTACTCGAGAGTTATTTACTGTACGTTTTCATATTTTCGTTTGTAATTTTTCACATTTCGTTTGTAATTTTTCACATTTCGTTTGTAATTTTTCACATTTCGTTTGTAATTTTTCACATTTTGTTTGTAATGTTTTCACTTTTAGTTTGTAGTGTTTTAAACTTTTGTAAGCAATGTTTTAATTATTCAGAAAAATTTCTGCCGTTCTTTTGGAGAGGAAAAAGGTCATTCAGTAAATATATCCATGTAATGTTTAAAATGATTATAAACTACTGCCTAAAAGCGAAATAATTATGCGCTATTTGTGTTTTATTTATTTAATCCAGTGCTTAGTGCGAGGCACTACATTATAGTATCATACGCCCCAGTTTAGTGTTATCATTTTGACAGCAGTTACAATTGGTCTTCTCATTGCAGGCAACCTATTTCCTAACGATCACCAGAAAACAATGCAGAAGAGGAGATGGAGGGTGGCGAAAGAACAGTTCTGTTTCCATTTCTCGTCTTGGAATAATAATATCCTACGACGAACAAAGAGAGATGAGGCAAACAGATGTTCTGAAAACCTCAAAACGACAAAGCAATGAGAGACAAATATTTTAAAATTTTACCATAAATAATAGCAATAATCTTGATTTATATTTTATTTCAATGCAACTGCATTTCACAAGTTCGGTGCATGCCAACATCCCCTCTGAGTAATGGGCAACAGGACAAGGAGTCTTTTGTGTGAATATAATTCCTTCTTTCTCAAGACTTCAAACGGGAGATAACTTTGTTGGCTAATTTAATATATATATATATATGTAAAGGAGATAGTTTTGTATCAACATTTTCCGTATCTTAGAAGCAATTACAAGGATATCCCACCCACTCACGAATCAAGTACTTTTGAAAGGCAGAGGGAAGGGGGTGATTATCAGGAAGAGGACTGCGTGGAGGTGGAAGAACTCGTTGATCGATGAGAAGACAACTCTTGCAATTTAATGAGGCTCAGCAACCGAAGAACTTGGTCTGTGTAACATTTAACACATTAGGCCAGAAAAAAACGCGTGCTCACTATCGTGCTACTCAGCACAGACAGTCACACCGATGAAAACAGCTGAGAAAGTAGAAATAATTCTGGGAGTGTAGATAATTACTACAGCCATAGTAACGTCAAAACCTTCATCGACTTACTGTAACAACACAAAACTTTCATCTAATTACTATAGTAACACAAACGCTTTCATCGAATTATAGCAATACAAAAACATTCATCTAATTACTAGAGTAACGAAAAATTCCATCGAATTACTATAGCAACACAAACCTTCCGTCGATTTACTATGACAAGACAACACCTTTCATTTGATTACTGTAACAAGACAACACCTTTCATTTGATTACTGTAACAAGAAGAAGACATTCTAATCGCTATAATAATAAGAAAACTTTCATATAACCACCATAACAATAAGAAAACTTTCATCTAATTACTATAACAATAAAGAAAATTGTCATCAAATAACTAGAACAATTAAAACAACTTTCATCTAATCACCATAACAATGCGAAAACGTTCATCTAATCACCATAGCAATGCGAAAACGTTCATCTAATCACCATAACAATGCGAAAACTTTCATCTAATCACTATAACAATAAGAAACGTTCGTCATAATCACGCACTTGTATGATAATTAAAATTCTTTCTGTATTTCTCTGTGCAAAATTGTAAAGGAAAAATTGGAAGCGAGAAGCCAGAAAGTTAGAGAAAGAGAGAGATTACTTAATTTTAACTTTATCTCTTCTTTCCCTACATCATTTATATATATTAATGGTGGGCGGGGGAATTAGAAAATAAGAGGGGTATAAGGGATGGTGAGAGGGTACTTTGTTCTCTTCATTTTGTCTTTTTAATCTTATGTTTCTCCATCTTCCTTTCTCATTCTATTTTTTTTAGAGTGGGTAAGAAGACGGAATGTGGCATGGATAGGGAGATAATAGATAGGCAGACAGAATCATTTAGATAATAATAGAGTGGCAGACAGGTAGAGATAACTGACTGAATATTTTACTAGAGATTTTGACGAATTGTTTTGGTCAGACTGAGATTTCGGATCAATGTGGAGACACCTATCTGTACACCTGTTTGAATCTGACTGTTTTGAAAGTTTACGTCCGTTGCTAATAAGACCAATCACACACACACACACACACACCCCCCATCCCGCCCCAACCTGGTTGTAGATTGGCATGCACGTTAAGAAATTCTCAAATGCAGTAGCTCGTGTGTGTAACATCTCTTAATTCAGAAAAGACACATTATCATGAGTTGCCTCTAAAGTATAGTAGACACATTATCGTGAGTTGCCTCTAAAGTATTGTAGACACATGCATACCTATTATTTTCTAATATTTATTTATTTGATATATTATTTAACGGGCGGTCACGTTTCATATGAGTCTATTGTGAATAGTTACAAAGAGTCTTATTCAAGGTCATAACCTACATACTAGTGAAAGAAAATAATATTTATAATAATAATTATTATTTTCTTTTCGCTCTCTTTCTTTTGTCCACTTCTTCTTTCTCTCTTTTCTTTTGTCCAGTTCTTCTCTCTCTCTCTCTTTCTTATTTTCAGTTCTCCTCTCTCTCTCTCTCTTTTTCTTTGTCCAGTTCTTCTCTCTCTCTCTCTCTCTCTCTCTCTCTCTCTCTCTCTCTCTCTTTCTTTTGTCCAGTTCTTCTCTCTATCTCTTTTTCCTTGTCCAGTTCTTCTCTGTCTCTCTCTCTGCTTTTAATCGAGGAATATGCTGATTAATTTTGCTTGCACATGTATTTCAAGTGCATTCATCTTATCTCTCCTTAAAGGCCATGGTCAGTCTGTCACTGGCCTCAAGACTAGAGCCAGACTAGCGCCACTTATGAAAACAAGCGACACACTGCTTGAAGCTTTGACTTGACACCAAGAGACAATGAAATAAACAGATTTCGGGAAATACACAGCAATCGTGCAAGATTGCATTTAAATGCGTAATTTGGTCTGCAGGATAATTTGTAAATTATCCCAGCAACAATTTTCTGTGATTATTTTTTGTTTGTTTGAATGCATGCTAGACACGTAATTTCAGTTGATTTTTCTTTTCTCTTTTCTTATTCGCTTTCGTTTTTTAATTTTAAATTTTACCTTTTTTATGTTATTATCAAAAGGGCAGTGGAAATTACGAAAACATCGATTTCATTTCGCAACAAGGGCACGTGCAAGGATATATATTAAGGGATGCAGTATTAGAAAAAACTGTTTTATAAAATGATCCTTTGAAAATGCACCCCTTGCTGACACATAATGAACTTTTGTATTTTTATCGTTTTATTTCGCTGTTTAGCTTGTGCATGAGCTAGTGTGTGTGTGTGTGTGTGTGTGTGTGTGTGTGTGTGTGTGTGTGGTGTGTGTGTGTGTAAAATTAATAGTTTTCGTTCAAACTATCATCGATCTGATCAGAACTATTTTCAAGTTTACACCTACCGGAGAAGATTCAAGGTTTTGTCTCGTGAAAAGCTATTTTAGCCACGATAGTTAAATCAAAGGCCAGCTTCACGCACGAATATAATATATTATCTATTCTTGGAAATGCCGTCTGGATGTGTATTTCGCAAGAGAACACTGTAAATGGTTGTAGCACAAAGTGCTGATGAATTTGTCGTGCAGCGTGTATCTGTTTTTGAATGGCTAAATATAGATCACAATAATATTGGAATAAAAATGAGTTATATTTCAGCACGTGTGATAGTGTACCTCTCTTTGCTGTGTGTGAAGTTGAAAAAGTCAAATGGATACTGTGGCAAAGTAAATTCGCATATCCCAATTTCTAGACTTAATTGTTATATACATTGATAAATTGTCAAGGTGACCCGATCTTTGGCACTCCTTATGATGGTATTTTTTGTGTCAAAGATGGAGTAAACAGTCTTGGTTGAGAATATGCTAGAAATCGCTGACGCAATCCAATTGGATGAGTAGTTTTTTCTGTCTAGTAGTCTCACACTTGTTCATAACAAATTCATCCAATAGGGAAAGACGAAAAGTTTCTTTGTTGAAGAAGTACTCTATTGTATTCACTTTGAATTTAAACATAACTCAAGTCCAGTCATAAAGGCCATCGTTAGCTTATGGTAAGTTAACTGACTGATAAAGAAAGAATGGACTTAGAATATTTCGTACATGTTTGCTATTGAAATACAATTTGAATTAGAGAATGCTTGTGTAATTGAACCATTATTTCTATCTTCATCAGTTTGACTACGTCGTACATTATACTTGTGCATTTTGATTGATGCTATGTTTTTTATGTTGTGTATGTATCAAGCTAATGAAATTGTTGCAGGATTTTATAAGTTGAGAATTTTTGTAAGAGAGAGAGGAGTTTAGAGATGAAATATGCCTGAAATTTAAAGCTACATTAATTTAACTTTTGCAGAGAAAAGCACGCCTTTTTTCCTTTCGATCCAGGCAGCAATGACTACTGTACATGCTTGGTCATGTCGCTGTGTGAATCCAGCATTGTCGTCAACTTATTAGTAAAACGTGTTGCTGTAAGTTTATTCCTGTGAATTTTGTTTGGGAGCCAATACAGCGGAAATGATGGCTTGAGTTTGGTCTCGAGAATTTACAAAGATTATTTTAAATGATCCTCATGGTGTGGTGAGTACTACACACAGAAATTTGATACATTCCTCCTGAAGTGTTTGATAGCTCATGTGAAATTCAGGATCATTCTCTACAGTTTGCTTTGTAAGCTCATCGAAGATCCTGGAACTGTTCTGTAACGTGCCCATAAAAGACATTTGAGGCCATTGCCTGAATAAAAGACAGTGACTTGCTGCAAACCGCATGATTGTGAGCATGTGCCAATGACAGCCGCCATCTTTGAAAAGGTTATGTGCAATTGACTTCTTATTTCCCTGAAACTCTACTCTCTTTTCCGTGATGATATCTATGAAATTGATTATATATTTATGTTAATTGACTGCTAATGTCTATGCTAGGATAAACTGAATGATTGTCTAGCATTATTTGAACTTTGTTGTAAAGTGAGTGTTACGTTTCCAGTATTTATTTAAAGACCCTGCTTAGAATAATTAAAAGACTTTAAATATAATTAATTCTTCCTCTCATATTCTACGCAGACTGGTTGCTCAATTTATTATCTGACTAATTAAAAGTGCGTCTTGTAGTTCAGACGACAAATTTACAGACTAATAAACTGCGAACTTTTAGCTAGATTTGAAAACAGTTAAATCCCTCTAAATTAATATGCACTCGTCATCAATCTTTCTGCTCATCCGCCCCCATTCAAATCTAAGAATTAATCTAATTGGTCTATTGTGCATAGAAATCAACTACTAAGAGGTATTAACAAAGGAAATAAGATTTAATAAAGTTTAACAAATTAACAATAAATCGAATGCAACGCGAATAGTCTTCACTCTGTCTTTACGCGCCTATGCCTGATTTTTGTCAATCTAAATTGCCAGAAAAGTGTTCCTTTGAGATCTGTACACTTGATTTTGCACTTAGCTCTATTCTTGTATCCTTGGTCTCAACACTCAGTCATGCTGATTCGTTCCCTCAGTCCCCCTTTAACGACACACGTGGTGCATAAGGAATGGTGTCCCTTTGTTAGTGGCTAGGAACTGGAATTTTTGCAGCATGGCCCTCAGAGTGGATTTCGACACGCTTACACCAATAAGCTAATGCAGGTGAGGCATGGTGAAACATGAACCATGAGCCGACCTGTGGATGCAACGTGTTTGGATATAATTCTCAACCTAACAGGTCCTACCTAGGCATGGCTCAATTAAATGCGCTGAACAAAGAGTTTCGACCTCGCGTCGCTTACAATTAAATTTTAGAAAAAATATAATCGTCTCACATGTGTTCCATTTAACAGTCATGACGTATGAAGCAATAAAATAGATACAACGTTAAATTAATGTTCATACAAGGGGTAATTCAAGCCGACAGAGCGCTTCACAATTTACAATTAAAATTACACGCAATAATTGAATTACATGAAGAATTCATATCGAGCGCAGCATTCTGGCTCTTAGTGAATTAAAACAATATAAATTAAAGTACAGAAATGGAAAAATGGTTACAATAAATTTATATTCCGTAACATATAGGTTTTCAGCTATTTCTCTGAACCATGCTCAAGTGTATATGGAAATCATATAATACATAGCACAAATACATACTTAAACAATACATAGGCAAATAATATTAAATAAAATGATACCTTTGAGAGAAGTCGAAGGGTACCTTGATTCTCTATGGCGCCGGCTGCCTCTCACGACCCGAGTAAGCTGATGGAATTAGCTAAAATGTGCTCGAAGTGAGGGAGCGGAAGCGTGTGGGTACATATATAGAAAGGTATATTGCGTATCACGTGACTGTTCGCAAAGCATGTGGTTGGTTCGAGAACTGGACAATGGTCCTAAAGTTACATAACATCTTGACCTGTTCTAGAAGCACCTAGAAAAAGGAAGCTTTGAACAAAGGGCCAAGGGTTTCAAATATTCGAATTTGAAGTAAACAAGGCAAGTGGGTCATCAGGTCGGACATTTTTATCAGACTCGTGACACCCCCTTGCTTTTGAGGCGTTTATCTTGCCAAAGATAAAATGCCTCCTACAAATTATGTATGATAAAATGTAGAAGTCCACAATGAAGAAAAATTTACACAAAAAAATTTCAACATTCCTAGAAATAAAGTGTGCAACTATATTTCATATTTACAGGAAGGAATCCGTAGGGTTCAGTTAATTGATTAAACGACATTCTATCAGTACCGGCACTTGATGGCATCAAGCACGACTCATGTAATCTGCGCCAACATTCAAAGAACCTTTGATGTAATGAATATTTGCGTCATACTGTGTCAGAAACAAAGACCAACGCATTAAACGGCTGTTCGTAAATTGCGCCTGTCCGAGAAAGGCCAACGGCTGGTGGTCGCACTCAATGACAAAGGTTTTTCCGTACAAATAGTTTTCGAACTTTTTTATGGCCCAAACTATTGCAAGACATTCCTTTTCACTGGTGGAATATTTCTGTTCAGTAGTTGTGAGTTTACGGCTTGCATATGCAACTGGGTGTTTGGTGTCATTGTGTTCTTGTAATAACACTGCTCCTAATCCTGTGTTGCTAGCATCAGTCCTTAACAAGAATGGTTTTGTCAGATCTGGCAGTTTAACAACTAAATCTGAAGTCAGTCTAGATTTCAGTGTGTCAAAAGCGTTTTGGCATGCATCAGTCCACACTACTTTTGTAGGCATATTCTTACGTGTCAAGTCAGTCAGAGGACATGCAATGGCACTAAAATCTGGTACGAATTTTCTGTAGTAGTTAGCAAGACCAAGAAAACTTCTAACTTGTGTTTTTGTTAGCGGTTGTGAAGTGTCCTTAAGTTGTGCTATCTTAGCTTCACTTGGCGACATAGTTCCATGACTCAACTTGTGTCCCAAGAAGTCTAAGGAGAATTGTGCTATTTCACACTTCGTAGGGCGGCAGTGAGGTTGGCTTGCTTTAATCTGGCTAGCACGTCTCGTAAGAGTGTCAAGTGCTCCTCCCATGTCTGGGTGCCTAGAATTAAATCATCCATGAAGTTCTCAACTCCACGTCCGTACAGTGGTTCTAACAATGACCGCATCATTTTAGAAAAAATGCTTGGAGCGTTTGAAACTCCGAAAGGCATAACTTTCCATGTGTAGTTTCCTACTGGTGTAGTGAAAGCTAGTATGTGTCGATCAGCGTCCTTGACCTTGATTTGCCAAAAACCGCGTGACAAATCTATTTTGGTATAGTAATGAGCGTTAGCTAGCTTAGTGAAGATGAGATCCGGATCAGGAAGAGGTTCGGCACAAAACTCTGTCACTTGATTGAGTTTGCGGTAGTCTACGCAAAAACGGAACGAGTTATCACGTTTTTTAATCAACACGATGGGTGATCCGTAGGCACTGTCAGTCTTCTCTATGACCCCTAGATCTAGCATAGTCTTAATCTCACGTCTAACGTCATCTATCTTAGCGTGTGGCAACGGATACGGCTTCAAACGTATCGGTTTGTTGTCAGTCAGCTTCAGTGAAAATTCTATTAAGTCTGTCAACCCTGGTTTGTCTGTCAGAGTAGATGAGAACTCATTAAGCAATTCATTCACTTCTTTTTTCTGTCTTTCTGTCAAGGCTTCATTTACCCTAACGTCTTTGACAGTTTCGTCCGTCTGTAGAGGACAGTTTGGTAAAGTACCAGTGACGCAATCAGTATCCCCCTCGTCTTCTGTAACTATCGTCGCTACGACAAAATCAGCTTGAGTGGTTTGATCCTCACGGCTTATGTACTTTTTGAGTAGGTTAACATGAAAGATTTTCTCTCTCTTTCCTGTCTGCACCTTATAGTTCAGTCCCCCTAGCTTGGCGGTAACTACAAAGGGCCCCTTCCATTTCATCTGAAGTTTGTTATGTGCTTCAGGAAGCAACAGTAACACTTTGTCATTAACTTCAAATTCTCTAGGTTTGGTGTGCTTATTGTAATATTCTGCCTGTCTAGACTGAGCTATCGTCAAGTTTTCCCGTGCTATCTTGCCTATAGTTTCAAGACGGTTTCTTAAGTCAGTGACGTATGTATAAGTTGTCTTAACTTCGTCATCTGTCTTTTCATCAGTCCAAAGTGCCTTCAAAATCATCATCGGTCCGCGTACAGTACGTCCGTAAAGTAGCTCAAATGGTGAAAACCCGGTGGAAGATTGTGGCACCTCCCTATATGCAAATAGTAGGGCAGGGATGTATCTGTCCCAGTCTTTCGGTTTATCTGTGGCGAGCTTTTTAAGTGCTGTTTTTAATGTCCCATTGTATTTTTCAATCAGACCATTTGCCTGGGGGTGGTATGGTGTGCAAGTAAGATGTTTGATGGAAAGTAAACGATTTACTTCCTTCATTACGTTGCCTATGAATTGACTCCCCTGATCCGTCAAAATTTCAGTAGGAATTCCAACACGACTCCAAAGACCGAAAAGGGCTTCGGCGACAGTTTCAGTATCAATATTTTTCAATGGTACTGCGTCGGCGAATCTTGTTGCGTAATCAATAGTGGTCAGCACGTATCGATTACCTCTCGTTGATGTGGGTATTATAGGCCCAATCAAATCCAATGCTACGCGCTTGTAGGGTTCACTGATCAGTTCAGGCTCTCCTAACGGTGCGGGTCTGATTGAATTTTTAGACTGTGTTCTCTGGCATGTGTCGCAACTTAACACGAATCTACGGATATCGGCAGTGATGTCCGGCCAATAAAACTCACTTGTAATACGACTAGTTGTTTTTTGTACACCCATGTGTGCACCAAAAAGACTCTCATGACCTAATCGTAATACGTCATTTCGTTTGGTTTGTGGAACGACTAATTGTTTCCGAAATTCGTCTCCCACTTTCGAATAGGGGTACAATAAACCCTTTTTCAGAATAATGCACGCTTTCTTATTCGAATCGTCAGTGTTGACGTCACTAACAAGTACAGCTTGTCTGCGTAACTTGTCTAGTGTTTCGTCCTCAGCTTGTAATATTTTAATCTCGCTAACTGTTGCTTTATCTACGGCTGGTGCGGCAGACATCGGTGCAGTTACAGATTTGTCTTTACTACTCGCTGCTCTGGTTACAGCGTTAACCAGTGGTGGTTCAGTTGAAGTTTGTTTTTTGCACGGCAAAACATACTTGCAACCAAGGATCACGTCATGCGGTGAGTTTTCCATAACTGCCGCTTTGACTGTTCCTTCTACAAAGTCTGAAACAATCGAGACTTCAGCTACTGGTAAAATGTCTTGTTCGCCGTTTGCAAAGGTGACAGAGATTGTCTCCCCTGTGTAGTCGGTACGGTTAACTAATGATGCATTTACAATAGCGTCTAGCTCACACCCTGTATCAAGCAAAGCGATTGTATCGTGACCGTTTGCCTGTACTGGTGTTCGATTCGACTTTTCTGTTTTAGGTGTATGACTTTCTACTGCGTAAACCTTAGCTGTTTTCTTTTCAGGACATGTTCGTGAAAAATGGCCACTATCACCACAAGTGTAACATGCAAGATTCTTTTTATCTTTCTGTTTGTCGGACTTGTTTTTAGTGTCGGGTTTAGATGTTTTATCATCACGCTCATTAGGTGCCTTCCCGTCATTTTTCTTATCCTTTCGAGTCTGCGGTTCGTTCGGTCGAGACTTGTTGTTCGCGTGTGCGTTCGAGAATTGAGAATGTGCGTCATCAAAGCGATCGGCGGCGTTGCCTATCTCCTCTAGCGTAGATTTTTCCCTTATTGCTAAGTGAATCAGTAGATCTGATTTGTATGACCCGAGAATATGGTCTTTTACCATTTCATCCCTAAGACCTGCGTACGTCTGTGGAGTTTCGGCTAGATCTATCCATCTTTGGAACAAGTCAGCTACGCGTCGTATGTACTGTGCGTGCGTCTCTGAACTGGCTTTAGTGGCCTGTTTAAACTTACGTCGGTATGTATCTGCTGTGAGTTTGTAACGTTTCAATAATGCGGCCTTGACTGTGTCGTAATTATCTGACTCAGAATCGCTAAGCTTATTGAACTCGTTTTTCGCACTGCCCTGCAATAACCCCGATAAATTTATCGCCCAATGTTCCGCTGGAATGTTTGTTGCTCTGGCTAACTTTTCAAACGTTTTTAAATACGCGTCTATTTGATCTTTGTTCTCATCAAATGGGACCATATTTATCTTTGGAATGATATTTTCAATTCTACTGTGATTATTTCCATCGCTAGAACGCGAATCACCACTGCTTCTGCGATCACGGTTTGGATTGGTAACTTCTAGTTTCTTTACTTCCCATTCTAACCGTTTTATTTCCGCGTCTGCGGCGATGCGTTTGGCTTCTGTATCCGCTGCGATGCGTTTTGCTTCTGTGTCCGCTGCGATGCGTTTAGCCTCGGTTTCAGCTAGTCTTTCAGCCTCTAACTTCTTAGCTTCGCGGGCAGCTAACCGTTCTTCCCTTTCTATCTCTTGTCTCTCTTTTTCCGCTTTTTCCGCTTTCTCTAGCTCAGTTTTAATGTAGCTAGTCAGTTCGTCACCCTGGTATCCTATCATGATACCGGTTTCTTTCAGGTCTTCGATAACCTGTTTGCGATCCATTTTACTGTCTTAGCGCGCTGGCTACAATAAGAATGTATCTCGTGAATTGTGTGTTTTAACCGTCGGCGATAACTCCGCTTATCCCGAAAATAACTTTTAGGCTACAACCTTACAAAAATTATTTAATTTACTCAGAACACCTTCCGAAATAAATTACGCGTTAACTCTTTACACGTTTCACCTGCTTGTCACAGTGTCCGCTGTTCCAAGACTTCCGTAATGTCACGGCTCCTACCATACAACATTACACATTATATCTAGCACCCTAAATATAATAGTCCGAAGTCTGTTACTACCGATAACTCTCCTAGCTGGCGGTATAACCTTCGACTCCTCACAATGAGGTACTCAGTAACACAATACTAAATAAATCATTCAATAGCTAACATGACATATTTAACTACGCTTAAATATATCAACATTAACTAACATGCACGCTACTCTGCAAAAGAATACATGCACATGTCACAACAAAAGCAAAGAAAATCAGTGATACAAAAATCAAAAGAACAATTGGCAATTCTGTTCGTTCATTCGTTTCTAGGTTATGATGCGCCCTATGTATAAAAATGTTACAATTTACAATTTAATACATATCAATCCCGCGACGACCCACACTTGTTACGTTTCCAGTATTTATTTAAAGACCCTGCTTAGAATAATTAAAAGACTTTAAATATAATTAATTCTTCCTCTCATATTCTACGCAGACTGGTTGCTCAATTTATTATCTGACTAATTAAAAGTGCGTCTTGTAGTTCAGACGACAAATTTACAGACTAATAAACTGCGAACTTTTAGCTAGATTTGAAAACAGTTAAATCCCTCTAAATTAATATGCACTCGTCATCAATCTTTCTGCTCATCCGCCCCCATTCAAATCTAAGAATTAATCTAATTGGTCTATTGTGCATAGAAATCAACTACTAAGAGGTATTAACAAAGGAAATAAGATTTAATAAAGTTTAACAAATTAACAATAAATCGAATGCAACGCGAATAGTCTTCACTCTGTCTTTACGCGCCTATGCCTGATTTTTGTCAATCTAAATTGCCAGAAAAGTGTTCCTTTGAGATCTGTACACTTGATTTTGCACTTAGCTCTATTCTTGTATCCTTGGTCTCAACACTCAGTCATGCTGATTCGTTCCCTCAGTCCCCCTTTAACGACACACGTGGTGCATAAGGAATGGTGTCCCTTTGTTAGTGGCTAGGAACTGGAATTTTTGCAGCATGGCCCTCAGAGTGGATTTCGACACGCTTACACCAATAAGCTAATGCAGGTGAGGCATGGTGAAACATGAACCATGAGCCGACCTGTGGATGCAACGTGTTTGGATATAATTCTCAACCTAACAGGTCCTACCTAGGCATGGCTCAATTAAATGCGCTGAACAAAGAGTTTCGACCTCGCGTCGCTTACAATTAAATTTTAGAAAAAATATAATCGTCTCACATGTGTTCCATTTAACAGTCATGACGTATGAAGCAATAAAATAGATACAACGTTAAATTAATGTTCATACAAGGGGTAATTCAAGCCGACAGAGCGCTTCACAATTTACAATTAAAATTACACGCAATAATTGAATTACATGAAGAATTCATATCGAGCGCAGCATTCTGGCTCTTAGTGAATTAAAACAATATAAATTAAAGTACAGAAATGGAAAAATGGTTACAATAAATTTATATTCCGTAACATATAGGTTTTCAGCTATTTCTCTGAACCATGCTCAAGTGTATATGGAAATCATATAATACATAGCACAAATACATACTTAAACAATACATAGGCAAATAATATTAAATA
The DNA here is from genome assembly GCA_028829895.1 of Sinotaia quadrata. Taxonomy (NCBI): domain Eukaryota; kingdom Metazoa; phylum Mollusca; class Gastropoda; order Architaenioglossa; family Viviparidae; genus Sinotaia; species Sinotaia quadrata. Next base: position 71,109,677 of record CM054177.1, read on the forward strand.
AAATGATACCTTTGAGAGAAGTCGAAGGGTACCTTGATTCTCTATGGCGCCGGCTGCCTCTCACGACCCGAGTAAGCTGATGGAATTAGCTAAAATGTGCTCGAAGTGAGGGAGCGGAAGCGTGTGGGTACATATATAGAAAGGTATATTGCGTATCACGTGACTGTTCGCAAAGCATGTGGTTGGTTCGAGAACTGGACAATGGTCCTAAAGTTACATAACATCTTGACCTGTTCTAGAAGCACCTAGAAAAAGGAAGCTTTGAACAAAGGGCCAAGGGTTTCAAATATTCGAATTTGAAGTAAACAAGGCAAGTGGGTCATCAGGTCGGACATTTTTATCAGACTCGTGACAGTGAGGTAAATATTGATGCTCTTTGATTATTTTCATATGTTGTATTATGATTGTTGATTTAATAAATTTATTGACCTTCTTACATGTATTGATAACCATATGTTGGAGAGACAGTGGGTGGAGGGGTGTAACTAAATATAGATTGATGGATGGATTGTTTTCTCCTTTGGTAAGAAGTTTTCCACATATTGAAATATTGTGCGACGGTAAATGTTTGTCTTTAATGTTGTGGAGAAGAGAAAATGTCTACAGCTTCCGAATATCCACCAAGTTAGAGAGACAAGTGGCATCTTCTAGAGAATTATTAATAAAATAATGAAAATATTCTCATCTCTTGTAATTAGTTATGGTTGATTAAATAATAATAATGTTATAACTGACAACTACGGTAGTGTTGGCGTCACAGATTCCAAATTGTCTTTCTGTATAGTGTGTGTGTTTTTGCCATTAAGTATATGTTCATGCACACACAGAACCATATGCACACAAACACTTTCATATACTCCTACATGTACGTATACACCTATCACGTGTGCACACTAACACCTGAACACGCTCAACATTACATGCAAGCAGACACACGCACACAAAGCATCATGCACACAATCATGCATGCCGTTACAAACGCAGTCACCCGCGTCAATGAATGAACAGTATTGGCATCGCTCACGCGCACTATATGCAGCATGTTGAAATTAAAATAATCTAGACAAAAACTAATCTACCTCGTCTGCAGAAACATCAGATGCATGCATGAACATTCTATATTTGCCAAGAGCCAGTCACGAAGTCAGCCATCTATCAATAGTCGACACGCTGCGTATACCTCTCGCCTTGTAGAATATCGACCGCAATTACGTTCTTTAAACACGCCTTTCATTTGAAATAGCTCAAACCACTTAATTGCACAACCTCGGCTCGTTTTCTTTCTACGCAATGCAAGCAATGTACTACCGCCTGTATGTTTGTGCTTTGCGAATGCCTGACACAACCGACGCAAAAATCAATGGCCCGTCTCGTCTGTAAAACAATGTTACGTACGGTATTTCTTCACACATTAAAGATAGTTTTAACGTGTTTTTTTCCCCTGTTCAAATTCCAGATCGACTGTATAGGCTTTTTTAGCAGATTCTAGACTCCAGCCATCAGCTCTGGACTTTAAAACGGTTTGACCTACAAATTGCAGGTTAGGCTTGTTAGGCCATGTCGAACCTACAGCCAACGGTGCACATGGACTGCTGCGAGTAGAAAGAGCCAAAGGCCTGGCTCTCAGATGCACTAGCAACTTTGTTACGTTGTGCACCGCACGCGCTTCGAGCGATGTCGTTGTCAATGGACACGTGGTTTGACGATGTACAGTGAAAACAAAACACAACACACTCACTTTCATTTCTATTTCTGATTCTAGCGTACGGAGATATCTCTGGAAGGATTGCCTTTTAAGGATACTTTTTCTAACTATTTCCCTTCAATACGACGGGGAAAGTCTTGTGACGTATGTCGTGTTACTTTATTTAATCTCTCTCACCCACTTTGTCTTGAAGGATTCCCCGTCATATATGGAGCGATTCTTTTAATAGCCTGCACTTATTTCTCTTGCATGAATTACAATGTTCATGTTTATTTTCCTCTTTCTTTCTTCTTATTCTCTTCCTTTTCTTCTTTTCATCATCATCATCATCACCACCACCGCCGCCACCAGCACCACCATCATTATCAGCACCACTACCACCGTCGCCACCACCACCACCATCATCATCGTCGTCGTCGTCGTCATCATCATCATCATCATCATCATCTTCTTCTTCTTCTTCTTCTTCTTCTTCTACATTATCTTCTTTATCTTCGTCGTTCACGTTGTCGACTTCTTTTTTCATGGTATTTGCTTTTTCTTCTTAACATTTTAACAGTTCAACCAATGTACGAAAACTGAAAACATTACATCATGCAAAAACATAGAAGGTCTTAATCACCGTCACACAAAAACACAGAGGTCTTAATCACCGTCACACAAAAACATACAAGGTCTTAATCACCGTCACACAAAAATTCTATCGCACTTCTCTCTAGCTCGTGTTTAATTCTTAATATTTTTTTTTCTCTCTCTCTTTCTGTCTCTCCTAATCTCTCTGATTTTGTGGGGTCAATGCTGCTTTCTTTTTGTAGTTCATGTCGTGGACAAAACACATTTGTGCATTATGGAAGTGACTGACTTATTTTCCAACTGTCAACCCTATTCCAGGTGCCTGCCTTCTTGTGCAATGATACTTCTCTCTAACCTTACGTAAAGCCGCTTTTGGATTGTCTCTGGTTCTTACGTACCACAATAATGGTTGCCCATTTGGATGGGATACAGTATACCCACGACAACAATTAGGCTATAAAATATTTTGATCAAGACCTCGATATGTAGATCAAAGACAGAACACAATACTATCAAACATTTTAATGGCTAACTCTTTTTTCCAGTATCCAGTGTCTTAAAACAGTTCCATCTTGCAGTGGCCAAATCTCGCAAGTCACTTTGAAACTGAGGCCAATAAAAGTTTTTAAAATCCCTTTTTTAAAAAAAAATTCTTATTTCATTAAAGCCCACATGGCGACAGTGCACAACATTCAATCGGGGTTGGGGTAAGGGGGAAGAGCAGGAAGTAGTGCCATGATTTTTTTCCCCTTTGGTGGACAAATTCATTTTAAAGAACATTTGCCTGCAGCGACATGAATTTGCAGAAAGAACCCAAGACTAATCGATGATGAAAGATCGAAAACGCTACAAAAGGCAACATGTAATAGAAAGCGTCCCACTGTGGGTGGAGTGGTACGGCTGGACTGGGGTTGTGGCGAGGATAGAATGATGTAAAAAGAGAGAAAAGAAAAGCCTTGGGATATCTTCTGTTCTTGCTTTGTTTTCAGCACTTTACGAACGCAGATCAAAAAGATTCTATGTGGATGTTTAGACTTATTTCTACCCAACCACAGCCGATCGTCTTTCAAAATCTCTCTCTCTCTCTCTCTTTCACACACGCACGCACACACACACACACACACACACACACACACACACACACACACACACACACACACACACACACACACACACACACTCGCACTCTCTGTCTTTCTCTAAGTTTAGACCAAGAATATTTTTATATTATATATGTATTATAGGAAGCACTTTGGGAGAAGTTATATCCTTGATATAAGCTTTCTGACTCAACAGTCTTAATTTAGATTTCTGACTTGCTCCCAGCAATGAACAAGGAAGTGTTGAGCATCACTATTTGGTGGCGTTAAGTACAGTGATCTGTTGAAATCATTCCCGTACAGTAGAACCGTATTTAAAAAAATATGTGACAATATAAAGATCTGAAAATGACAATGTTGTGCAGCGAATTTATCCTGATATGTGTAATTATAGTTTAGGATTATTATTAACACGCATGTAATGTTATTTTTAGAAAAGTTATACTATGTCAAGGCGACTTTAATTAGATATAGTCATGACCTACAATCCTAAATTACGGAAGTGGAGAAGAAGTCCATTAGAGTAAGAGGCTTACCTACTCCGACAGAAGTAGAAGTATTGTGTTGTCGATCATGGAGTGCAGCCGGTGAAGTAACGTAATTTCTCGGCGAGAAATCAATGGGTGAGTCTAGAAAGTCCGGAAGCTTAACCGTTAGTGACAATTGACCATTTATCAAAAGATTAGCGACGTGACGAGCAATTAGCGAAAGTAGATATAGGTGTATGAAAGAGATGCTGGGACCCCTAAACGACTTTGTCGTACGTCGAATAAAAGTGAAAACCAGTGTCCACAAATAGTCAACTTTCCACTAATATCCAACCAGTAGTCAACTTTCCACTAATATCCAACCAGTAGTCAACTTTCTATTAATATCCAACCAGTAGTAAACTTTCTATTAATATCCAACCAATATTCCACTTTCTACTAATATAAAAAAAATATTCAACTTTCTACTGATATCCAATCAGTAGTCAACTTTCTATTAATATCCAACCAATAGTCCACTTTCTACTAATAAAAAAAAATTAGTCAACTTTAAATTGATATCCAGCCAGTAGTCAACTTTCCACTTATATACAAACAGTAGTCAACTTTCCACTTATATACAAACAGTAGTCAACTTTCTACTGATATCCAATCAATAAACTCCTATAAAACAATTAACCTATCAGAACTGTTAGTTACAGAAATTGTAAGTTTAAATTTTAGGAAAATTTTTTCCATTCAACACTTGAACGATTTTTAGGTCCGCGTGGAGAGTTGGGTAATGTCGATATTTTTGGAAAGTTTTCTGATGGATATGCGATGGGAAAATGCGGTTAGAAAATACATTAAGAAGTAGTCGAATATTTTGATGTAAAGATATGAAGTAATTTCTACATCATATATTAATATCAGTGTCTTTTCTTTATTCTTCTATGTGAATGAAGATAACAACAATTCTTGCAGATCGAAACAGTTTGAGAATGAAAGGAGAAGAGAGAAAATGCGACATTTTCTAATCGCGGTATTTATGTTTGTATCCTGACTCCTTTGTTTGAAGAGTGTCACGGGTCTTACCTTCCTTCTTATTTTTTTGCTTTATCTTTATGATAAATCTTAATTTCTTGTAGGCGTGAGTCCTGCTAGTATATTGAGTTTGTGTTAAAACCTAGTCAGCTAGTAAAGAATTGCAACAGAGTGAGCCCGACCAACTCGACTATAGCTGTAATTGGATTGGAAGATTAAAGCGTTTCTATTTTTTTTTTAATGATTGAGAAGGTATTTGTTCTGTACGGCCGCCGGAAGAGAGGTCTATTTCTATCTACGATCTATTTTAAACTTCGTATATATTGACTCATGAAAATTAATTATTATTTCTTAGCATCTCTATGACGTGTATGCGTGACTTAATAAACAAGACAACTGTGAACTTATTCTCCTTGTGAACTGATATATTTTAATTCGCATTTGATAATTGCGTAATTTAAATGGTATACTGTGCAATTATAATTCGCATTTGATAATTGCATAATTTAAATGGTATATTGTGCAATTATAATTCGCATTTGAGAATTGAGTAATTTAAATGGTATTGTGCAATTATAATTCGCATTTGATAATTGCGTAATTTAAGCGGTGTACTCTGCTATTATAATTCGCATTTGAGGATTGCGTAATTTAAGTGGTGTACTGTGCTATTATAATTCGCATTTGATAATTGCGTAATTTAAGTGGTGTACTGTGCTATTATAATTCGCATTTGAGAATTGCGTAATTTAAGTGGTGAACTGTGCTATTATATTTCGCATTTGAGAATTGCGTAATTTAAGTGGTGTACTGTGCTATTATAATTCGCATTTGAGAATTGCGGTAATTTAAGTGATGTACTGTGCAATATTAAAATCAAAAACTGCAAACATTAGGAACTTAATAAAAGAATTAATTACTACAAAAAATGAATACTGTGAGAAGAAAGATTCTTCCCGTGAGAGCCATTCCATAGATGAACTTTGACCTGTGACTATACGAGTAGCGAAACAAAACCAGATATGCGCAACGCGTCCGTCAGGTTGTAATGGTTTTGATAATTTAATTTCTCTTCTTACTCTCTGACAGGAGTATATATAATATGGCAGAATGATGTGATTACCCATTAGAAATTACAGTTTGAAATTAATGTTATTGTATATAATTACTGTGTGAAATTAATGACATTGTATATAATTACTATGTGAAATTAATGATATTGTATATAATTACTGTATGAAATCAATGATATTGTATATAATTAATGTGTGAATTACAGTTTGAGATTAATGTTATTGGACATAATCACTGTGTGAAATTAATGTTACTGTATATAATTACTGTGTGAATTATAGATTGAAATTAATGCTGGGTGCGTGAATGGATCATGGGACATTTAACCTCAGAATGGTCAGTGATAAAATTAGGTAATATATCAGGCTGCTGATAACAGATTTGATAACTCTGAAGCTGACCGATGGGAACACCGGTAAATTGCTCCAGTTGAGTTTACTCTTTAAGATCGATTTCGTTACCTTCAGCAGTAAGGAGAGGTTGTCGTTATGGAATCCACTTTCTAGAGTCATAGGCAAGTAGGAGAGGTTATGGCTGAAGAATCCGCTTTCTAGAATCGTTGACAAGAAAGAGACGTTGTGGTCAAGGAATCCATTTTCTAGAATCGTGGTCAAGATGGAGAGTTTGTGGTTAAGGAATCCACTTTCTAGAATCATTGTCGATAGGAGAAGATTATAAGGAATCCATTTTCTAGAATCATGAACAATAGAGGTCGTTGCTAAGAAAAAATTCACTAATAGAATCTTGGTAAAGATACAGATATGATTAAGGAATCTTTTTTCTACGATCACCAGCCAAGTTATAGGTTTTAGAATCATAGGCGAGAAAGAGATGATACGACTAGGAATCCGTTTTCTGGTATCAAATCTATATGTGTTTCCACCTGGATAACCTGTAATTATTTCTTCTTGTATTACTCTGTACCAAATTTAGAATATTTCTCATTATAATTTTTAAAATCATTAAATCAATGCATTTGTAGAATGCTTATTTGCTTCTCAGACGTTTTATTGCAGATATTGTTTGTGCGAAAGATTTTTTTTGGACGTGAAAATGTGTAATGATTACCGCCATACTGAACTACAATAATAATGAATTTTGATAAATGTAAAGAATGTAACTTAATATGTGATTAGACAGATATTATCTTTATACATATAGATATAGTATAGTTTGCTGATCATTTTGATATGTAAACCAACTCTGTATGATGTATAGTTACAGAGATATGGCAGTTAGCTTATGTACGTTTTCAGTGTTAAACTAAGTTTATTCCATTTCTTTGTTAAAATTTGCTGAAAAGGTAATTTTTAGCATCCAATAATTTCCACATTTTCTTTGCAATGCCTTTGGGAAAAAATAGGCGTTAACCACATAGTAAATGATTTAATAATATGCATTTTGTTTTTCATCATTTGCAAATGTTATGATGCCATGAATGTTCTTTTTGTTGCGTTTTGCGAGCAATTTTATGAAACAAAAGCCCATTGTCTTTCGCAATTTATAATAAACTGAAAAGTAAATTTTGCATTATATCTTTTTTTCTTGTTGTATGTGACAATGTTTATTAGAATTGTTGGACTGTTTTTTAGTGTGGTTTATATTTTACTTGTAATACACTTGGAAAATTACACGCTCATTGCGTTTAAAAACCTTGACAACAAATAACAACACTAAATTAATGATATTTCAAAAAGTATTGCAGCTATCATCACAATATTTTGTACACAAACCTATTTCATTAGTACACATATTTTGAGCATAAACTATTTGTGCTATATGAAGTAGAAAAAAATAAGTGGGACTACCTAATAGTATTAGTATACCGTCAGCGCTATGATAAACAAGGGAAGTAACTATTTACTTAAAATTAACTCTTACTCACTGGAAGTTACGACCAGTCCTAGCTCTCATCTAAACATCTTTTCGTTCGGTTAGGCTAAGCTGGGCGTCCGAGTAATGGTTGACAGGTGAATTTTTGTGCAAAGAAAATTCAGCAAATGGTGCAACCAGACTCTGAAGGGCAACGGGTGTGTAGGTTACGAGAAGGGTTATTGAGAGGACGAACAGGGTTACTGGTATCTCGTTACGAGTCAATCCGAGGACTAACACGTGCTCAAGCAAACAAAAAACCAATCAGCGGACGGCAGTTTCAGTTACGAAGAAAAATAAACCCCGGAAACTGTCCTGCTTCACGTAGTGAAGCTAATTGTTTTAGTTCTCCCAATTTATTTAAAGTTTGTAAATAAAAGAATAGATAAATAATAGTGGATATTCGTGTATTTGTGTGTGTGAGTGGTGTGTTTGTGTGTGTACAGTTTTGCTTTAATGCAACCGAACTACTGTCGTGTCTTTAAGGCGCAAACATGTCCTGCTGTTGCTTGTTTTGTTGTTCTTTTGTTGAAAATGTTACCATCAGCGGAAAGAAAGAGTGGGTTGTCTATCTGACGATTCTGTGACAAATCTTTGTAAATAGTGTCTCACCATCCTTCCATTCTTACTTAATGCAACTATTTGCAAAAAGGCCTTCCTTTCTTTTTCAGATAAGTTTTAATTGTCCTTGATATATGTCTATGGTCTTACACACCCCAACCATCTTGTCAGCCTCCACCCTGGTTGTTTGACTCTGAGACCTACCTTCATTGTTTTACCAGCGTCGTCCTTCGAGGACATCCTGTCTAGAGTCTAAACTACTGTGTCAATCAGATGCCTACACCCTTGAAATCTTTAGATCCACTGTGTCCTACAAAGAAATATCCAAAGGTAGTATTTACGTATTAGTTGCAATACCTGATCGTGATTCTTGTGTCTGACTACTTTTCTAATATGTTTCTAGTTGAAGGCTACAAACTATCATCACTTGATTAGGGCTATGTGATTAGCTACCATTCTGCTTGTCTTAAGCTAATGTGATTTTATGTACATACTAGGACTAAAAACTCTTCTTAGGCTAGGGTGATTATATGTATACAACAGGACTAAATGTCTTCTTTGGCTAAAGTGATTAGTATTATGCATAATTCAGGACTAAATGTCTTCTTTGGCTAAATTGATTATATGTATTATTCAGAACTAAAATGTCTATCTCCCTTCATCAATGAGTAACTCACTCACTCGGTACAATGCTTTAACAGAATTGCAGCTATTTACCTAGAAACTGCCACCAAGGGGATGTAATGCTGCAGAAGATTGTTATAATCTTTTTGAGACTGTGGACTATAGTGGAAGCCAATTCTCATCGCTTGTGTTCAGCTGAAAGCCGACAGACAGTCTGCGTAGCGGATTTTGTCAATAACTAAGGCATTGCCTACTATAGAAAATGTGTACATCTACTGTGTCATTTGTGAACAACTTTGTGGTTGTTTGCATTTAACAGTATACATCAGTGGCTGGTACGATGCTCAGTGAAGTCGCCATAAGCTACTGTGTCTTTTATTTTTATCTGCAAAAATGGTCAGAAACAATTCTCTTTCATTATGCACTAGCTGAACCCATTGATACCTTTGGTATTCACGTGGTATTGCTAATTCATTTAAGAAGAACGAAAACACCATGGGACTAATACACACACCCTCACACACACACACACGCCACACGCCACACACCACACACACACACACACACACACACACACGCACGCACGCACGGACACACACACACGCCACACACCACACACCACACACACACACACACACACACACACACACCCTCACCCTCACACACACACACACACACGCACGGACACACACACACACGCACGCCACACACCACACACACACACACACACACACGCACGGACACACACACACACACACACGCCACACACCACACACACACACACACACACACACACACACACATACACACACACACACACACACCCTCATTCCTATAGGCCAGTAGGACATTGAATTACTTCGTTGAGTAGTCCATTCACTCTAACAGTAGCTAAAATCGATCCTTACATGGACTGTAACATTGTGAGTGTTTCTCTCATGTATACCGGTTCTTCTATGAACACTCCAAAGGATATTTCAACTAAAAAAATCGTACACTTTGCCTAAGTTTATGAATGTGACAAACAGTCACCATTTACACCTTAAAATATATTTTTATAGAAAGGTAATTAATACTAAAATATTATTAGTTGTAGAATTCTTTTTTTCTGAATTCGCCTTTATTCTCGTGTAAGTTCTTATCATTTTCAGTCACTTTTCAGCATTAGATTTCAATAAAGCACTTACAATGCTTAGCAAAGACTCCACACGATAATTATCAAGATAATTTCTGTCACATTATAGTGTACGAGTATTCATTCATCCAACCCAATCTGTCACGTTTTAGTGTAAGAGTACTATTATTCGTTCAACCCAATCTGTCACATTATAGTGTCAGGGAACTAGTATTCATTTTGCCCAGTCTGTCACGTTTTAGTGTAAGAGAACTAGTATTCATTTTGCCCACTCTGTCACATTATAGTGTCTGGGAACTAGTATATATTTTGTCCAATCTGTCACGTTTTAGTGTTAGAGAACTAGTATTCATTTTGTCCAATCTGTCACGTTTTAGTGTTAGAGAACTAGTATTCATTTTGCCCAATCTGTCACGTTTTAGTGTTAGAGAACTAGTATTCATTCAGTCCTATCAGTTGGAAAATGTCCGTTTCTGAAACAATGGTTGAAAAGCTTGCACAAGAAAAGGGAGACAATTAAAATCTAATTAATATTAGAGAACTCACCTAGTATTTCATTAATACCTGGTACATTACGATTCCTGAAACACTTTTAAGCATCTCTAATTTCGATTTCAGTTATTTCTTTAATTCTACTTCGTGTCCGTTATCCCCACCCCCACCTTATAGGTTCTGTTGCTCCCGTGAGTGCTCTCCTGCGTATAAAACATCTTCATGAGTAGCCTACTGTTTCTCATTTACAGTGGGCGTATGTAACCTACTATTCCTCATTGACAGTGGGCGTATGTAACCCACTATTCCTCATTGACAGTGGGCGTATGTAACCCACTATTCCCCATTTACAGAGGCGTATGTAACCCACTATTCCTCATTGACAGACGGTGTATGTATAAATGTTACTATTTAATGTTCTAATGTTTGTACATAAGTAATTTCTGATCATGCAAATTGCGTTTTGGTTTGTTAGCATTATCCTTATTAAATTTTCTTTTCTTTTCTTTTCCGATTCTTAGCAGGACTGAACATAGCTCTTATTTTCAAGTCTTCTTGGGTGGTTCTGGAATTATCTTAATAACATTATGGCATTGCTCTTTGCCTGCTGACATTGGATCCAATCATTGTGCTCGTCTATTTTTAGCAGACTGTGTACTAAAGTCATAGGATCAGCTTACTTTAGTAGCGAATAGAATTTTTCAATGCTCACCAAGGTCACAGGCAGCCTACCCTCACCTTGTTCTAGACCTTCAGGAAAATCCGCTGACCTGCTGTTGGCACAGTTTCACTGTTATCCCTCCTGTCACGTATTTTGATCTCTTGTCACACCTCTTTCCTTTGTCCCTGCTGACATCTACTAGTGAATGAAATAATTATGTTAATTGCCAGTTCTAACCAGTCTAATGACGTGTTGGGGTTCATCTCTCTGTACAAAAGTTAAGCTTATTAAAAGCGGCTAGTGCAACTTTGTTGAAACGAGTATGTATGAACAGTTTTGGTAACTCGGCTAGAGATGACCTAATTCTTAGTTGTGCTAGAGATGACCTAATTATTATCTGTGCTAGAGATAACCTAATTATTATCTGTGCTAGAGATGACCTAATTATTATCTGTGCTAGAGATGACCTAATTATTAACTGTGCTAGAGATGACCTATTTAGATTTAGGTGTGACTTTAGCTGTATTAAAGGCTATGTCAGTCATTTTGAGTATAAACCAGACATTAGCTGTTTCTTAAGACAAGCTTCTTGTAATTTTTCCTTTTTCCTGTCAGTTTCAAAGTCTTTTGTGTGACAAGTATACAATGAATGACATTTTACAATCCATATAAATTATTCCAATATTATTTCTTGTACGCTCTTTACTTTTTAAGTTAATGGAAATTAGATGTTGTGTTAATTGAAAGAGTGACATGTGAGAGAAAGTTGATTTCTTTATAAATTTAGTTTACTAACTGCAAATATATTATCTTTTCGTCAGTAAAGTGTATGCAAATTAAAACTGTGAAGAGTGAAAGAATGTTAGAATGAACTTTTATGTTGAAGAATGTATTCGATGTTGCTATAATTGTCAATAATGACATCATGTAGCCACTCTTTCACCTTTCGCTAAAAATAGTCTAAATCCGAACCCTAACTCTAGACCGTTGACCCTTACTCTCGGGCTAGAGGGATGGCCTATTTAGTATTCTTATTTCAAACGGACCATTCAGAGACTTTCTTGACAGAACACGATGAATGGGTCGTTCGAACTATCATTAACCGACAGACCAACACGATCAACCACAGAAGAAACAGATACATGGTTCTACCGGCACCAGAGAGTTGCGTATATTACATATGACCTTTCACCCGTAAATATCAGTAATTATGCAGCAGTATTCCATCTGCTGATTACTTATAGTGCCGGAGGTATGTGGTTATATAAAACATTAATTGTATTCTCGTTTGGAATCAAATATAAATAGTGTCTTGTTTTATCGTGCACTGTGTGTTTACGTGTTTGTGTACCTGTGTTCGTGAGTGTAAATATTAAAAAAAAAATTGTACAAGTTCTAGTTTATTCTTTAGCTGTGGCATTCATTAACTGTCTGAAAGGAACTCGCACATAAATAGTAATTCCTAAAGACTTGTGCGCGCAAAGTATGATCTAAAGATGACAGTGTAAGAAACGCAATAACACACAAAGGAAAGTCTAAATATATTAGTCTCGTCAATCTGCAATACTTGTAGGACAATAGTAAATCGGAAAGTATGACCTACAAATGACCTCGTAAGAAAAACAATACGTGTACTATCGTGCTCAGGAAAGTCTACATAAAAATACAATATCTCTTCGACAATACGCCAGGACAAAAGTAGGACCTAAAGATAACGTCATAGAAAACGAAACACCTTTCATACCATCATAGAAAATAAAGTCTACAATAAAAGACGGAACTCGCAAAAGCGCAACACCTGTAGGACAATGATTGCAACAAAACGAGTGAAATGGGCATGTGAAAAAGATTATCTTTGTTTGTTTCTTTTCACAAGACCAGCATTGAAGTTTTACTCAAGCAGTCTTATTTTTGTCAAGCCACCAAACAAAACATGTCCGGAATAATATTTTTTTTAAAAAAAACTTTTTTCTTTGTTCATATTTTGTTTGTAAATTGTGAAATTTGTCAAAAGTGACATTTTTAACATAGCCGATCACTCAGACGTCTACTGCTGTACGGTGATAGACGCAATGAAGTCATATTAGTAAGTAAAATACTATTACAAATATAAATGTATATACATTATTTAAGAACATTATGTATATAGGCCTACATTATTTAAGAACATTATGTATATACATTATTTATTAGTGAGACAAAGAGTGGTTGTGTATATGGTTGTGCGTGTGTATATGTGTGTGCGTGCATATATCGACACTTCAGTTACACATTGTCATGGGTACCGGACAGAGAGGAAGAAGGAAACTTGGGTGTTTAGCTAGAGTGGGTGGGGAGGGAAGGGCGGTAACTAGAAGAATTATTTTTAAAAAAAAACAACAACCTTAAATCTATTAAGTCTGTAGATACAGATTTGTACATAAGCACTCACTCTAACAACGATCAAGCAAGCCCAATTAAAAGTACAAGCACATTTTAAAAACAAATAAAAACTGCCTATATCGATTTTGAACATGATTGATTTGAAGAAAGAAGAATTTCAATGGATAAGTTTTAACGACGAGACGAGTCTAAGCGATGTTGCTACATTTAAGTGAGATTTAAATACGAATTAGGTCGCACTATAAAAAAAAGTGTGTGTGTATATATATATACATGTCTGAGTGAGTATTCATGTATGAATGTGCTTGCGTTGCGTGTTTATGTTTGGGTGTGGTTTAGATGTGTATAAATGGGTGTCCGCGAGGGTACTTACGGTGTTGAAGTTTCAGGGTGTTAATTCATGCCTGTATGTGGCTGTGCATGTCCACACGCGCACTTACGTATAAACCTACGTGTTCATATATATGGAGGTGTGTTGAATGGACACATCACATATGTAATTGTCCTGAGATTTTGTGTGTATGTGAGTGTGTGTGTGTGTGTGTGTGTGTGTGTGTGTGTGTGTGTGTGTGTGTGTGTGTGTGTGTCTTTACAGTGATACATATGTGTGTAAGTACATACTTGAGTGTGTGTGTGTATATGCGTGCGCGCTCGCTCGCTCGCTATGATAATGAACAAGAACCATATATTTATAATAACAGTGTACTATTTTTAATTGTACTTTCCAGAAGTGATAAAAATATTTATTTAATCACTGACACTGAACACATCGCGAAATGTTCTCCCTCCACACTGATCCTATACGAAGAACTTAACTTTTATTTTAAATCTCTTTATTCGGTCAAGGTACGTTGCGTAGGAATGAAAGCACCCGCATGAATGTATGACCTCCCCTTTGCTGCGCTTATCAGCGCGGAGTGAAAAGCAGTAGAAATATACTTCTTGAGGATTTACCTACTGTATTGTGTTCGCTTGCATACTGGTACACAGGTCAAATGTAGGTGTGCATGCACCAGTGGGTGTGTGTGGGTCGGGTACGTGGGCTCGAGCTCCTGCAGAGGTCGATATGCTAAAGGAGTATGTGTATTGGCAAATTCCTGGGTGTACTCATTATATATGCGTGTATGTGTCTGTGCATATGTATGTGCTTCTGTATACTTTATTCGTGTGTTTCCTTTGTAAAATCATTACATTTATAACACACAAAAAGAAAAAAGTGAATGAAAATCTTAAAATAAACATTAAGGCACAAAAACTAAATTAAAGAACCCCTTCCCCTAAAAAAAAAATAGCAATTAAAACCCAACAAACATCACACCAACCAACCGAAATAAAAACAATAATCACCAATAAATCAGCGTGATTTTGAAAAGAAAAAACGAACATCAAACACCACTACAAACATCATACATAGAAACAATCGACAACTACACATCAAATAAAACAAAAAAACAATCAAACCAAACAGAAAACCTAGACAAACTAAACAACAGCAACAAAGAACGAATTAAATACAACGCAGTCTAAACTTAAAACCAAACAGAACACAAAACAATTCTCTAGCGTACCTGAGGCATAGATTCTACAGTTAGCTGTGTATCCAGATCACCTGTGCTCCAAGCTCGAAACAAATCTTTTCATATCACATACGTCTAAGCAATCAAATTCAAATACTTGTCATTCCTGACCGTAGTGAACGGAAATCACTTTTCTCTTGTGTCATCTGCAAAACTTTTCCTTAATAAAGAAGAGACCAATAAAAGGATTGTATCCTAGTTATGGTCTCAGTATCAATAGTCAGTCATTGTATCCCATTCGACTCGCTTTGGGATCATTGCCTGCTGTAATCATCTGCCTAGATAATCTTGAGCGAGTAAAGACTGTTGTGTTCGGGTACTTGCATTTCCTTTTCAGTCGTGTTCAGGTACTTTTATTTTCTTAATTTACTTTGCCACACGGTCGCTGATCGACGCAGCTATGGCTACCATTCTAATACACAATACAGTGGAACCTGCTATTTATGGTTTTCTATGAAACAAATCCTTTTGAGAAAAAGTGTGTGTTCTTTTTTGTGTGTGGATGTGTTAGTGTGTGCATATATATATATATATGTGTGTGTGTGTGTGTGTGTGTGTGTGTGTGTGTGTGTTAGTGAAAGAGAGAATGGGAAGGAGAGAACTAATGCCCCTTCCCTGACCGCCTCCCTCCCCTCAGTGTTTTGAATTATCGCCAACATATTAATGTAAACTCTAAAATTAGTTACAAATATCTTCTTTTCTCTCAGCACTTCAAGCAAATGAGCACATCGGATGCTTCAAGCGAACACCTTCAGCTTCTCTTTAGTAAATTACGGACAGTTTCCACCAGACTTCCTTCTAATTTTAGGTACAGAAATAAGAAACTATATTTCCCCACTTTTACTTGGTTTACTGGAATTGTCATCAGTCGAGGGAGACAATTGACACGTCTTATTGAAATATTTTTTTTCAACTTTGAAACGTCGCTGTTCAGTCTGTGATAGCACAAGTTAAAGATGCTTTTTAATGTCACGCGAATACACCTGTTCGCACCTGTCGTGACCCAACTTATGAACGCAGTCACTTTTCGATAAATGGGGGAAGATAATCTACTACAGCAATGCGCGCGCACATTCACTGGCACTGCTACGTACAAACACATGTTTTTATTGTGCAGATATACACACTCGCGAACACATAATTATCTGCTACATGTGGAAGCCAACTTACACAGTGCATAGATAAAACAGACAAAGTGTATCTGTCAAGCGAGAAGCAAAAGAAACACGCTGTGTGTGGAGGAGATTTTAATTTGACTAGACAAATGTTTCTTCTATGTCATTAAAAAAATATATATGTGTATAAAACTAAATCAAAACTAGAAAAAAGAAAAAATACGTGTCGACTGATCTTCGCTGTTGTCTTCATATTCTGTAAACAGAACAGATTTGTACAAATATATAGTCAGCGTGGGTGGGTGTGGGAGTGTTATGCATTGCGCAAAGGTTGATCGAAAGGATCGATGAATTATTACTTTTCATTTCCCACACATATGTAGATATAGCTAAATATATGGCCTATACGAATTAATTTTGACATAGAACAGCAATAAAACTGTGTGATTGCGTGTGTGTTTGTGTACGTGTATATAATGCGTAAATTTATAAAACGTGATTGTCTGTAAGTGCAAGTGTGAATATGTTTTATATATTCGCGTAGAGCGTTGCGTGTATTTTGTGTTTTGTTTTGTGTGTGTGTGTGTGTGTGTGTGTGTGTGTGTGTACGTGGTGTGTGTGTGTGTGTGTGTGTATGTGTGTGTGTGTGTGTGTGTGTGTGTGTGTGTGTGTGTGTGTGTGTGTGTGTGTGTGTGTGTGTGTGTGTGTGTGTGTACGTGTATGAGCGGTCACTTGAATTTCCACTCTGCCCAATGGTTACAGAAGTTGGTAGTTCATATAAATAAATGTGTTTTAATGTGTACTAATGTGCGTATGTATAGGCATGTATTGACTGCCCGTGTGTAACGTCACCATCACATATTTCGTGTTCTTTTTCATAAGATGGTGACCGAATTTCCTGAAACTATTTGAATAACACAATTCTCTAATATTAGACCGTGGAAAAGTTCTGAAAAAAGAAAAAAAGAATCGATAAGATTTATTTCTTTACATTAAATAAACCCTGCGGAATGCACCTTAATTTTAAGAGTTAATAGGCATTGTCTGAAAAGTACCAACCAAAATGTCGGGGAAAATAAAGGACCCTTGTAACAGGCTCGTAAAACTTCCGACTTTCAACTGATCAGCACTTAGCAACTATCCGTTCTTCCTTTAAAATACAATCTCCGACTAGTTTCTGCTGTCCCCTGATTAAAGCAGCAAAATACTTAAATTTGACTTTGCCCGCGATTTAAAATTTTGTTTATTTTGCAGACAGGTGCTGACACCTGATGAGAGTTGGACAAGGAGAGAAAATGATATTAGAGAGAAGAATGGGGTTTTGAGGATTTTGATGTCAAGAAGCTACGCAGTTCTCAATTGCCTATGCATTGTTATGAAAGCTTTGCCTATGCCCTATACAGATAGCACACGGGGACCCTGCCTCAGTTTCTGAGGAAACAGGAAACACGTTTCTCTAGACTAGGGAACGTTTATGAAGGGGTAACTGTCGCCATTTTATTTTTCAGTGAACGGAATAAAGATACAGGAAAAACGTCTCTGGGGAAAAATCAGCAAAGCAATTATATTTGTTGGCACACACACACACACACACACACACACACACACACACACACACACACACACACACACACACACACACACACACACACACACTCACACACTCACAGAGGAAATCATAACAAACATAAGTATGTCTACAGCAGGGTTTCTCACTCGGGTTCAGCGGAATCCTAGGGCTCCACGAGCGGTCTCTAGGGCTTCCCCAAGAAATCGTGACTAAAAATAAATACACACCGTAGATATAGCATATACATGTAGCAGTTCCCTGAGACCTGAAAAGTATTTCAAGGTCTCCTCCAGTGCACAGCGGTTGAGAAAGACTGGACTAGACTATTTAACTATTTCATTTCGCCGTGGGTATTTTTATCAAAACAGACCCCATACAATGTCAGGGTCGAGGTAAGTTTTTAGTTTAAGAGAGACAGTAAGGCTAAAGCAAGAATAAGGCACACATGCAATTTTACCCGGTTAATCATAGGTTTATCTAATTTCCGTACTCTACCCGTAATATGTGTATGAATAATCACACAATACATTATTTATTACTTAGTAATGTTATATATTATTTTTTACAGGGGTAGATTACAACGCGTCAGTTTGGAGCAGGCATGGAAGATTATTAGCTTGGAGATAATGAGTTTCCGTGCCATAATAACGGTATTGTCTTTAATTAATTAGTTGTTCTCTCTGTCTCTCATATACATACAAGCACGCACGCAGTGAGGCGCATAAACAGTGTAATCAGAAGAGTAAAATACACAGAAATGAAAATTTAACGTAGACGAAACTAAAGGGAAAAGTCTTCAACTGAATGCGACATTATTCATATCAACACAAACATTTTGAGACTTTAGTTGTGGGCGACGAGTTTGAACACGGAGTCCTACCGTTATGTTTATAATATAAGAAAAGTATTAATGGAAAACATTAAGTAAATAAATACAACCTAGCAAACACTTATCGTACATAAACTTGTAAAAATAAAGATTAGTATTATCAAGAACACCTAGCTGCTTTAAAAATATTGAATGTTCATTTTATGTGTTGTGCTGAGAAACACGTAACTCGAACCACTTGAATGAAACGTTCATCTCTGGGATGTCACTTCCATTGAGTTTTACTCAGTCATATTAATTGTATATGAACTTAGGTCGACCCTTTCTGATAGCAGCATATAAAATGTTAAATAAGACATGTCACTAAATGTGTGAATTACAATGCATTTATATGGACGTAAACTGGTAGCAGCATATAAAATGTTAACTAAGACATGTCACTAAATGTGTGAATTACAATGCATTTATACGGAACGTAAACTGCACACAAACGCGAGCACGCACTCACGCATTTTTCACCCCGAAAAGTAGGATTCGAACCATGCGCTTGTTTATCGAGCAGATGACCTCTGCACATAATCTGTTTCATTTACTGTTAATAAGCAATATAAGACCTACATTCTCACATATGACTTTATTATATATTGCGGCTTTCACTTGGGACATTTTTTCCACCATTACATTTTCCTATGATTTTTTCCTGTGACTTCCCCCACCCCCCATAACTTTCGGTCCGGTTATTCTTTTACCTCTGACTTTCTTCATATAACTTTTATTCAAAACGATTACGGACCTTTTGGAACGAGGCTGCTTCCAGTAGGTACGTCAGGGCCACCCAATGATGATGAATTTAGGGGGAGCGCTTCCGGCCTAGGTCGATTTCGCGCTGGGGAAGGTGTGTGGGGGCTGGGGAAGGTGTGTGGGGGATGGGGAAGGTGTGTGGGGGATGGGGAAGGTGTGTGGGGGCTGGGGAAGGTGTGTGGGGGATGGGGAAGGTAACTGAGCTCTCCGTATATATATACCTCAGTGGTTCCACCATCTGCCTCTCGCCCCCACCTCTACCCCTTCTCCAAAGGGCATTATCGTCTTAGATAGTTTCCAGTGTTCGGGATTTGAACGTCAGACACTTCAGCCTTTGAGTGCTAAATTGCTGTTTTCCCTTGCTCTATCGATCACAGGAACAGATATAGTTTATCGGTTATCTTCAGCCGGTGTTGACAGGTACAAATATTTTCACGCACAACTGACCGTACCAGCTCGACCAGAACCACAGAGCAAGTTCTGTGCGGGGATATCGACATATGGTTAGATGTCGATCTCTACAGCAAACCTTCGGGCAACGATTACGAGGCGAACCCAATCCCTATCAGTGAAAGATGTACAAGTACATACGGGATGCTTTACGAGGCCGCCAGCGGCCCTGATTAGTAGAAATGGGCTGAGCTCTTTCACGATCATCAATCTTTAAGTAATACTATGCATTAGGTGTTGAAAGTGCTTAAGAAGCAATTAAACAAGACATAAATGGAAGGGGAGGTTATTACGAGTCGCCTCGCTAGGTTTATGACGCTATCTCTGTAGCCATCAACAGTTCGGTGCTTGTTAAAACCGCTCATCAGTCAGAGATGCACGAACGTGCGTCTTAATTAGGTATCCGTCTGTCTGGAATGTAAAATTAACCTTAGGTCTGAGTAGAAGTCGTTTAAACCTTTAGACCTCAAGTTAGATGGTTAATGACCATGACATACACATGTATACATTTCAGTTCGTTAGCCAGGTGGAAAAATTTCTACACACAACATCCATTCGCATGGGTATAGAATGTTCTCGGTTGCTGCACAGTTAAGTAGGCGTGCCCACTGTTCTATCCGATCAATGTCATCGATACAAGAACTGAAATGAATGCGTCACTATGGAGACATCATGCTTATAGAACAGCCAACTTAGCAACGGGGGGTGGGGGAACTATTAAAATATGAAATATGTCAAACGTAACTACAATAAAGATAATAGAAAGAGAGAGAAAATGGCAAAATGAAGTTTTATTTATACAAATAAATAGTACAAGACTTAGGCAGACCACATATTTGTCTGCTTAATGCTGTGGGTCGACATAAGGCTGGTATTTAAGCATGTTTGGTCTGGTTAGGTCTGTGGGTAGGGTTATATAACGTAAATATCCTTTAACTTGAATATCATTTGTCCCATCGCTCTCTCTCTCTCTCTCACTGCTTTCTCTGTATGTCCCATTTTTGTTGCACACGTTGGATACAGAAGCATATTTGTGAATGATCCAGATTGTAGCTATCTACATAAAAGGTTGATATACAGATATATGTGTGAATGATCCAGATTGTAGCTATCTACATAAAAGGTTGATATACAGATATATGTGTGAAAGATCCAGATGTTATCTATCCATAAACTGTGTTGGTATATAGTTAATATGTGAATGATCCAAATTGTACCTATCCTATATGTACAGACTGAATATACAGTTATACAGAAATGTGTGTAAGTTGAGACTGCTTTATTTACCGTTAATAAATAGTACAACACATACAAACAAACGACTTTAAATATGACAGAGGTCATATAACTTTTTTTAATCCGACAATCATTTTGTGAATGCCCCAGACACCATGTTGCCAGTCGTGTGAAAATCAATCGATCGATTTCCCAGCGACTTAAAGGTTTTGACATTTTTGACATTTTTGACTGGGTGTTAACGAGTAGCAAGACACATTTGACAAGACCACAAGGAAAAGACACATAGCAGAAGATACGAAAGTGAATTTGGCTTGTGATTATAAAACAACAAGAGGAAAAGAAGATTAATAAGAAAATAAATTAAAAACAATAAATCTAAACAAGCAAGGGGAAACTTACCTGTTCGTTTCTTTGTTCTCTTTCATTTAAAAGCATGTTTGCAGGGTGACTGAAACAATGTGAACACATAATATCACAAAAACTGAAGAAAGAAAATTCAATGTTGCAGGGTAGCCAGTACACGTTTTCAGCAGCTATTCCTTATTCCTGAAAACAGTCCTCTCAGTTAGTCAGGCAGTCAGTCAGAGCAGTCAGCCGAGGCCAAAGACCGAGACTATCTCTCAAGAAGACTGAAAATTCTAGGTCGTGTATGCCCCACAGAGATCATGAATAGACAAGTACGTATGTCGCGCTACTGTATTTCAAGTATCGAGACCCACCTACCCATCCACTTCACTAGGACACGACCATATACTTACCTTTCTTAAAGGGTAGTATTTCTTTTCTGAACAATACCTATGCCTGTCACTCAAACACGCACGCACGCATGCACACATATTAACTCATGCAAGCACGCACGCACACACGCACGCTCTCTCTCTTTCTATCTCTCTCTCTCTCTCTCTCTCTCTCACACACACACACACACACACTTTTACTTGCACCTATTTTAAGACTGATATACTGTCGAGTTACGTCCTTTTCCTATCTCAGTATACTCTATACAGACAGGTTTACATTTTATACACAAGCGACCGCGCTATTCTGACCGCGGTGAAGTTATTGAATAGATTACGGCTTGATGTGTCAATACATGAACTTAAGAAGAGAGAAGTAAAATAAACAAACCCACAGGCAGGCGGGTTACGTGCTTCTAAAGTGTCATGTGATAAATATATCCCGGTCTATGCTCTCTGAGATCCGGTATTATTTATTTTTAATACAGTTATGGCACCTGATAGCGTGAAATATTCAGGTCGAATCTGTAATACTTGTACTGTCAGTATATAAGAATCATATCATCATCTTCGTTGTCATCGTTATCAATAATGACTAACAGAAGTAAAATTCTTTGTTAAAACTTTGGATCGAAAAAGAAATGACAATAGACAAGGTTGTTGTTTTTTCTTTACATCACCCAATCCTATATAAACGCGTGGCTTAACTGTCATAAAGTATATTACCTATAAATATGTGTAGTAAACTGCTATTACAGTCTACAATGTAACTTTAATTTTCTTTAAATGACGACTCCTCTTATTTCATCTGCAGGAAGTGCTTCTAGCTAAACTAGCAGCTCTTGCTTTGGCAGGTTCCAGCAATCTACCCAGCCACTACCACTCTCTCTCTCTCTCTCTCTCTCTCTCTCTCTCTCTCTCTCTCTCTCTCTCTCTCTCTCTCTCTCTCTCTCCCCCCACATATTAGCTTAGACATACGTCTGAAAAAAGTTTTGAACATAAAATGTCGTACAGACCACAACAAAACAATGGTGGTTGTTACAACAGGTGTGAAGCAACTGGGCCGGAAATCGGATTTCGTGCGCAGCTGACATGCCAGTGGTGTATAAGATGTTATCACGTGATATCATATGACGTACTTATTTACGTATTGCTCTTTAGTCATCTCTTTGTACTCGTGATGCCTATTCTCTTTAGTACGAGATGAGTAACTTCAAAACAGCTCTTAGACTTAGAGCAATGTTAGTACGAGATGAGTAACTTCAAAACAGATCTTAGACTTAGAGCAATGTTAGTACGAGATGAGTAACTTCAAAACAGATCTTAGAACAATGTTAACAGGGTAGAAGGGGTTAGAGTGCGCGGTGAGGTGTTGGTGAGGTGTGAGCTGTGGTAGGAGTATATGTGGATAATCTATCTATCTATCTATCTATCTATCTATCTATCTATCTATCTATCTATCTATCTATCTATCTATCTATCTATCTATCTATCTATCTATCTATCTATCTATCAATCTATCAGTTTATGTTTCTAAAATTTTCTAAATTTTAAATTATCTCACCACTGGCAGGTAAATATAAAATATACACAAATGTCTTTCCACGGTCCTGTTGGTATTGGTGTCAGATATATATTTTTTCTTTTTAATTAATTCTATTATTAAAGAGAAAAACATGTTTACACATATATGTCAGAGCAGTACTGACATTGTACTTATTTTTGTTCATGGTCATTACAATGGTACCGGTGTCGAAATATGTTCGATGCACCATATTAATTCTGCCTCCTGCCCCCCCCCCCCTCTCACCTCTCTCATCTTCTTGTGTCTAGTTTTTATTTCACTATATTAATTTTTAAAAAGCGTTATATTTTATTTGTTTCGACGACTGAGTGGCTGAGCTCATGAGTGACTGGTTATTCGTGCAGTTGTCCGCGTGACTGATTTTTACAGTGACTTATTATCTTTGTAGTTGGTCGTGTCGCTGGTAATTCGAGTGACTGATGGATATTCAGAGAATACAGACCGATCCCAGCCAATATGTCCAGTGACAGAAGAGAACAACCCAAGCATCATGCGTCAGGAGAATCAAAGGCTGAACAATATGAAGGAAATGTTACAGTAAGAGTAATGTCTGGGACTGTTTTGGGGTGAGAGTGGATAGGATGGGAATCAAAACCGATTTTCTAACGAGCGGTTGAAGGCGTATGCGTTGTGCAAGATTGCTAGTGGAAAGGGGAGATAAATAAATAGGACACCGACATAAGAATATATTTAAATATATTACTGGATTGCAGTCCATGTTTAAATGGGAACTCCGTTTTTAAAATAAATGAGATTTAACATGCAAATTCGAAGATTACATTTTCGGAACATATTTGATTTTTTAAAAATTTTCAAATGGTTTGTGGTGATCTAAAGATATGCGCCTTTGATCATCATTCCTTTGCATTTCCAGTCACACAAAAAATAGAGATTATTCTGAAATGATTAAGATGTAATATTTTTTCGACTTTTTTTTGTACGCATGTTTGTGTGTGAACGTGTGTGTGTGTGTGTGTGTGTGTGAGTGTGTGTGTGCGCGTGCGTGTGTGTACGGTATGTTTGTGCATAGAGAATGTGTATGTACTCGTGTATATGTGGCATGCGTTTGTAGTATATGTGTATGGTGTGTTTGTATGTACATGGGGAATGTGTGTTCGTGCGTGCGTTTGTGTGTGTGTGTGTGTGTGTGTGTGTGTGTGTGTGTGTGTGTGTGTGTGTGTGTGTGTGTGTGCGTGTGCAAGCGAGCGTGTGTTTGGATAGATTAGCATTAGAACATAATTTCGCTGCAGGTGATGATAATCATTTTAATGGAAATCAGTGGCACACGGGAAAGGGCAGAAGTAAAATTTGATTACTTTTCATCTCAGACCATACGAGATTTCTAGTCTACTTAACCCTCATGCATTAAGCACCGTGGTTTTGCACACATTTACGTATGTAATGAATATAAACCTACTTCTATTAAAGGTTAATTGTAAACGAGAAGGGCATTGTGACACTCTTCAACTGAGTTCTATCATTACTTCAGCTTTCTAAAAGTTTGAATAGCGACAGGCCGGCGTGTGACTCAGAAATGACAAGCCTTAGTACAGGTAGGTAGAAACTGCCACACACATATTTTCTTTCGAAATCACATCCTTTTGTAATCAAAACTTCTCGTGGCGATAGTGCTTTAAAGTAGAAACAGATACAGTGCTCTTTGTGCCTCGATATCACTTGTCACGTGGTTGCCCACCGTGATACCAATGTCATCAAGAAGTTCAATAAACTGAATCACTTTCCGCACTAACGAGTTCAAGGACATGAATATTAGTTGTTTGTATGTGTATATGTGTGCGTGTGTGTGAGAGAGTGTATATTGTTAAATGTGTGTACGATTGTGAGTGAACGCCTGTGTTCAAGTGTATGTGCGTGTGTGTGTATATGTGTGTGTGTGTGTGTGCGTGCGTGTGTGCGTGCGTGTGTGCGTGTGCGTGCGTGTGCGCGTGCGTGTGTGTGTGTGTGTGTGTGTGTGCGTGCGTGTGTGTGTGTGTGTGTGTGTGTGTGTGTGTGTGTGTGTGTGTGTGTGTGTGTGTGTGTGTACCTTTTTAGGACACGAAGGATTTATTTGCAAAACTGACCTTTATGTTTGCAACGTTAAACAATTTCACTTCGCCTCATTGTGTTATGGTTCGCTTGCTGAACGGCCATCCATCTTTTTGCTCAGCCATCTTAATTTGTCTCTGTTTGCACTCGTGCAGATTGTTCGATTTTTGGGAACTTTCTCTTGAGTACGTTATTACGGGTTTTTATTTTTATTTTTTCCTATTTTTTAAAATTCTTTTTATTATGCCCTACTCTGTAATTTCTTTCAGTGCCGTTGTTCAAGTAATTGGATATCGTAGTTTGCCTGCTCGTGCCAATTGAGGAGGAAGTGGTTGTGCGAGCTGTTTAAGGATTCAGACTTTTCCGGAAACCGACTATCGCCTCGGTGATTTGATTTGTTAGGACAGTATACTGATGGGAGTGTTATTAAACAAGTATTTTAAGGACTGTCATGAATGGTGAATAGTAAGTTATAATCAGAAGATTACATTCGTTATGAATTTGTCTTAAAAACCGAATTATTTGATGTTATCATCATTTGTGTATTAAAAATCATCCCGGTCGTCATTGTTTCCACCTTCGCTGTCATTAATATAAGTTATTAGAATTTATACAAATATAGTAGTATTAGTAGTAGTAGTAGTAGTCGTAGCAGCAGCAATAGTAGTAGTGATAGTAGTTGTGGCGTGGGTACGAGGAGTACTGCTTTTAGTAGTGGGACAAGTTAATGGTTTCCTGGCAGATTTTATCAGATAAACTTCAAAGACAGATATCATCTTCCACAGTATTTCTATCTCTTCTTTCATTTCGCTGAACTACTGGCTAGAGCATTCATGTTATTTTTTGGTGTTTCGATTCCTTACTTCTCGTACTTATTTCTATGTAGGATTTTTGCCATATCGTTTGTGCCTTTGGATGAATTCTGATACAGGTAGAGTACAGCATATGTTCTTGTGTTTCAACCACTCTCTTGCAGAGTTGGTATTTAGTATAATTTCACAGTATAATTAATCTTGCCTTTGGGCAATTCTGAGTTAGTGTTTGATCTTTGCACATTAGTGATGATTGTTTTTGTTTCAGCTTTTAAAGTTCGTCCATCTTAGTCATCTGTTTGATGACTGTCTTGTCGATGTCATTCCGGCTTGTCGTGCATATTGTTTATGGAGACGTTTCTAAGTAGTCCACTTGTTTGCTGATATGTATTGTCTTTTCCATGTTTCTGTGATTGTTCTCTTTACCTTTTTTCTTTGTCTGCAAACGGTAGTTGGTTTAATGTACTGAATTTTACTGCTACAATCAGTGGCTTACCTTTGCTGTTTGTCAGATGCCCAGGTGTATTCTGAAAGAGCTATAACCTCTTCCTCAATAGCGTTCTCGATTTTCTCGAGTTTTCTGCGTCCCATTTTTATTAAAATATGGAGCCTAACTAATTTTGCGTCCCATTTTTATTAAAATATGGAGACTATATATTTTTGCGTCCCATTTTTATTAAAATATTGAGCCTGATTACTTCTACTTTGAGTTGAAAGATGCCTGCAATGAGAGCAGTTTTTCTAGTTTGCGTTGCGATCTATAGCAACCTCTGCGCTGTAACTATAGTTATGATGTGTGTATTGAAGGCCTCTATTTTGTTAGTGCCTACTTGGTTTTGATTGGTTGACTTATCTGACTCGCTTTTTAACATTTTTTTCTTAACGTTTGTCTTTACGTCAGCCTGCATAGTTTTTTCATGTTGACCTGTTCAGATAACTTATGCGTGCTTTCTCTATTGAAACTTACGTTCATCATTCCTAGGTCGTGCAGACCTTCTGCGGATGTGATCTAACCTTAATGTGTGACAAATTGCTCACATCTGTCATGCCCGATTTGCACCTGCATGTTCTCACCGAACATCGTCATAGTACTAATCAAGGAATTGACGTCGTTTTCCTGTTTACCGTAAACATTGAGATTAGCATCCGTGAACAGTAAAAGCTAAGCAGCTGTCCCCCATTTAATTTTGCATCTTCATCCTGGATTCTTGATGAACTGAGTGAGAGGAGTTAATGCTATACAGAACAAACAGGTGACAAGGTGTTGCCCAGAAAGAAAGATTTCAGTCATCTAATTTCTAACTTCATTTTATTTTGCATTATGTGTCGTTTCTCTGCTCGTGTGTTTTCTTACGTTCTTTGAGTAAGTCTTCCAGCTGTGTTATGTTCCCGGCTTTGCTAATCTTATTCCCTTTTGATTTTTTTTGGTAATGTTCCCAAGGGCAAGTTGTGACCAGTAAATTTTGTTGCAATTTTGACCTTGTATCTCTTTAGTCAGTACCATGTTAGCCTGTTTTGAATCCTCTATTGGAGTTTTTATATTTCTTTGAAAAAGACATTTGCTAACTAATGTCTGCACGTTTCCCATTATTATATAATTTTGTTCATTATCAAATATTACTGCTATTAGTACTAAGAGTTCTGATTTCCTTTGTAGCACAGTTTAATTTTCTTTCTCATTATTTTTCTGGTGGTTCTGAGAGCTTATATATGTGAGTGTGGTTTGCAGTTTTCTCTTGTCTATGCTGGAGTGTGTATTAGGATGTTCGTTTCTGTGATGTTTTGGTTAGATTATCTTATCACTTAATTTGCATTATATACTGCTTTTATTACTTTTTTGCCATGTTTCGCAGTCTCTTGATTGGGATTCTATCATTAGGTGACTGTTGTTGTCAACGAAATTAAGTCTCTTGTTTGGGGTTCTATGATTAGGTGACTGTTGTTGTCAACGAAATTCAGCATCTTGTTTGGGGTTCTATCATTAGGTGTCTAGTTGTAGTTAACGAAATTTATCATGCGTTTCAACAAGCGTTCGCGATCTTCTGTTGCGTCCTTATTGGAATCGTCTGTTGCGTCCTTATTGGAATCGTCTGTTTCGTTGTACAGTGCACCAAATGTCATCATCGTCTAACGTTTCGCGTTGAGGAATTGTGGGTGTTTCTGTACTCCGCTGCTTTTGTGTTACAAAGGATAGCTTGAGAGGTGTTATGCGATTGCTGTTCCATGTCTTGTAAGTCTAGAGTTGTGAAGAAAATAATTTGAATAATGGATCACGTATGGTCCAAGAGGCATTGTTTTTACTGAAGGTTTCTCCTAAGTGCTTTGTGAGTGACATGTAATGCATTTTGTGTTTGGTCTCTATTTTGTGATAGATGTTTGCTTCCGATAGTGACAAGCCATTGCAACTGTGGTCTTTCTAATCTAATTCCTCTCTATTCCAGAAGCCTATTTTTCACTAGAGTTTATTTCTTGTCTGATTCTTATATTTCTTATCTGGTTCCTTGTTCTTTTACTTTTCCTTCATTTGAGATTTCTTTCATTTTGTACTGAACATTGGAGAAGAAGAGAACTGTTGTTATCATCATCGTCGTCGTCTTCTTCATCATCATGATAAGAATTTGAAATCTCAATACTGACAAGACATGCATTGCACTATCAAGACGCCTATTATACATTTATCATTGTCAACTGTGACTTCATCAATGCTCCGCTGGTACAGACGATGACGAAAGCAGCTCCAAGGAGGCACTCATCTCCGGTCTCCAGTAGTCCGTCTACCCTTTCCCCCTCTGTTTGCGTCACAGCCGAAAGTGGTATTGTCATTAAATTTGCTGCGATCCAACTTTTATCACAATTTCAAGATGCATTTTACCTTTCTGTTAGCTGACCACTTCACCACCTCCACCCCTGTGCATTGATTATTCTCAATGTCGTGCTTCAGGAGCTATCAAAATGTATGTTTTTAAAAATATTTTCTACGCCACTCTTCTTTGTAGAAACACTCAGTATGGTCACTGACCTGTGACCTATTGACAGCACATTGTTCTAAGAGCTTATTACCCTTAGAACCAGCTGACATTGGGAGTGGTCTCAAAAACTCACAATAATCAAGCAATCGGCAAGTGGTGTCTGAACCTTTTCTAGATTTCATTATGTCCATTAGTGCATGCGTCCTTCTCGACCCTTTTCAAGATTTCATTAACGTCTATTAGTGCATGCGTCCTTCTCGACCCTTTCTAGATTTCATTATGTCCTTTAGTGCATGCGTCCTTCTCGACCCTTTCTAGATTTCGTTATGTCTATTAGTGCATGCGTCCTTCTCGACCCTTTCTAGATTTCGTTATGTCTATTAGTGCATGCGTCCTTCTCGACCCTTTCTAGATTTCATTATGTCTATTAGTGCATGCGTCCTTCTCGACCCTTTCTAGATTTCATTATGTCTATTAGTACCTATGCTCATCCCGCTTGTAGGCCATGCTTTTATGACACATATATTTCAGAATGGTCATGGGAAGGGCTATTCCTCGACCTCACACACTAGTTTTCAGTACACATGACCTAGTGACCCAATGTGCTGACATCTGGATGCGATCCCACCATCTCTGCAATCCACTTTCATTCTCGTAAAGAGCTTGGATATTATATAACATAGAACACGTGGACATTAATGATTTTTTTTAAAAACTAGTGTTTTATAGAAAACAACTAGCAAATATGAAGCCTTGACAAACAGATTTATGCAGATGCCAATTACATTGGTATTAACTCATCCCTCAGGGCTCGCAAAACTGTTAAGTTTAAGACAAATCATAAACCCTGGAAGCACTAAAGATTTCTGGATGGGGGGGGGGGAATAATTCATTATAGCTAATTGTTTTTTGAGTTAAGAGAAGGTATTTGGTCTCTGTTTGAATAAATAATCACCACACACTTGTTCATTATTGAAAGAATGGCAAAGTGTGTATTATTTCCACCCAGCGGGTACTGCTGTAGTTTTTAGGCACCATTACAGTTGGCGATTTGCACTATCTATATACAGGTTAAAACTCTCCAGTCCCTCACCATTGAGACCTGACAAGTGTTCTAAAAATCGTTAAATAAAACTGATTAACCCCTAGACTTGCCAGATCGTTCTATATATATTTTGCTTTGTCCTAAATTGTATAATAATGCTTAAATCAAGATATATTTCAATCATTAAATCTGCCTGTGGTGGAGTAAATTCGTTGTCCCTATTTTAAACTTAATTATTATATAGATTTTAAATGTCAACGTGACACGATCTTTGGGTACTGTGCAAAATATTTTTGTTAATAACAGAGTTAATATAACAATTCAGGTAAAGAATATGCTAGAACTTGCTGACGTAATCCAAACCAGTCCAGAGTGGATGAGTAACTTTTTCTATCCCATAGTTTAAGGTTTACAAATAATGAACTAGCCAAAGGATAGAAATTGAAACTTACCTTTGAAGAAAGTTCTATATCCTAATCACTTTGTTTTGAAGTAACTCAAGTCTGGTCATGAAAAGGTGATCATTAGCTTAATGGTGAGTTAACAATTTGATTGAAAGATAATGGACTTAGAAATATAAACACTTTGCCTTTGATATATTATACCTGTTAATTTAAGGTAAACTTACTGAGTTGTTTTTTGCTTGAGCAGTTTTGTTCTATAGCCTGATACCACTTTTAGTTACTTAACATTATCAATCATGACCACTGCTTACATCCTCATTCCCTACAAGAACTCTACAACACGGGTTGACGACAAATAATTTTGGCACCACCAATACCAGACGCTTCTGAAATTCCCTTGCAGGCATAGAAAGGAAATTGTGCTTTGACTTGTGCTAAAGACGAACTCTTGTCCGAGTAGATAAGGTCTGCACCAAGGACACGGGAGACTAAAACTGCATGGCTATTACTCATGCCTGGACACGATCGAATTGTGATATAGGAAACTTCAAATTAGGAAGGCTTGTAAGTAAATCACAATGCTTATGATAAAGAGTTTGTTTGACTGGAGCCCTGTAATTATATATCATGGCCTTTATTGTATGAAATTGTCACCACACTCATATGACCTTTAAATGCTCATTTCACCACACATATGACCTTTAAATGCTCCTTTCACCACACGCATGACTTTTAAATGCTCATTTCACCACACACATGACCTTTAAATGGCCATTTTACCACATTGGTGTGACTAATCACTGCCAATTTAACCACATTCGACTGATTTTTTTAAACTCTTCATTATGCCATCTACTTACTTTCATAATCATTTCAGAGTGATTGCGTGTGGCTGGGGATCGGCTACTCTTATTAAATCTTGTACCAAGTTATCGCACCTCTCACCTTGTTTTGATTTCGACATTTTTTCAAAGTCCATTCATTGTCGCATACTCCTGCACGAAACGTCATAACTAGCATCAACTAGACTGTACACAAACATCATCATCATCATCATCATCATCATCATCATCACCACCATCATCATAATCGACGTCGTCGTCGTCGCGAACATTATCGTCCTTTTCATCAGCATCATAATCACCATCATTATTATCGACCATTCTTCATATGCATAATCATTTATTTCAAGTTTATATCACTCTTCAATGACAATATATAGGGCTAATAATTGTCAGGTAGAAACAAAATCTTACATTACAAAATGTATCGTGATTAAAAAGATTGAGTATTATTTAATATTCAGAACATCTTTTTTAAATAGTACCTTATGATAAAGCAGTTTGTAGGTGTTGCGGAATAAATATGCCATCCCTATTTTTCAGTTTAATTGTTATATAAATTGTTAAAATTTCAGAGTAACCCGACGCTGGGCACTCCAAAGACGATATTTTTGAAATTGTATGAGTTAAGTAAATAACTCGAGTAGAGAAGGTCCTAGAAATTGCTGATGCAATGCAAACCAGTGGATAGATTTTATTTTCAAATAGTTATGATTTACAAGAAGACCAGCCAAAGGGGTGAAATCTAAAAGCTTACCTGCTGTAGAGAAATCTATTGTCTAATCACGTGAATTTGAAATGGCAGTTTAGTCTTAAAAGGCGGCCGTTAGCTTAATGGTGAATTAACTGGCTGTTTGAGTGAGAATGGACTTAGAAATATTTCATGCACTTTTGCTATTGATGTTATACCTGTATTTTACTTAGAGATGTATTATGTGAGTAGACTATTATTTTTACAAATTTTTGAACTAAGATGCTCGTATGTAGCATGCTAACACTTGACATTGTTTTGATATACTGTATTTATTATGTTGTGTTCATGTATCAGGCTAATAAATACCGTTGCAAGAAATTGTAAGTTGAGACTGGAATGTAAGAAAGAATGGAGTTATAAAGCGATAAACTGTAAATTTATGTTTGTTTCCTGATTATATTTTTAGGTTAAGTGGCCTTTTTGTTCTTCTCTCATGTGATTTGAACCCTGGTCACTGTTTGTAAACCAATACGGCCGACTGTGGTAAAGGCGGGAGCAGTGTATATGTATGGAGATACACTATACCCCATTGATATATGGTGGCAAGATATGCTGATGACATGAACAATTTTTGGTACAGTGAAGTTACCAGAAATCACTACAATTGTTATTCTGTTTGAAGGAACAGACTCAGCAAAGAGGTGCTCATGTTGGTTTCAAGAGAATAACAATACATCAGTATTTTTAACATGTGCAGAGAGAGACTTGTTGATTTGGAGAAAAAACTTGTGTCAATGTTCCAAAAGCATGAGAAAGAAGTGATTAATTCAGTTTATGTAAAGACTATTATTGCTTATGTTTAATAACTCCATGTCTGCTCTCTGATAAGATTTATCCTGTGATTGTGTTGAATTGTAGAGTAGTATTTTTTCTGGATATAGGATTGTAAAACAAAGAAATTATTTGAACATGTTTTTTGCAATATTGATGTCAAGTAATCTTTGTCATTGTATTTGTCATATGTATATTTGATTGTTGATTTAATAAATTTGTTGTTAAATTTATTGACCTTAATACACATTGATAATTATCTATTGGAGAAGAAAGTGGGTGGATGGAGGCTCGTTAAATATAGATTAAAGACGGATTTGTCTTATCCTTTAGAAATATTCCACCTACGGAAATATTGTGACTGTAAATGTTTGTCTATAATGTTGTGGAAGAGAGAAAACGTTTACAGCGCCTGAATGAGAGAGAGACGAGTGGTATTTGCTGGTGAATTAATAACATAAATTAAGATTCTCGTCACTTGTAATTAGTTAGGAATGATTAATTAATTAAAAATAATCATAGTCATTACTTAGGTGGCGTTGGCGTCTGGTGATGCTGTTACTTGTTTAAATAAGCAATCTTATTAACAATGCATTGCAAACATAGTTTGGCAGGTATTTTTGTTTCAATTTCAGTGCATGAACCTTTCAGGGATGAAGTTAGGAATTGAATTTTGTAACATTATTCTTTTTTAGGTCTGTTTAGAGAAAAAGATTAAATAACTAACAAAGCAAGTTTTTACATTAAAATCTATGAAAGTTTAATTGTGATAACAAGTGAAATGTGATTAAAACTTGTTTATTGATTTTGACTCGTGTTTGCCCTTTACATTTGACAGCGTTGTTCGCATAAACATTGGAAAATTTGCAGGTAGATTAGTCTCCTAATTAAAAAATCGAAAATACATTATTTAATCAAAATCAAAACATTTTAGAGATTGCAAAACTTATTATTGCAAGTTTTAGGCTTTTGTCTGTCTGTCTGTCTGTCTGTCTGTCTGTCTGTCTCTATCTATCTATCTATCTATCTATCTATCTATCTATCTATCTATCTATCTATCTATCTATCTATCTGTCTGTCTGTCTGTCTGTCTGTCTGTCTGTCTCTCTCTGTCTGTTTGTTTGTCTATCTATCTAGTCTTTGCCCGCCTATTAGTCTTTATATTGATTTACTCTTCCTACCCTCATGCAGCGAGCCAACATAAAAATATTTCTCATGTATGCTTTCATTCCTTTCGTAATTTGTGATACGATAATTGACAAAGTATTTGCAAAAATCAATACCGGATTTCGGCAACAAAAACACAAATTATATGTCTGGAATAGCGCAGTGCGCCAACATCAGCGATGACCTGCAGTTGTTCTTTTCATCAATAGTTATTATTGTAATTATATGTACATAAAGGACGATCTTGCACATCGAAACTTTAATTATCCTGCTGTAATTATATCATAGTCTGATAGCTCTCAAACTCCTAGTGTTGGGGTGGGTGGGGAGAGCATTAGATGGAGGGAGAGGAAAGGAGAGTAAGGGGGGGAAGCTAGCCCAATCGATTGCAACACTGATACAAGATTAATCCTAATTCACTATAATTAAAATAAATCCATTCTGCTTAGCTCGTGCAAGGTAAGCTGCAGCTGATAAGTTAATAATTTATAAACAAACACACACACACACACACACACACGCTTAAAGAAATAAGGCATACGGTGAATAATTAATATTTGTTCATGGAATCGGATAGAAGTTTTGTTAATCTTAATTGCATTCCACCGAGAGTATATTAACTTCGAAGTTAGAACTTTAGAAATAATACATATTTAATATATAGCAGTGTAACTTTAGTATCATACTGAATGACATAAATCTTTATCTCTGTGGGAAAATTATATTGGTTCAGATATTTATATCAACACTGGATGAAACGATTATCAGATTGATATAGAACGAGATATATCCACTCAAACAGTTAAATACTGGCCATTACACTTTTCCTTTCCTAACCTCGAGGTGTGGAGGCGCTAAAACAGTTAAATATTGGCCATTACACTTTTCCTTTCCTAACCTCGAGGTGTGGAGGCGCTAAAACACCAGTAGAATGTCATTCAACAAATGACAGAACGCGTGTTTTAAATAACTATTTTAAAAATATCATTTCACGATAATCTTGCAAAATAGTATCCATTATTCATTTCGCAGTTCAAATCTCTGCTGTGCAAACAAAAAAAAATCAAATTTATTTTCTATCCAATTTGAAAATCAAAAGGAAATATTATACTACTACCAGATAAAAGGTTATCTCTCGACTGAAACAAACGTTTTGTAATTATCTAACTAAAATTACTCATCTGGCCCATTAAATAAAACAAAACGAAATGAGATGGCAAAAGTCTTTACGTACTTTTGTACTTATACTGTCTTTGATCTTCTCAAAGTTCTTTCTTTAGAAGTTTTTGAACTCCAGCCGCCTGCGAGTAACTCTAAAAAAAATTATCTTTGAGTACGTTGTCTATTATGGATAATTGGCAATTACATTTTCCCAAATCTGTCTGCTGAGTTAATTTTGATAAATTATTTCAAACCCTCCCTCTATCTGTTCGAAAGTTTGAAGGTCATTTTCTTGTCGCTAGGCAAAAAAAAGGGCTGCGGTGGAGGGATACACAGAAAGAGGTCTAATATTTTTCAGACTTTATCTGAGCAGTACATGTACCTTCTGTCACGCACGGCAAAACACTCCTAAAACATGCGTCATTAAAGATGTTTTCAAACTTTTTTCTGAAACAAAATAAATAAATCATCCTAAGGCAACTGAAAAGAATAAGATTAAGAGAACACGGCATTCCGGTAATTTTCTTTCAAACTGAGTTATTAAAGAATGAAATATGAAATATAACTACAAAATGTAATTAAAGGAACTCCAGAAATAGTGGAATACAACTTAAATATAAATAATAACACGCCAGGATATGAGTCATTATAATGAAATCAAATTCCGTTATGTCCATTATTTTCGTTTTGGTTATAATCTGTAGCACACAGCCCCTTGAATATAATTATCGTTGTAGTTGACTTTTATTGATAATTATAATAATAATTACGGCTTTTGAACATTTACTGTACATAGATGAACTCAAGTATAAAGTAAAAATGAACGTGACCTCTCATCGCTGATCAATACTGTCAAGATCTTTAGTGGAGACATTAACATGAAATTCGGCCTTGAGAAATGTAGAAAACTTATCGTACAGAAAAGCAGTGTCAAAACAACAGACGGCCTGCAATTCGACCTCGAAAAAATAAATGATGTTACAAAGGATAAAGGATATAAATACCTTCGGATATTACAACTTCGAGAAAATATGCAGAGTGAATTCCAAAGTTAATAGAGTATGAAAAACGGGTTAGACAAGTCCTGAAATCCAACTAACAAAATACAGACACTTAACGCATATACAATACCTGTAGTCAGCTACATTGGAGGCATCATAGATTGAACAACAAATTATATGAATGAACTGGACAGAAAAACAAGAAAACTACTCACAGTACATAAAGGCTTACACTCAAAAGCAGAAATGGACAGGCTTTATGTATCTCGAAAAATGAGAGATCGGGGTCTCAAGAAAAATCAAACATGTCATTGAAAGAGAAGTTATTGGTCTTGTGGACTACATCTGGAATAACAACAAAGAGGAGCCGCTGAGAAACCGTAAAGATGAGTGGACTCTACCAACCCCCACAAACAAAGAAATTTGGAAGAAAACAACGAAGCAAGTATTAGCAAATACCTGGAACCGAAAGCCTCTCCATGGCCAGTATGCACGACAAGCTGATGAAAGCACTCAACGTATAAATGGTGGAAAGAGGCAGGTTTGAAAGCAGAAACAGAAGCACTCATAACAGCTGCACAAGATCAAGCACTAAATACGAAATCACACAAAACTAAAATCATGAAAATCTCAAATGATTCTAAATGCAGACTCTGCAAATTTATGGATAAAACAACATATCATATACTTTCTGTATGTCATGTTCTAGTTGGAACAGAATACACCAAACGACACAACGAAGTGGCAAAACACATACATAAAAATCTGTGTGAGAACTACGGCATAAAAACCGCAGAAAGAGCATGGATGCACCAAACCAGGAGCAGTCACCGAAACAGAAGAAGTCAAAATAATGTGGGACTTCGAGATAAGAACAGATCGAGTGATTTCTGCACGAAGACCAGACATTATACTTCTCAAAAGAGCCGCAACTATCATTGATGTTGCTGTTCCAATTGATAGAAGCATAAAACAAAAGAAAGAGGAAAAAATACCAAGACCCCAGATTTGAAATCCAGAGTTTGTGGAATGTAAAAGCAGAAGTGGTATAAGTAATGATAAGAGCCTTGGAGAACATAACATTTGAGTTGATAGGCTGTCTGAACAAACTCCCTTGAAACCATAGACTTGCCCCACTACTAAAAGCAGTGCTCCTCGGAAGTGCCCACGTCGTCCGTAAAGCCTTGGATCTCCCAGAATCTTGGTAAGATTCCGAGACCTTGGTTCACAACCGACAGTCTAAATGATGTCCTGGAATACTACTACTACTACTACTACTACTACTACTACTACTACTACTACTAATTATTATTATTATTATTATTATTATTATTGATGTCGCTGTTCCAAGTAATAGAAACATACAAACAAAAGAAAGAGAAAAAATAGAAAAATACCAAGACCTCAGATTAGAAATCCAGAGACTGTGGAATGTAAAAGCAGAAGTGATACCAATAGTGATAGGAGCCTTGGGGAACATAACATCTGAATTGGAAGGCT
The DNA here is from genome assembly GCA_028829895.1 of Sinotaia quadrata. Taxonomy (NCBI): domain Eukaryota; kingdom Metazoa; phylum Mollusca; class Gastropoda; order Architaenioglossa; family Viviparidae; genus Sinotaia; species Sinotaia quadrata. The sequence continues at coordinate 71,147,742 of CM054177.1, forward strand.
ACCTGAATAAACTTCCTGGAAATCACAGAATCGCTCCACTACTCAAAGCAGCGCTCCTCGGAAGTGCTCACATCCTCCTTTAAACCTTGGATCTCCCAGAATCTTGGTAAGATTCCGAGACCTTGGATCACAACCGACAGTCAAACAGAAGTCGTGGAAAGAGACTGGATAATAATAATAATAATAATACATTTCTAGTGAATATTTACTGTGTCCAAATACTTACAATTACATATATTCTGACATCTTTCCGCCAAGACAGATGATCGCATGTTTATCACATAAGAAAAGCCATACAGCAAGTAATAGATAATCATAATAGGTGCCTGATCATAAGCCATGCAGAAAGTAACAGATATATAATCAGCCTGATGCTTGATGCCGCACTTATTTATCATCCCTTGCGTGCGCGACCGGCCCCACCTGCAGATAACGTCTCTCCATTCCAGAATCCTAATCTTCCAACCACTTAGCAGAGATATATTCCTGTCAAATTTCTTGAAGTCATATTTCATTTCTAACCACTGATAGATGACTACATCAATTCTTTTCTCGATGTCAGTTCACAGCCATCTTGAGGTCGATCTCTACTCCACCCCGAATCTGTTGCTTCCATCAGTAAGGTAACGCTTTCACCTGACAATTGACTAACGATGCACTTGGCTCCTTCATCGTGTGGATATAATCTAAGGAAATCCTCATATTATTTTCTGATTCACTGGGTGATTATAATCTAAGGAAATCCTCATATTATTTTCTGATTCACGGGGTTATTAAAATCTATGAAAAAAATCACATTATTTCCTGATTCATTGGGTGATTATAATTTAAAGAAATCCTCACATTATTTTCTGATTCACTGGGTGATTATAATCTATGAGTTTTGAATTATGGTAAAAGAAATTCAATATAAAAGTAAATATTATAAGTGATCAAATTATGGTTAGGATTTTCACGATTTAATCCATAGAATAGAATAACACCTACTATGCACGTGTATCTAAAGCACTATGAACTAGAGCACTGTGTAGTGTGCAAATCCTGAACAACTAATCACCACTAAGAGTGCAAAACGATTTCTGTAATGCTAAATGAAAAGTAAACAATTATTGCCCAGACGTTGTGATACACTACAGTGACGCCGCATCTCTGCTACACATTATGATTAATATTTAATTTAATAATCAATAACTTTCTTTCTCTTATCACTAACATCTTAGATTAATTATAGTTCGAGTGGGTGGATTATATTTATATGATTATACCCTGACTAGAGAGTCACGACTCATTTAGTCCCACTTATAGATCTTTATAGACAGTTCCCAAGTAGTTATATTTCTCTTTGCAGGAACCACTCACCTCTCACAAGAGTTCTACAACAATGAACGTCTCACTAACAGTAATTACTTCAATTGTCTCTAAGTGAACATTAATTAAATCCCCAGCACTCGTCTAATTCCTTTTAGTACTAAATGAGTAGGAAAGTATGAACAATAATAATGCCACGATTTAATAACAGCTAAAGAAATATGCAATTCCAAAGAAAGTTTACATTAACTGCTGCATCATCCCCAGCCCTGCAGTTGATAAACTTCACGTTTCTTGCGCCATCGTCACGTCAACTAACGTGCAACACTGTCACCGTCGCCGCCACTACCACCATCACCACCACTACCACCACTACCACCAACACCACCACTACCACCACTACCACCACTCAGCTCGGTTAAATATCCACGCAATTTGACTGTGAGTTCGATTTCAATTTGGAATTAACAGTCCGTCTGCGCTGGCACGCTCAATCAATGAATAATAAATAAATGAAAAAAATTCACATCTAATTTCATGAGTTAACGGATGGCCGGTGACGAAGTGAGAGGCATGATGATTTAGTAGGGTAGATGATATACCCCACGGGCGCTTTTGGGCGTCTTGACTGATCCAGGCAAAACAAACAAGGGCTCACATTCTAAACCAGTCTCGCGCACGAGGTATATTGAAAGCATATTTTTTTTTTAATTAAGTGGAATACTGAAGGAGAGGGAGGGAGGGGGCGATCAAGTTTGTTATAGAATCCCTGTGGTGCAGCTGTAGGGGTGTGGCTATATGGTTCGTCAGTGTAGGTTCAATCCGGTACATTTTAAATTATGATAAATATGGTTAATTAAATGAACGTTTGATTGAAATTAGCGATATTATTCTTAATTATGTTTGTACGGTACAGTGTTGGGGGGGGGGGATTACTACCACCGTCGGTCACATAGACTGACCAGGCCTCCAAAGAAAACATCCGTAAGAAGTGTTAATAAAACGAACCTGTCTACTTTCTAATAAAATAATTATACTTACAGTTCATTAGCTCATGAAAGAAGCAATATAACAATTTCGGGAAATGCAACTAGGAACCAGACATTCTAAATATCTAGGCCATTTCATTTTTACTTCCAAATTGTATTCTCTCCGAAGTATTTATACAACTATTACTATTAAACCAAAAAAATACTGAAAATAGCATTTGACAGTACATCCAGTCCTTCACTCTTCGCGTTTGTGAAGAGTCATTACTTGATAGCATGGTACATATTAAAAAAAATAATTATACCTAAAACCTGAGAGATGATAGTATGGTGCAGAGGTAGATACAGTGATATAGAACATTTGATTGCAGGATTTTGATAGTCGGACCATGCTCTTTGTGTTTCTATTATTTCTTTTTCTATATTAATAATCAGTAATTGATACTTACTCGTTACGGCTGACCTCCGCGTGGTCGATTATACAATCTACACGCAGTATAGTATTTAGGTCAAGTTCACTGATCACGCGTGGGCAGTGGAGATGTATAAAATGCGGAAAGGTGACAATAAGGATGGTGAACAGTGACAGGCTATGGGACGCAATTTTATAAACATTTGCGTTCCGATCAGTGACGCGGGAGAACGTGTAGTTTGAACCAGACATTCAAATATATGTTGCTGATAGACCCACGCATTCTTACACACTTTTCCTGCGCCATTCATGAAGGGTTGAAATTTGCATAGATGAGAAGAAGGTTTTGCACGTTTCCGAGAGTGGTAAATATATTGACTTCTCAGATATTATTGTTGTATATTATTGATAAGAATGTTGTGCAGAATGTTTATATAATTTTACCTATGATTGTTGTATGAAACTAACGCATATCTCTTTGAGAGAAGGTTATGTGGTGCTAGTGATAATTCATGCCATAGGTGCAGATGACAAAACTGAGATAAGCATTTGTTGTGCACTATGCTTTATTCATTGTAAAACTATTTATAGCAAGTGAGACTAAATAGTAGATTGAGATAATGATTCAATTTGAATTTAATGTAAACCATTCATAGAATATGATTGTAACTAGTGAGGCTAGGTAAATTGGAATTTGAATATTACTGTCATATTTGTAAACACTTGTTCATGTGAGAACTTTGTAAATTTTAAGTTAGCGTGGAACTAACATTTAATGACGTAAAATTGTAAGAGTCGTCTTATTGCTGTCACCACAAAGCCTTAGCGTTGTCTCATATTTATCAGCAGCTACAGATACGATTGTCTATTGAGGCTGGCCTTTTTCCTCCTTCCTTATCATCCTTTTCTGCTGAACTGACCCTTGTGCTCACTCTGAAATGCACACCCAACTCTAGCCACAGGTTGATGGTTATCACGTGGTCTTTGGACATCGTCAACATAGGCGAGAAGGAATTGCACGAGTAAATGAAATGACGAGTTCATCTCTATCGATGACAACAGAGCTAAGTAATCTCAGGTCACACAGTCTATAATCAACCAGTAGGACAATAATTACATAAACAATCACTAAGTAATCTCAGGTCACACAGTCTATAATCAACCAGTAGGACAATAATTACATAAACAATCACTAAGTAATCTCAGGTCACACAGTCTATAATCAACCAGTGGGACAATAATTAGATACACAATCACTAAGTAATCTCAAGTCACACAGTCTATAATCAACCAGTGGGACAATAATTAGATAAACAATCACTAACTTTGGTACAGTAAATTAACGGTCGTAGTTGACCTGTGCTTTTGTGAAACGAATGCTATTGTTTCTTTTTATTGTTATTATTACATTTTCTTTGTTCTTGTTATCTTGAACCTACATCTTGGTTATTTAACTTTTAGCGTGATCAAGAAGAGTTGGCTGGGGGTCCGAGCCAGAAATATGTGGGTGTTATATAAGTCATAATTAATCAAAGGGAAAGATAACATTGCTAAGTCGAGGTATGTCAGTTAATTTTTTTCTGTTGCTATAAAAAGCGAATAATTTATAGTTGAGTGAGAATATAAATACATTACTATGACATGGCAGGAGCCAGTGAGATAAGAGTGAAAAATACATAAATTTATATCCCGATAGGCAAAAGGTTAAAATAACACTTGGAAAGCGTGTTACGTAGTATTGCGCATTATTTACCTGATGAAATTTACTGATGCAATCCTCCAAGCTATCTATGGAAGATATTTTTAGATAAAGTCTTCCTGTTCATACAAGTTAACCACAACACAATATAACAGTGCGTATTACAGAGTTCCAAGTGTGACTCTTTGTGTGTGTGTGTGTGTGTATAAGCGTGTATTTAAGTATATGTGAGAGTCATCCCAGATGTTAGAAAAGATTAAGAGCTACCCTAAAGAAAAAATCCCCACACTTCTTGTTCTTTGATTTGGGTTTACGTTTGCTTCCAGCATTCGCTGATTTCTCAAATGGACGCAATCGGCCATGTTTGGGGGGGGGGAGAGATGTGTGGTCTGGAAGGAAGAGAAATATAGTGGCGTGGGTGGGAACAAGAAACGTCTAAGTGGGTGCTGACTGCTGAGTGGATTTTCTAGGAACAATATTTCCAGGTCAGCGGCCAGCATCCTATCCATTCTGAATGATAATTGCCAAGGAATCTTAGCGTGCACGGCCTGTAGAACACCGGACCCGACTGACAGACGAACTTGGGAACGGTTAAGGAGAACTCGACAGATTTTTTACCCCGAGTAGGGATCGAACGTCGGTCATTCAGCGAATAGCCAAGTTCTATCAGCTACCTGACCTTTAATCCTCTCCGTACACAGACACACATACACACACACACATACACATCTTATGATAATCCGTATGTTATAATGGGTACACATTCGTACCACTGACACTAAAGCCTACAAACGCAAATCGCGCGAAATCTTCATTCTCCCATTCTCAGTGCTTGCTCTCACTGTTGTACCTTCTCCCATTCTCAGTGCTTGCTCTCACTGTTGTACCTTCTCCCATTCTCAGTGCTTGCTCTCACTGTTGTACATTCTCCCATTCTCAGTGCTTGCTCTCACTGTTGTACCTTCTCCCCGCCAACTCTATCCCTCCCTGCACCCATCCCTCCAAAAACGAAAACTCCGCCCCACAATTATATCTTTAGCTTTTGTATGGCTTTCGCTTAGAATGAATCCTTACTGGCCCTCGAGTTTCGCTTAATTAAGACGTCTTATTCTTTGCATCTGTTATTTCTTGTGGCGTGTAAGTGACATGTGCTCTTAATATTTCATTCCCGAGGCAATAACTCTTGAGAGAAAACCATCGTCGGAGTCAGCTCTCTTAGAAGGGGACTACTGACCTCTCATGACACGGTCAGCTTGTCTCGGCAATCGATACGCCCGGATTTGTTTGGTGCAATATCCTTCTGTTTAGAGAGATGTTGTATTGTTGTGCTTTGATGTTTAGAGATGTTGTATTTTGTGCTTTGATGTTAAGAGATGTTGTATTGTTGTGCTTTGATGTTAAGAGATGTTGTATTTTGTGCTTTGATGTTAAGAGATGTTGCAAAGTATTATTTGAACTGAAATTTGTAATCTTACAAATAAATCTTTAATCTTTTCATGTGCAAATCTCTGTGAATGCATATTACAGACGTATTAGTTTATGTGCAAGCTTGAGTTATGTCTATACGATACTCTCTTGTGTATATAGTGTGCGTGTGCTTACAACCACATCTCCCTCTCCGTCACCACTCTTCTCTGTTTCACTCGCTAGACGATTTGTGACAAGCCGTCTGTTTCTTTGACTGTCCTGTCAGCATCAGCAAGTCACGAATTCAAATTAAAGACGGAACACCGGTGACTTTTCTCCTCCAGCTTCAACCAGCAACAAGAGTTTAATTTAGGTTAAGGGCGGTGAGCCAGAAGAGTTGAGGATAATTCATCAGGAATATCTCCTAACGCCTACAAGAATGTTGTCTCATGCATATAATTATACATATTGTTCTATTGAAAAATCAAATCTAGATGGGCTTAGGACATTTGGGCGAGGAACATTGCAGCAGGAAAAGACGAAAGGGAACGACCATGCAATAAATGTCTTATCAGAGCAATGGTTAGTTTGGTTTGAGGGTCCCTGGCAACGGTGTGAAATAGTCTGCAAGTGTCATAGTCCATGCCATGAAATAGTCTGCAAGTGTCATAGTTCATGCCATGAAATAGTCTGCAAGTGTCATAGTCCATGCCATGAAGTAGTCTGCAAGTGTCATAGTCCATGCCATGAAATAGTCTGCAAGTGTCATAGTCCATGCCATGAAATAGTCTGCAAGTGTCATAGTCCATGCCATGAAGTAGTCTACAAGTGTCATAGTCCATGCCATGAAGTAGACTGTAAGTGCTATAGTCCATACCATGAAGTAGTCTGAAATTGAGATAGTTAGTGCCATGAACTAGTCTAACATTGAGACGGTTATTGCCGCGAAATAGAATGAAACTGTCATAATCATAGCCATGAAATAGTTTCGAAAAGAGATGGTTCTAGTTATGAATAAGTTTGAAATTGAATCGCTTTTTTGTCTTGGAATAGTTGGGATTTGTGATAGTTGTTGCCATGAAATAGTTTGACACTGAGACACTTAGTTTGACGCTGAGATAGTCCTTGCTATGAACTAGTTTGAAACTGAGATAGTCCTCGTCTTCAAATAGTTTGAAACTGAGATAGTCCTTGCCATGATCTAGTTTAGAACTGAGATAGTCCTTACCATAAACTAGTTTGAAACTGAGATAGACCACGTTATGAATTAGTTTGAAACTGAGATAGTCCATGCTATGAACTAGTTTGAAACTGAGATAGTCCTAGCCATGATCTAGTTTGAAGCTGAGATTGTTCATAGCACGAAACAAGCTTAAACTGAAAATAGTACATGTAAAATAGTTTTATATTTAGATAACATATCGCAATAAATAATTTATCATTGATATAGTCTCTGGACTGAAAAACAATTTTAAATTAAGATAGTTTATGGCAGTTCACAATTTTAAACTGAAATATCACAAGAAATGAAAACTTTCGAAACACTGTTTTGTGCGCAAACGGTCAGGGGCTGAGCTATGACAAACAACATTATGTGTAGTAAAGTACAACTTCTCTTTCACTCAAAGGCGTGAGCTATGACAAACAACATTATGTGTAGTAAAGTACAACTTCTCTTTAACTCAAAGGCGTGAGCTATGACAAACAACATTATGTGTAGTAAAGTACAACTTCTCTTTCACTCAAAGGCGTGAGCTATGACAAACAACATTATGTGTAGTAAAGTACAACTTCTCTTTCACTCAAAGGCGTGAGCGCACGTTCTTTATGACAGTACAATGGCGAAATGAAATGAGATTTTTTCCCCCAGATAATTTCAATACAAAACAAGCATGGAAAAGGCCCTTTAAATTTAACCAGTTCAGAGCAAAATATTAAGCAACGCATGGGCAAAAAACCCAAACAAACTTAAAATGTGAAAATAACACAAATCATGGAAATGCAAAACGGCAAAAGATTTAAATTAGATTTGAAACGAAACAAAACAACAACGACCAAACATACAGACAATACACGGCAGAAATGTTAAATTTCGATAGGGTATAACTGGGGTTTTTAGTCAGTGATTGGCAGAAATTTTATTTTATATGGAAAGAATTTCAATACACACCATGAACGGAAATTTTAATTGAGAGGGTTCAAGTCATGAATTTAAAAAATACGACAAACAAAATCACTACTTTTGCTTTGAGAGTATTTGGCATGAAATAGCTGGACAGTTTTAAATGTAACCTTTAATTGAGTCACATTACAACAGATTTAAATGTATACTTTAACTGAGTCAGGTTATAGTAGCATTAAATCTAGACTTTGATGGAGTCACATTGCAGTACCTTTAAATCTAGACTTTATTGAGTCATATTTACAGTACCTTTAAATAAGACTTTATTGAGTCACATTACAATACCGTTAAATATAGACTTTATTGAGTCACATTACAATACCGTTAAATATAGAGTTTATTGAGTCACATTACAATACCGTTAAGTATAAACATTATTGAGTCACATTAGAATACAGTTAAATATAGACTTTATTGAGTCACATTATAATACCGTTAAATATAGACTTTATTGAGTCACATTATAATACCGTTAAATATAGACTTTATTGAGTTACATTACAACATTTCTTGGTCAATTACTATGAGCCCAGAAAATGGTAATACATTTAAATTTATTTTAAACATCTGTAGGCCTGTGTGTGCAAACTCGACTTTGCAAGCATGGACAAACTGCGTATAGAAGTAAGACTTAAAAGGTTTTCTTCGCGACGTGACGTAACCAGCATGGTAAATCTTTGCATGTCAATGACTTTTCTTAATAAGAAGAGAAAAAGTTTTCTGACACGATTTTACGAGCACGATAAAATCTTTGCAAGACATGTGAACACGACTTAAAACGTCTGGGGCACGTGTGTATGTGAACATGACTTAAAAAGACTGGGACTTATTTATGAATATGAGCACGACTTAACCAGAATAGTTAATGGGTGTGAGTGAACTGGAATGAATAAGTAGACACATGGCTGATAATAAATACGTATGTGAACGCTTGCATACTTTCAAACCGCTGAACAATAAATATGTATACACTGAACACGGCGACGGTTTTGAACGAATAAGTTTCTGTTTATCTATTTCTGTGTTGTTGGTGTTGTTCTTTGATTTCTTTTTCAATTATTTTTTAACTCATTGTCTTTCACACTGTTCTTATTAATTTCTATTTTCCTCTGTCATTTTGCACTCTTATCTTCGTATTGCATTTCTAAATAAAAACAAAAAAATAAACAAACACAACAAAACTCTAAATCTGGCTTTCCTAGCAAAAGTTATATAAAACTAAAGCTGATTCTTCGTGTCCAGATCCGTTACCAATTATTCAGAAGTGGAGTGCCAGCGACCGCATTAGATTTTGTCCAGGAACTATACTTCCTGAATTTCTCTCTCCGTCAGTTCTAATTCGTTATTCCAGGCTCAAGGCATTACCTCGTCCTGCTACATATTCTTTTATACATCCTTTTTTCTGTGTTTGTCTGTCAGTCTCTCTTTCTCTCTTTCAAACGCATTATTCTTCCTCACTCGCCTCTGTCATTGTAACTTTCTCTCTCTTCCATAAACTGTTTTATTCTTTGTCGCACGATTTGTCTAGCTCTCTTATTATCTCTGCCTCTTCATCTTTTGTTCCTGCTACTTTCTTTTACTCACTCTCTTTTAGTCTTTTTTAGTTGTTTGCACATGTATGCATATTCTATATAGTGCCGTTGTGCATACAGGAGCACTTTTTCTAATTCAGTGTATAACTGTTTCTTTCTCACTCCCATTTTCTCTCTGTGCCTCCACTCTCTCTTTCTCTCTCTCACTCTCTTACTCTTCCACGGTTACATTTTCTATCTTCTGCTAACACTAAATCTACACACCCGCACGCACGTCATAAATATACACGCATACACATACTATTTCAGCTCTCTTGTTCTCTCACTTTCTCTATCCTTTCTCATCTCTTCTCTCTCTCTCTCTCTCCTTTCTCTTTCGATGTATGTAAATGTAAGCATATACATGTCGTATGTAATTATCATACATGAAAATTCGTCTATCAATCACTTTTCATACTTATCACACTTTCGTAATATCTTTCACTCGCCTTTCCTTCGTCTAACTATCTTACCTTCTCACTTTCTCTCTCTCTCTTTCTCTCTCTCTCTCTCTCTAACAGTTTTCATTCGACATTCCAGAAGGGTTTATTCCTTTTCTTCCTCTCTTTAATTTGTCTCTTATGACTTCGGACATTAATCCAAGAAAACTGACTTTTCGTTCTATGGGAACTGTTCGTGATTCAATGTGCGGCTGGCGATTGCTGCCTCATTTAACGGTCGGTTAAATCAGAAATATTTCAAGTCCGGAAGACAAGCGAGCCACGCAATCTCCTTTTGGCTTAGTTAATAAAGCACTGTTTACTCGCGCACCACGAGTAGCGCAGTCGGATAAATGACTTCCGGTTTAGGAAACAAACTTCCAGTAGGAGCCTTCGTTTTAGCGATCGATTATTTTTTTCCTTGTGAAAGAAAAATAATTGTATGTATTAAAAAAGTATGACTGAAAACTGTGTCAAATATTCACTGTTAATTCAGTGCGAATATGCGTATTTGTATGTGTGTTGTTGTTGATAGCTGTCAAATAGCTTGAAATATTTGCACACATTTACATGATTGTGTCTGATTGTGGGAATTAATCTGTTTACCTAGACTTATTACCAAACTTGGGATAATTAAACACACTTTCTTTAGTAACGCGATATTTTATTTGTGGTAGACAAAGTCTGGAATTATATGTTACGGAAACGGCATGTGACCTCTGCCATACATAAAAAGACATACTATGACCTCTCAAATTGTCTATTAAGACCTAAAATGACCTCTCATATTGTCTATAAAGACGTAACATGACCTACAAAGACCCAACATGGCCTCTCAAATTAGCTACAGAAGCATTATATGACCTTTCATATTGGCTACAAGAATGTATTATGATCTCTTATGTTAACCATAGAGGCACAACGTTACCTCTCCTGTTGACTACAATGACATAATATGACCTCTCGTGTTAACCACAGAAGCAAAGCTTGGCTGCTGTTATTGTCTTCATAGACATATGACCTCTCATGTTAACCACAGAGGCGTAGCATGACCTCTCATATTGTCGGCAAAGACGTAATATGACCTCTCGTGTTGTCCATACAGAGACGTAATACAATCTTTCTTTAGTTCTTCACTGAATATGTGCGTGTACTTTGTCTCTGGTAATTCTATAAATAGAATTTTGTTGCATTCAAGTGTTTGCGGTTTTACAGAATTCGTGAGCTTCATCGATAACGTGTACGTTATGCATTCATGCGTAAATGGGTACGTTGGACAATATGGAACAACATATTATAATATTATTTCTTATTATTTTTTCTAATTAATTTAACGAAATGTCATTCTTTATCAGCTATATTCCCCCACCCCTCGTATTAGTTAGGATAAACGTAAGAGGTCGTGTTATGATGTTAGTTGCATGAGACAAGTGTCTAAGAGGTCGTGTTATGATGTTAGTTGCATGAGACAAGTGTCTAAGAGGTCGTGTTATGATGTTAATTGCATGAGACAAGTGTCTAAGAGGTTGTGTTATGATGTTAGTTGCATGAGACAAGTGTCTAAGAGGTCGTGTTATGATGTTAATTGCATGAGACAAGTGTCTAAGAGGTTGTGTTATGATGTTAGTTGCATGAGACAAGTGTCTAAGAGGTCGTGTTATGATGTTAGTTGCATGGGACAAGTGTCTAAGAAGTCGTGTTATGATGTTAGTTGCATGAGACAAGTCTCTAAGAGGTCGTGTTATGATGTTAGTTGCATGGGACAAGTGTCTAAGAAGTCGTGTTATGATGTTAGTTGCATGAGACAAGTGTCTAAGAGGTCGTGTTATGATGTTAGTTGCATGAGACAAGTGTCTAAGGGATGAACGTGCAGGCAAACAAGCCTGGCCTGTTCGTTCGAGAAATTCTAAGGTGGCTGAATGCACATGGCCAAGGGCTTTTCACCTGCAGACATTGTTTTGTTTTGCTGTCCACTTCACCACTTGAGTGAACTGAGATTCCTAATTTCTATAGTGACTCGTTATGCATGGCCAAACTCGTCTGAAAGTCTTTAAGCCATGAAGCCACTTGTGGAATTCCGAGTGCCATTAGTCAGGGCGCTACTGCAAACTACCTTCCTAAGCAATAGCAGCTTGGCTTGTTTTGGGTCATGTTGAGCGCTATTCGTTATGCAAAGTCTTTTGAACAATCATGATTCCTTCAGCCTTAACAACAAAACGTGTGGACAGAACGTTATAGCTAGCCACTAGCCATTATTTTGGGTTTTGAACGAGGCTCTGGGAGTCCCGTCTTTCGAAAGGCATTGAGAAGGTTAGCGTAACAAAGGTGCATTTGGAGCAGTTATGTAAGGGAGATAAATTTATAGTTAAAAGAAATTCATTAACTATCCTCTTATCCATTTTTCAATCATGATTTACTGATGTGTTAGAATTGAGGTTACTATTTTCACAAAAGTAGTTTAATTATATGTCAGAAAGAGAAAGAAAAAAAGAGACAGACGGAATGGAAGGAATTGAAATGCAGACTCCTTTATGAATATTCACACAGTGTCTCCCATTTCTTTCACAGCGCATTAAAGCTTTTTCTTTAAAAAAAAATCTGCTTGGGTTTTCTCTTGAGTGTGCTCCTAATTTTTCTTCATTCATTCCGTCTAAGAGAGTTTTTCATTAGAGCCTAATCCTGTGTTTAAAATGCAAAATGTTGCCAAACCTAAATATACTAAATCTATATTTATTTATTTAAAATGATAGTCATTCTTAAACATTTTAAACCCAATTTATTTCGTCCCCCCCCCCCCCCCACAAATCAAAGCGATAACAAAGCAGCCTAAACAAAGTAAACCTATTTTCGTGTGTGTTCAGAATGAAAGTGAGTTTAAACCTATCGACACGGTTTTCGGAATATAACATGTGAACTAAAACTGGACAAACCTTAACATTTGTTTGGAGAATATATTACACGCGCTAAAACCAGTCTAAACTGGTGTTTCGGAATATAAAATGTGAACTGCCACTTGACAAACCCTAACACTTCTTTAAGAAATCAAAACATACACTAAAGCCAGTCCAAACTCATTCTTGATATTCAAGTTGCTAAATATGAGCCAAAACCAGTTTAATATAGTTCTTGATATTCATATATATATATAAATGTGAGTTAAAGTCAGTATAGACTTTTTATAGATATTTTATATTCAAGATGGGAAATGTGAGCTAAAACCAGTTTAATCTCGTTCTTGATATTCAAGGTGATAAATGCGGCTAAAACCAGTCTGGACCAGTTATTGATAGTTAAGATGCTAACCGTGGATTAAAACCAGTTCTACATCATACAGTAATAGCAAGGGCTAAATTCAACAAATATGGTCTACGCAACCAACATTATCTTTATCATAATATCTTAGAGTATTAATTTTAGAATTCAGTTTTAAAATAATCTAATTTTTCTTCTCTCTATAGTTTCCTAGGAACACACACTGAAGACAGATTTTATTACTATTACCTAACAAACAGATTTATTACAAAAGGCCGCCTTTTTGTAACAAGCTGATTACTTTGCACTCAATTTCATCAGATAGAAAGTTCTCTCGAACAACAGCTTTAAGAGAAACGGATTTTGTTTTATTTGATTTTTTAAAACTTTGATTTATTTTCACTGTGGTGATGGACAGTGCTAGTTTCCTAACAATTTATTTTTATTTCACTATTTTTCCCCAAAAGTAATTTTTTTATGTTTCTGTTACTTCTTATTCTCTCCTTTAAAAAAAATAAAAGAAAGATATGAATGTAGTTTATTGCTTATTATAAGGAAAACAGTGTTTTATTTCTGTGTTTTTATTTTAAAGGTGGAAGGGATATCTGCGGAAGTGATATCTGAGCTTAGTATCGCACTTGGAGATAAAATGGGCAAATTATTAATAAGATGTGATATGATCTGATATGTGTACCCATTAGACTTCACAATCTCTGTAACCAGTGCATCACCAACATCACTTAGTTAATGGTTATTATTATTATTAATTAATTAATCATCCATAACTAAATACATGTGATGATAATCTTAATTTGTTATTAATAATTCTCCAGGATACACCACTCGTCTCTCTCACTTGACAGATATGCGGGCACTGTAAACGTTTTCTCAGTTCCACAACATTAAAGACAAAGACAAATATTTACATTCACACAATATTTCTGTAGGTGGAAAACTTCTTACTAATGGAGAAGCTAAATCCGTCTTTGAAACTATATTTAGCATGCCCCATCAATCCACTTTTTTCTCCAACATAAGGTTATCAACATGTGTAAGAAGGTAATATATTCAACAATAAATTTATTAAGTCAACAATCAAATATACATATAACAAATACAATGAAAAGATTACTTGACATCAGTATTTCCATGAAATCACATTCGAATAATTTTAATATTTATACATTGTTATATATTTCAGAAAACACATTTCAAAATTTAGTATCCCAACTAAAACACTAAGTCACGGTATCCCAACTAAAACACTAAGTCACGGTATCCCAACTAAAACACTAAGTCACGGTATCCCAACTAAAACACTAAGTCACGGTATCCCTACTAAAACACTAAGTCACGGTATCTGTGATACCAATGCCACCTAGTTAACATATCAATAGTAAAAATGCACGAAATATTTCTAAGTCCATTCTCTCTCAAACAGTCAGTTCTCACTATTAAGCTAATGGCCACTATTCATGACCGGACTTCTTGCCACACCAAATTAGACCACGGAATTCTCGACGGCAGGTATACTTTTGATCTCAGCCCATTTGGCTGGTAAATATTAGCCATTGGATAATAAAACTACTCATCCAGTTGGAACTGGTTTGGATTGCATCAACAATGTTTAGCATATTCTCAAGTCGAGTTGTTTACTCCAACTCTCTGACCTACATAAATGCCACCATAAGGAATGCCAAGGTAGTCCCTTCGACAATTTAACAATTCTTAAAACAAGAAGGGGTAGATAAATTTACTTCGCCACACAGCAATTCTCAGAATGCACTGCAGCTGGTAGAGGTGAGGTATTACGTCACTAACTTATGTAGACCTCCGAAAGTATTGCAGTCGGTAGAGGTGATATGCCATTATTCTTTTTAACAGAAAGTAGATCTGAAGTGATTCTATGTTTGAAGACCTCAGAAAGTAGATGTGAGGTGATGTCATTTCGTTTTGAACACCTCCAGATATAAGTGTTGCTGTCAGAAATACTAGTTGGGATAATAAATTCGAGACTTTGGAGGTTGCTGTTTGAAAAGGAAACCAATTAATAACTATCATAACTCTCTGTGTTTTCTCTTTCCTCTACTCACCTCTTATTTCCACCCACTCACCCCCACCCCCTTCTCTTTTCAATTTATCATTCGGTTAGTTCGCACTCTAACAAATAAGGTTTCCCTTTGCCACTAGTGAAGGTTTGTGATATTGTTTAAGAAACATCGATGTTTTGATAAATATACCAGGTCCTGCCCTTCATCATTTTCTATGTTAATCATATGGAGACTCTGAATTATGTTGCGGCTATTAATTACATTGTGGCTATCAATAACAGTGTGGCAATAAATTAGAGATTTCTTTATGAGGATTTTTTTGTTATTACTCTTTATTGTTGTTTTGCTTCTTTTCCTTTTCATTCAATCCTTCCCAGGCATTCTCTTAGATTATGATTGTTCCATTGATTTCCTCTCGCCTTGGGATTTTTCTGCAGTAATTTACAATTCGTAATTCGAGATGCAATGGATATAGAGAGTGGGCGGGAATTGCTTAGGACAAAGATATCGAGATCTGTGAGAGTCCTGTGGAAGACAATAAATAGATTGCAGACGGCCACGCATTTTGAGAGAAGTAAGCAATATTTTGATAAGGCTTGGTGCTATTCCCTTTTGCAAACCGTAACACTAATTATTTTTGTGATTTTTCCTCCTTTAAAACCTTTTGTGTTTTATGTTGCCTAATTTTAAGGACGCTACTCTTCTCTTTGAAGTGAGCTTTTCTCTGTGTGCCTATGCTACTTAATTAACTGCGTCTTTGGCACATTCTCACATCGACCTCACAATAAATAATTATTTGTGCCAGATGTGTTTGAGTTTTTTAAACTGTTCATTAATTAATTAAACGTAATAAAAATAAAATGTAAAGAGCAGTTTGTTTTTGATGAGCAACGGTTAGCAAAATGGCACAACTGTTTTTGGAGACATTTTGCTTGGCATATTGAAACCACATTGCTTAGTGTTTGAAACCAATCATGAAGTTCGGTCCAGTCTTGGTGTTGGTGGGTGGATAAGGGACTGAGGGAGATATTTAAACTCCATTTAGTACTTAATGATTTCAAATTAATGCGCGGTGGTTTTTTTTCTCTGTTTACTTCTTTGTCCCTTAAGCACTCCCTTTGCATTTCCTACTTAACTTCCTTTGCATTTCCTACTTAACTCCCTTTGCAAATGAATCAACGAAAAATGCAAGTCCAATATAACCCATTCCTGTAAGGTAAGCAATAATCTTATTGACAGATTGGGCTGATGCTTGTTATTGAACTGTTACTACAAACGAAATATTGGTTTGATGTGTGGAATGTTAGAGACTACACCGAGGATTAACTACCACCACCACCACAACCACTTTCCCCTTCCCAAAACCATCCACAACATGAAATGTATTTCAAGGGTGTAACACTGACCAAAACCAAACTCAACTTCCACTTTTAATTTTTAAATTTCATTTTTCTTTCTTTTAGTGCGCTTTCCCCATTAGCATTTCTGATGAAATAATGAAGATTTGCTGTGGGATTATCTGATGCAGGTGGTCGGATTACATTATATCACCAACTTTCCTTGAAAGAATGCACTTCGTTTCGTGATGATTTTTCAGAGCGAAAATATCTGACCCTCTCTCCTTTGGGCGGGTGGTTGGTTGGAGGTCGATATTAAGCGGTCCACCTGTGTGGTCGGGACCTCAAATTATATTCAGGGAAACCAAGTCCCTACAGAGCTATACGAGGCCGAGAACGCCCTAACACGAAAGGTCTCACACAAGCTCTGGAGAGGAAGGAAGCTAGCGGAGCCGCCACCACCACCACCACCACCACCACCACCCTTCTAACAACGAAATCGTTATCTTTTACTGTCGCTGCGAACTCATCAAACTGCACAGTTAAAGGGAGAACACTTGTGTGGCTGAATTTTCGATGCAGATTTCTGCACAGTTCGAACAACGAGAGAGAATCCAACGAATGCAGGGTGGGTGAAAGAGGAACAGTTAAATTGAATAAAATTAATACAGAAGCAGCTGACATGTGGCAGATTTGCATTTCCTCTCATTTCGACCGGTGAAGAAAATACTTCAGAGAATGTCATTCTGTTAAACGTAGCATTAGACATGCGTCTATGCAGGATAACAATCGTCACTAACTCATGCTAACAAGAAAATTAAACACAGATCCGTTACTCTTCCACATTTTCTGTCTTCCTTCGCCTCCTTCTGGATTCTTGGTTCCCCCACCCCCTCTCTTTGTTCATCATAAGCAGCAGATAAAGTGTAAGTGTTAATTCACCTCTTGTCGAAATTCTTTCTTAGATACATATTTTGCTCTCATATATTATGCACTTTATGCTTCATAATTTGAACTTATGAGAATAAACTATTTAATGCATATATGTGTGCTTATTTTGGTGTTTCAGGAGGAAGTTGATGGATTATAGATTTGAAAGGATCAGCTTGGACAGAGAGAGAGAGAGAGAGAGAGAGAGAGAGAGAGAGAGAGGGAGGGAGGGAGGGAAAGACAGACAGACAGACAGAGACAGAGACGGCTACATTGTATATTTTAAAGTATCAGTATTGAAAGATCTGCCTTGACCGATAGAGAAGGAAATTGATGCATTATAGACTTTCGAAGATCAGCATTGACCGATAGAGAAAGAAACGGACACATTGTAAATTTTGAAGGATTAGCATTGACCTTTAGAAAAGACAGAAAAGAAAAGACTGCATTGAGAATTTTTAAGGATCAACATTGACCGATAGAGAAAGAGAGCAATGCACTCTTAAGAGAGAGAGAGAGAGAGAGAGAGAGAGAGAGAGAGAGAGAGAGAGAGAGAGAGAGAGAGAGAGAGAGAGAGAGAGAGACGAATATAGACTTTAAAAGATCAGCATTGACCAATGGAGAATAAATTGATGCATTGTAGATTTTCAAGGAACACAATTGACCGACAGAGAAAGAGACCAACGCATTGTAGATTTTCAAGGAACACAATTGACCGACAGAGAAAGAGACCAACGCATTGTAGATTTTCAAGGAACACAATTGACCGACAGAGAAAGAGACCAACGCATTGTCGATTTTAAAAGACTGCATTGACCAATAGAGAAATAGACCAATGCAGTGTAGATTTTCAAGAATCAGCATTGACTGATAGTGTAATGCAGTTAAGCATGGACATGCATGTATAGGTTACAGTAATCTAGTTTTATGTTTTAAGGTCCTAGGTTACAATAATCTGTGCCTGAAGACCATAGGTTACAGTAATCCTTCTGTAACTATAGAGGCCATAGATTACACTGATATGCATCTATGTTTGAAAGCACAAGTCACAGTAATCTACCTCTCTGTTTGAAAGTAATGGGTCACGGTCATCTACATTTATGTTTGAAATTGGGTAACGGTCATCTACATTTATGTTTCAAAGCAATGGGTCACGGTCATCTATAAATTATTGTTTGAAATTATGTTGCGTAATGGCTTGGACCAATAATCATGAAAGGGATTGATCGGAACACTTGGAATAACCCGTCATGCATGACTTTTGACCTGATATCTTCACTCTGACAGCTGAACTAAAAGAGGCGAGTCATGTTTTCTTTAGTCCGTAGCTAGAGTGGTTAGCAAGAAAAAGAACTAGAGTGATTAGCAAGAAAAAGAACTAGAGTGGTTAGCAAGAAAAAGAACTAGAGTGGTTAGCAAGAAAAAGAACTAGAGTGGTTAGCAAGAAAAAGAACTAGAGTGATTAGCAAGAAAAAGAACTAGAGTGGTTAGTAAGAAAAAGAACTAGAGTGGTTAGTAAGAAAAAGAACTAGAGTGGTTAGTAAGAAAAAGAACTAGAGTGGTTAATATGTATAATTGCCTTGTCTATGATATCAGCTTTACTGAATGTAAAACAAGTTTCTGTAATGTTTGTACTGTCTTGTATATGTCTTCAGCTTTACTGTATGTAAAACCCATCCTGTAATGTTTATACTGTCTTTCTATGTTATGAGATCTACTGTATGTAAAACCCGTACTGTAATGTTTGTATTGTTTTGTCTATGTTATTTGTTCGGCGATTAGTAATCGTCGAGGCGGGGGGAGGGGGGGCTATAACGAGCCAAGATACGGCTACTCATCCCAGTATTGTATGTCAATTAATTAATTCAATTTATTTAGTGGCCCCAAACCCACGACACAACACATTACAATCACGTTTATGAAATTGCTTGCCGTATGTTTTATAATACACACACCTAAAAATGCTAAATAGGAAATCATCGCAGCATTAGTTCTGTTGAAATTGTACAAGTTGTTTCAAGAAGGTGTTACGATTTGGAGCCAAATCAGTTCATTCTAGAAATAGAAGGAAGTTAACTACGTAGAATTACATTTGTTTTGTATGTCAGCAGCCGTACCTAGGCTTGAGTCCTGTGTTTCGGTTGAACTTTGGAGAAGACTGAAGTGGTTCGAAATGACCTGAAAATATAAAATCAGCGGTCAGGAAGGTTGCCAATTTTATGCTCGTTAACTGTAATGTGTGGTGACGTCTGTTGCTGGGCGGTTAACTTTGGGTCAGCCAACTCATCATCCTAGACGAATAATAACAGACAAGAAATTGAATCTCATGGATACGAATTATGAGCATTAGTCAAATAGTGAGACGATAGATGTTATAACTGTGGTTCGAAGCCAAGACAACGAATGCAGAATGTAGCTTTAGGTCCAAGTTATTGAGACGACAGGTATTAATTAATGGTGTGAGTCGATCCAATTTGCAAGTTGACTATTTTTATTGGCGTTTTACCATGATAGCGAAATAAGATCGGTATGAATTTTTCGTTATGACACTTTTATTTCTCTTTATTTGAGAGCAGATCTGAAGGATTATTTTCGTTGAAATGAGCCAGATTTTGAATATTTGATATACTTGATGAGAAAGTGAAGATTTTGAATGTGAAATAGTGTGGTATTTAATGTCTACTCCTCTGTAGAGGTGGTCCAGTCATGAAGTTAATATATTTGAAACTTAACAGTGATAGAATTAATCATTCTGTAAAGTGAGAAAATCTTCTTGTGTTATTGATTATCATTTCAAAATAGGTATGCACAGGGCTCGATATCTGGAGTAACTGATTGGAAAATTATTTTCATGAATTTCATAATTATTCTTAATAAGATCGTTTTAGTACATAGGTAGCAATCATTATCATCACCGCCACCACATCAACCATCATCATCATCACAAAGACCACGACCACCATCATTTTCATCCTTTTATTCTATTTAAATTCATTTTCATCATCGCTGTATTCTTCTTCATCACTAACACCACAATCATGATTATCATCTTTATCCTGTTATTCTTCCTAAATTCATCATCATCATCATCTTCGGCGTCATCATCATCTTCATCTTCATGTTCATATTCACTTTTATTCTTCATATATTTTTCATCATCATTTTTCTTTCGTCTACTTACGAGTTTTTTATTTTATCATAGAGGGTGTAGAGTAGTTTCCTCGTTCTCAAAACAGCCGACATCACTAATGTCACATCGTGTGTGAGAACATGTAGATTTTCCTTTAAAATTATATGAAAACCAAAAATACAAAATAAAATTAAACAACACAACCGTATAATGAGTGGATTAGTTGATAAAGGCAGGGCACACCCTGAAGAATTAACGAAATATATAAATTAATCAAAAGGTAGGAATGAAGGTATGAAAATTAATGCACTCTTTACATGAATACAAGCATCAAGCACAAAAATAAACCATCAAGTTCGGTAATTCAAAAACGAAAAGGAAGAAGAAGATGGAGTATAAGTGAAAGTATTTCGAAATTGTTTTCCTTAGTGACATAAGTTCTGCTCTAGAATTATCTTCATAATCCCACGCCCTATTGAAAACCCGAAGGCTTTCTGTCATCTTCATGTACTTGTATCATTAAGTGTAACCAGCGAAACAGAAATTTTAAGTGCCTCATATAAATCCTCTTACAAAGCATTCTAATTTAGCTCGACATTGGCAAGGGCTTCCCAACCACGTGACAAAGGGATAGCACTCTTTTTATATTCATCTCTCCTCCAAGGTGTTCTAGTTTAGGCTCAGACTATAAAGAAGCCTTTGCCTAACAAATCTATTTTTAGCGGGGACAGAAATCTCCTTCACTTTTAGTCAAATAACAAGCGCGACAGAAAGCGTTCCTACATAACGATAAATTTTCCCCAGAGAATAATTTAGATTCTCCAGTGCAGACTTCCATTGTAAATCATTTCTTGTGAGAAACTGAAATTTTTTCTAAACAGAAAAGTACATTAGCATGAGTACAATTATTTCTTGGTAGCAAAGTATTTTAGCATGAGATACAATTATCTCTTTGTAGTAATGTACTTCAGCATGAAATACAATTATCTCTTGGTAGCAATGTACTTCAGCATGAGATACAATTATCTTTTGGCAGTAGAGTATATTAGCAGGAGATACAATTTTCACTTAGAGCTAAATAATTTATTATGAGAAACAATTATCTTTTAGTAGAAAAGTATTTTCGGATGAGATTCATTTTATCTCTTAGTAGTAATGCATTTTAGCCTGAGACACATTTATCTCTTAGCAGTGCGTTTTAGCATTGAGATACAATTATCTCTTAGCAGATAAAATATTTTGGGGTGAGATACAATTATCTCTTAGTAGCAAAGTATTTTGGGTGAGATACTATTCTCCTTTCTGCAGCAATGTATCTTAATACAAGTATATATTTTCTTATGTAATAACGCCTCTATTTTACTCTATTCTATTATAATAAGTACTTTCACGCAAAACAATCTATTGAATACTAAATTGTAAAAAATACGTCATTTTTAATGTGACAAGGAAACAGTTCATGCATTGAGGAATACAGTCTTATACATTTTCCCGGATATATAACAACTGCTACTAAATCGTACTTTTAACATCCAGGTTCTTCAAAGAATGCTACTGATACCAATCAAAAAGTAAACATTCAATCCTTTGTGTGTGTGTGTGTGTGTGTGTGTGTGTGTGTGTGTGTGTGTGTGTGTGTGTGTGCGATTTATATATTGTCATGGAATAAAATTACCCTTATTAGCTATCCAATTAATACTATCATATGTGTAACACTAACAATTTTCGAATGCTCGTTATGTATTGTTGTAATAATTAATTTTCCTATTATATTAATTTATACATTCAAACTCTGTCTTCTATGTCTTTTATTTCTAAGTTGGATTAAAATTATATTTTTAACACTAAGTATGATTCCATTGGTCCGGTGGGTCGAGTAAGTCGTACGGTCCTTTTACTTGGAATGCCACATAGGCCAGGTGTGAGTGTACCCACCACCCCCGAATTAAAAATCTTGACATTTTCCAAATGAGCATACAATGAACAAGCGTACGTATCACGCACGAGTAATCTCCTTTGATAGACAGACATCAAGAGGAAAATGTGTAACAATACTGACTGACTACTAAATGAATGGAAGGTTAGGTCACTAAGAATGAATGAAAGGCTAGGAGACCACATTCAGTGGTCAAAGTCGTCTTGTTGTTTTACACTTGTTATTTTACGTGACCATTAAACAGACTCTGCTACCCTCGAACATGTCGAGGAAATTGTTGAGTTACCGTTTTCTGTTTGCAATCCCCACTTGGAAATCGGCTAAAGCATTTTGGATATTGTGATTCCCATCATATAAGTCTGTTGGCCAAAGAGTCGGGACTTGCAATTTACACTTCCATAATTGTCCTCGATGGCTATTTTTAGTTCATAAATATAAATGCTGACGTATGTAAATGAACCTTATTCTTATCCTTACTTGATAGTGTACTGCCACATTATACACTTTCAATTAATCTCTTAAATTCTAATGCGGTCGACTGGTATATTTGAGATAAAATGCATAGCAAGTTAAGGAATAGAGCTAAATAAACTGATAAACAGTCCTACAATTTCTGCACATATCTGGAATGAAGCCCAAGAGTTGGAGTTTAAGCCGACTTGAAGCTACAACTCGCTTAAGGAAAGAATGCCTGCTTCAGAGAGTACCCCATCTCCATTCCTGGGTGATCTTTCATTCATTGTGACGCATCTCCACTTCTCATAGTAAACAGCAAAACGAAAGTAGCGGAAATGTGTTAGTTGAACGATATTATGACCATTGAAAACTGTTTATATTCGAATAATCAAAATTGACTTATGAAAATATTAATTAATATATTCATTTGGATTGTTCTTTTAGAAAGGATTTCTTATTTGACTGTGTGTCATTAAAAAAGATTGCCAAAGTTATCTTTCATCTAGTACAAGATCAACTCAAGCGCGGCAAAAATTAAGGTAGATGTGTTTTACTTCACTTTCTGTGTCTGTGATGAAAGATGTCTTATGTTTATTTCAACAATATTTATGGTATAACTATATTTACATTTGGTTTTGGTCACTCACATTTTCTGCACGGACTTTAGCAGATGTTTTACTGAAAGAAAAATTAATCTCTCTAATAAAGTATTTTAAGTGAAGAGTTTTGAACTGACTTAGAAATCTTATTTTTCATTTTCTCAGTACAAATGATGCTAAACATTTCTAGACAGAAAAAAAGTGAATAATTGTTTGTACTTTAATATTATTTAAACTTAAGACCAACATTTATATTATGATTAATCTCCTTGTGATTGAATAAGAATTTATTTTAAAGTCTGAATGTTGAACACATTTATTTAACGGAATATGTGAGAGTATTGATTTGTAAATATTTTGCGATGCAGAGTTTTTGCAAGACTGGTACATTCTTTTTATTAAAGGATTGATTTTTAAAGGTAAGTATGTTACTGTGTTTTATATTGAACGGTAGTTAAATACATGCTTGCTTGAGCCAATCCCTCCATGGGGTAGGTAAAATAGCATTTGAAATTCTCTAAGTGATGTTGATATAATATTTATTTTTCTAACGTAGAAAAGACACATATAAGGGAGACATAACCGTTACAATATTTTTCTGTATGCTGTGAGTAACATTTGTATTTTGTTTCTTAGAATAGCACTCAGCTGTTTTAAATTGTATAATGTTAAATAAGTGTGGTTTGGTCATACCTTATTAAGAGCCGCTAACAAGAATTAGATTTCTTTCTGCATGATTGATAGAGATTACAGATGGTGTTTGTGCGTGATTGCTAGAGATCACAGATGGTTGTGCGTGATTGCTAGGATCACCGATGGTGTTTGTGCGTGATTGCTAGAGATCACAGATGGTGTTTGTGCGTAATTACTAGAGATCACAGATGCTGTTTGTGCGTGATTGTTAGGATCACATGTGCTGTTTGTGCGTGATTGCTATGATCACCGATGGTGTTTGTGCGTATTTGATAGGGATCACAGATGGTGTTAATGCGTAATTGATAGGATCACAGATGATGTTTGTGCGTAATTGGTAGGGATCACAGATGGTGTTTATGCATGATTGATAGGGTCACAGATGGTGTTTGTGCGTGATTGATAAGGTCACTACATGGTGGGTGGTGGTGGATATATTGATTACTTGGTTTTACTCGTGTCGAATTAAGATTTATGTAAGATACGTGACTACAATAGTTGAGATCCTATTACTACAGTGTGTCCAGGAAATTAATCTCTATTGATGAGACATGTTAAACCAACAAACCAACAGCAGAAGCACAATAATTCTACGCTCTAGAAGGAATGTGGCGATTGTATACAATTTTACAATATCATTGCAGGCCTACTGTTAACCAGTGGTCAGTGAGAGGTTTTTACTGCATTTCAAAACTGATTCAGATGATTCCAGTGGATTTGGTTGCTTTCAGAATCATTCTCCGTGTCCGGCTAAGTCATACGATCTAACGTGTCGTGAGAAGAATGGGCTTTTGTTTTGCTTCTGTCTTTGTTTTTATGAAGCATAAACTACACGTTTTTACATTCGCTTTGCTAAGGTGCAGTGTTAAAGTGCATTATGTTGGTGTGACAGTGCTCATCAGCAAATGCGTTGTTTTGTGACACTGAAAGCATTGTGTTACACATGTGATGGTGCGTAATCTGCGAAGGTGTTTGTGTCAGAGTATGGCAGGAGGCATCACGATTGTGTATCATCTACTGTTTGTCTCCGATTCTTAGGCTGGAATCACCTTCATCTTCTGTGTCATCTGACGGCCTAGGATGCAGACTTTGGCTGCATTTATGAATTTTATGTCATGTCCTTGCTCACTGCTTGATACCAACTGAGTTGATTTGTGGCAAATTGCATCAAACTCTGGTCATGTTAATTATATTTTTTTCTCATTTCTAATCTTGCCACTTCTTGGCAAGATTTTACTTGCATTTTTAGTAGTGAATTTTAGCGTTTGAATGTGTTAATTACTCAACACAAACATGAACATTAGAGTTTGAATGTGTTAATTATTCAACACAAACATTAACCTTAGAAAATGTGACGTTGCGCTCAGAATAATTGTCTCGTATTATTTTTGACTGACGTAGTGGTGCATAATGATTTTAATGTCCATTAAGAGACAAAGAACGTTCGTTTTCACTACTAGTATTATTGTTGAAGTGTATTTTAGCAATGTTTTATTTTACTTTAACTATTTTTAAAACTTAATTTATTCTTTTAGTACACCCTTGTCTACTTTGTTCATAGTTACAATCTGGTTCCGAGTTTGTGTGTGGGAATAGAGGCATACTTAATAAAGTCATATCACTAGGATATTGAGTAAAAATTTCTCAAAAACTGTTGGACATGGCGGCAGCCTAGATTAAAAATATAATTCATTGAGAATATGGCAGTCCTGTGTATAAAGAACGCAGCACTTCAAAGGAAGTGTTGAATTTTCTAGAAGGTCAGCATAGATCCAGACCGACCTGACACTAAATTGCATTAATTTTTAATAATCAGTATATTGATTTACATAATCTGTTGAAGACTTCCCTGACTAGTGTCAACTGCAATGTGTATTAAAAATGGAAATAAAAGGAAATACACACACACATACACACACGCGCGCGCGCACACACAAACACACTAACATACACGCAAACTCTCTAAGATAGATAGATAGACAGTCAGACACACACACACACACACACAGACATATAGATAGACAGATAAATACATATATATTTTTTCTTTAAACAACAGTTTATTGTCAGAAACAAAGAAAAATCTTTTTTAATACTAAGTCTAATTTGAAGAACGATAGAAATTACGTCAATTGAGTTCTCACAGTACAGTAAATTTACTGAAAGACTCAAAGCTTATCCAACGCAGCTCTCCTATAAATCACGGAGTGGTCGATCGGGACAGAAATCTGTAAGTCTGCGGAGCCTGAGGCAGAGGGTTCTGAAAACAATCGCTCCTGTGATTGCTGCGACCCCAGACCACGATTGCTGTGACCTCTGCGACGTGATTGCTGAATCTCTAGTGACGATATAGCTAATACCTAACGACCAAGTCAAATAGAACTTTTGCACTATGGCTTTGCATTAAACAAATTCTGTCTTTTAAGAACAAACACTAATATTGCGCCTCTCTTCAGTTCAGTTATTTCGTAGAAATGGTAAGGCTTTGATATTAGAGGCGGATGGATCCAAGTGATTTGATGGTCTTCTCGCAGAAATTTACCTTTGATTCGAAGAGAATGTGGAACGATGATCTGTTGGCTTCACCAAAGATGTGACGAAACAAACGGTACCACTGTGACCCATGTTTGCGGCAATGTACACTTTTATGTTTCTAAACTTTGGCTCAGATCATATCTAAATTTATAAATTTAATTTATATTCCTCCATTATGAACATAGTAATACAATGAACATTACTCATTGGTTACGAATGTAATATGGCCATATAGGTATTTTGTACATCTTGGCATTGAACATCCTTCAATGTTTAACTAAATTCAAAGGCTTTAATCATACCATATTCGAACCCTAATGTTTCATCTCGGCATTGAGCATAATATTAATATTAATATTTAATGTGTACTCCTTGGTTTTGAATATTATAACGCTTTAAACATACCATATTCGTACTTTTAATGTGTTCTTCTTGGCTTGCAATATAACTAACTTGAACTTAAATATAGTTAACTTGACTTTGAATATAGTTAACTTGAATTTGAATATAGCTAACTTGACTTTGAATATGGCTACCTTGACGTTGAATATAATTAACTTGACTTTAAATTTAGCTAAAATGACTTGGAATACAACTAACCTGACTTTGAATTTAGCTAAAATGACCTGGAATACAACTAACCTGACTTTGAATTTAGCTAAAATGACTTGGAATACAACTAAGTGGACTTGGAAAATAACTAACTCGTACTAAATTTCTTTTCTCCTCTGCTTTGAACATAGCATACAGTTATTATATTTAAAGTGTTTGCAATATATTTAATATTATTCTTTGGCTGCATACATGACATACCCGAACACTTAATTTGTAATACTCGGCAGTGAACATACTCCGATGTACAAAAATTACTTCTTGACTGTAAAGATAGTACATAGTGCTCTTACTTTTTAAACCTTGACAGTCTACACACTTAAACAGTGAATAACACTGGCTACGAACTTAACGAACAACCGTAATGGCTACGAACTTAACGAACAACCGTAACGGCTAAGAATTTAACGAACAACCTTATTGGCTAAGAATTTAACGTAGTGGTACTCTTACATTTTAAACATTTGTGGTGTAAATAGTCAAACAGTCAACAACATTATTTGGCTAAGAACATAATGATCTATTACTAAGTGTTTTGTACTCAGTAGCTATGAACATTCTCAGATAGTACAAAGCAATATCTCAGTCATATTCTAACTGTGCATGCCTCAGTTATAAATATTGAAAGGAACATCTCGTTTTGTAAAGTTGCACTGAACTTTGCAGTGTGTCGGTGCATTCCTCAGTTATAACCATTGAAAGGAACATCTCGTTTTGTAAAGTTGCACTGAAATTGCAGTGTCTGTGCATGCTTCACCCTTGTAATAAGGAGAAATTTGGAAGCATGTAGCATGCATGTTTACGTACACAATGTAATCATGTTGCCGGATATAACAGATGCAACCATGTTGCTAAATTGAAGACGCATTCTTTGTGTGTAACTGCTGAACTGCCATAAGAAATAATAGATTTGCTATGGT
Source organism: Sinotaia quadrata (assembly GCA_028829895.1). Classification (NCBI taxonomy): domain Eukaryota; kingdom Metazoa; phylum Mollusca; class Gastropoda; order Architaenioglossa; family Viviparidae; genus Sinotaia; species Sinotaia quadrata. The sequence continues at coordinate 71,176,201 of CM054177.1, forward strand.
ATGGAACCTAAATGAATCATATGGACAGTGCAATTATGTTCAATGTCAAGGACGAATGATTTATACTTTAAGTGGAAACAGTACGTCCGAAGGATTGGAGAACTTAACATAGTTGATCACAACTTATAAAGTAGAAATTAATTAGAGTAAATTCATTCGATTACTTCTTCTTGTGAGACAAAATCGAAAGTTTTGCTTTCGAACCAGTATGCCCACGACAAGGCTTTTGTGCAGAAATTGCAGATGAAAAGCATATGGCCCTTTCTTTTATTGTATAACTAATATTTCTAGAATGGTTAGTTATTAAAATACGTCATCTAATGGTTAGTTATTAAAATACGTCATCTAATGGTTAGTTATTAAAATACGTCATCTAATGGTTAGTTATTAAAATACGTCATCTAATGGTTAGTTATTAAAATACGTCATCTATTGGTTTCATTGACCTGGTTAAACTGAAGGAGATTTCATTTCTAAGCTTGGTTATCTTCGGGAAGGAAGGGGAACTCTCAGTGCTAGAGTGGCCGATTTCCAGTCCTTGGTTATTATTTGAAGAACGATCTCTTCCGCCAAGAACACGTTTAATTAGCTTGGCCGTTATGCCCTGCTATCCAGCGGAGTCCTCTCTTGCCTTAGTACAGAACTATAGATTAATGATTCTTTCAGCGATGGAAAGAAAATACAATCTGTGTAAAGTAGTGTGGGACTGTAAATTGGGGCACTGTGCAGCGTAGTGTGGGACTGTGTAGGTTACTGTGGGACTGTACATAGAGTGTGAGACTGTGCAGGGAACTGTGAGACTGTGCAGGGTAATGGGTGACTGTCAAAGAAAGTGTGAAACTATGCAGGAAAGTGTGGGACTGTGCAGGGTAGTTTGAGACTGTGCAAGAACATGTGGGATGGTGCAGGGAATTGTGTCACTATGCAAAGAAATGCGGGCGAATGTAATCAGTGCAAACCACTACATCTCTTGAAAATTGCAGATTAGCAAATAATTGTTGGCAAATGGAGAGCATGATCTTAACTTTCAAGTAGTAACAATAACTTTCAGCTTACTGAAGGCTGGTATCATACTGTATGTTTAGCGTGGTGCTTGTACCCTTATTATATTTGTTTTAGGTGATTAATCCATATATATACTTGTTAAATAAGGTTAGGATTAAATAAATAATTGTTTCTGGGTTTTATCTTTAGTGCATTTTTAATTAATCTTGATTGAATGTCTATATGAAAGTTTCCGCCCATATAAAAAGGAATAGGCTAGGAAGAGGTACCTAGACGTATTAACTAGTATTTATATTGCTACATTTCTATCTGCTGGTAGGTGGGAAAGGAAATGTTACATGTATACATAAACGTGTATCAGAATGTTTTGGCTGCGAATGTAGCAAACTCATACATTTAAATTCTAATCCTTGTCTATGAACTATTCAAACATTTAACAGAACTCCTTGGCTGTTAACATAATATGTTCCTACTTATATGCCATCTTTTGCCATGAATGTACTCAAACATGTAATTATTAACTTTGGACATAGTATACTTACTCATTCGATTAATTTGCATCCACTAACAAAGACTATTTCTGCATGAACTGCTAACTATGGAAATACTTCTGAATTAATTTGGGGTTTTCTCGTGAACATCCTAAGAACATGTTTAATTCATAGACCTTAATTACAGACATGCCAGTACAGTTAATATGTAATTCTCCTCTAAGGACATGTTCATCCATACTTTGCACGATATACGTAAAGTTAATTTATGAACTTTCTTTGTACAATATTCAAACGTTTACTAATACTCTCTCACTGTGACATAAAAAATACAACTTGTAGAAATTTATAACTTTTGACTATGAATATAGAAGTAAAATCTATAGCTCTATATACAATCTACAGTTTAGCTTTTCCGAATATAATCAGTCATCTAGTTTGTAATATTATTTTAGGGTCTGCCGATCATACTCAGGCATTTAGTTATTAGGTGCTCGTTACATTTACATTTAATTAATGGCTTTCTGTTATAAATATACTTTAGACACGTTAATTTAGTTTCATTCTGCTAATCATATCTTATTGTTGCAAATACTTGCACTGAATTAATAGCTTTCTTGTTATAAATGTATTTTAAACATGCTCACCTAGCTTCGTCCTGCTATTAAAACATCTAAGAGTGGTAATACATCAAGTATAATGGACGTTGGTTTTTATCCCAAACCATGGAGTGACTCACATCTTCGGCTGACATGCAAAGGCCAAATGGTGTCTCATTTGAGAATTCAATAAAATAGTTTTGTCGACTGTTTAATATAAGTTTAAGTTCGTAATGTTTGGGGCGCAGCCGCAAATATATTTATTGAAAATAAAGGAGAAAAGAAATAAGGAAATTCCAAAGGAGATGAAAGAAAGAAAGAAAGAAAGAAAGAAAGAAAGAAAGAAACAAAGAAAGAAAGAAACAAACAAACAAAAATATAAATGAAAGAAAAATTTAAAAAAACATGGAATAATCGTAATATAAAAAAATAGAAAATTGCAAAAACGCTGTCTATTGTGACTGGACAGTGCTATTTTCAGGCACAGTACTGAAGGGATTTGTTATATCGCATTTCAGTTGTTCTTAGAATCAGATATTCAGTAAGAGAATTGATGGAATTCACAATCATGGTAGATTTTGTTTTACTAACACAAATATTAATAGTACTACCAAAATGTTGAGGAAAGAATACTTATCCTTCTAACATACATCTTTGTTCAGAGATATGAATTTCGTTTTTATTTATTAATTTATGATTTTCTGCACTGAATATAAAAAAAAAATATTTACAATCAGTAAGAAAATGTTCACAGGTCATACCATTATAAAATAATTATATATGAAAAACGTCAGTTGGATTCATGTACTCATGTACTGTGTTTGAAATTCCGGAATCTTTACAAACACTGACTATCAATCAAGTTGGTGTTCCAAGCAATAAAAAATGAAGCAAGAATACCCCAACAGATTCTGGCTGTCAGTAGACGGCCTAATGAAAAATAATATTATAAAAAGATGGAGTAACATTTTTAAAAGAGAGAGGAAGCACTTTACAGTTTAATTTAGACTCATTTATTTCCGCATGAGGTGTCCGGAAAATTTTAATCATCCCGGAGCAACACAATGTACAACTGCATATATACAAATACAAACTTTATCTGAACACATACATATGTATACGCATAACAAATGCACAGCTTATAAATGCGTACTCACGGGCACACATCAATGGAGAGGTTCAATAAATACAGCAAATATTTATATTTTTCAAGTAAGACACCAATTCTTATTACGAAGGATCGTATGTTTATAGGAAGCACAAAAAAAAATTAGGAAGAAAAATACATAAATGTCAGCATAAGGATCATGTAAAAGTGTTACAGTGCAGTGGAAGTGTGGTCAATAGCAATGAATGAACCGGAACGGCTGAGTAGATAGAAGTGAGTGGTCGAGACCGGTGTCAATGCATATTAAATGAAACGTAACCTTCAACCAGCTACGGAACCTAAATGACGTCACGTTTGATTGATTTGAATGGAAAGGGAACGATATATGTATGAAAAAAAAACTAAACTATAAAATCCAGTAATGAGCCAGAAAATCTATAGCGAGGTGACATTACGCGCAGATATACGAAGAACCTTACTCAAGGACGTGAGTTTGTAAATGGTATTGTGTGAATTGATTTTCTGTCATACTTAGAATTTTATGATTTATTACCGCTATTTTCAATAATATTAATATGAATGGCATATCATATTAATGATGCAGTGTTTAGATATTTATTACTGTTCATTTCTCATGCTTCAGAAATACCTAAGCAGTTTTTGTTTTAATCACCTTAAGTGCACGTCATATTGAAGGGTAGCTAAGAGTACAGAGGGCAAGTTTCTTTTGGTTAACCCTTATAAGTTGTGCATGCAATTATGTTTGTATATCTAGCACTTTTGAAAGCCATGCTGAAAATTGAAGTATTGGAAATTAAAATTCTTTATCTATCTGACCTTTTGAAAGTATTCAAATATTGTAAAATGTTTACAAATATTGTATAAATATTGTATAGTGTTTGTCTATCTGACCTTTTGAAAGTTTGAAGTATTGTAAATGTAAGTTTGTTTGTCTATCTGACCTTTTGAAAGTACTGAAGTATTGTATATTCAAGTTTGTTTGTCTATCTGACCCTCTTGAGAGTCATGATGAAAATTGAAATAAAGAATATTCACGTTTTTTGTCTGTCAGGGCCCTCTTGAGAGTCAGGCTGGGTTTTGACTTGGATTTCCATTCGAGTATTTGTTGGTAGTGGTACGAAACCTATAGAGGTCAGAGGACGTCCTGCTCACACAATCAAAAGAAGGGCCCCAGGTGCTACGTAGATGAATATATAAGTGAAAGTAACGTTTGCTATTCACCGATCTCCCTGTGTCTTCTCTATTTGTCCTAAGCTATTGATGTATATATCTTTATTATACACGAAGGAAATGCTTTACCTCAGCAAATCTAGCGAATACACAAATTCGCACGCATACACACACTCACACATACACAATATACACAAAGTTCAAGGAAGTAAAAATTGTGAAGATCTTAAAGGATCCCAAAGGTCGTCGCTGCAAGAAATGGATCAAACAATAAAATATATTACTATCTTAAATCTCTAGCCAGAACAGAATACACCAAAAGACATAATGAAGTAAAACACAAATCTTGATCCGTCCTATAAAAAGTATTTACATTTTATTTACTTAAACACATTCATCAAGCTTTCTCTAAAATTTCTAAGATCAGTGACAAGACGGTTTCTGGATATAAAATACTGGTGTTAGGCCGCCTGGCTTGCTCAGCACTGGGTTGTTGGTGAATTTGCAATGGCGTCTTGTCTATTTCATTTGTCATCATGGGGTTGTTGGTGGATTTGGAAAGGTGTCTGACCGTTTGGTTTGTTCATTACTTGGTGACTAGCAAAAACACAATGGTCAACAGAACCGTCGGGTTTCAGGTTGCAAGGATCCAACACGACGTAATCTATATGATATTTAATTCAGTACAATAATATTAGGTACACTAATTTATTTATGTACTTTGTTTATTTGTTCTAATGTCCTATATACTTTTATCTGTTAACTAGTTATTTTCTTTAGTCACTTAATGTTGTAATTATTATATTTATATATTTTTTAATTCTGGTTATGGGTACTCGGCGACACATTCCTCAATAAACAAGAAAAAGAAAAGAAATTAAAAGCTATCGGCCGAAATATCCAGCTGATTAACAGAAGCTCGGAAATGTATATAAATGCGTGAACCTTTCATTGACCCCGACAGTTAGCTCTCTAAATCTAATCATTGACTCTCTGGTCACATCTTGTCCGGTATTTCTCTTTCCAAAAAAGGAGGTGTTCTGTCCAACACCAGCCAAAATTCCTTTACACCACGTTCTTTAGCCCAGCCGCTTGTCTCCCCTGGCGAAATGCTGCTTTATCATGACGTGTCCATCTTTGTCCTCACACAACAATGCAGGGTCATCTTCCTGCCACCTATCTTTCGGGCCACCCTCTGTATTCATTCCAAAGGAGGAAAGCCTATAATAATTTAACTCAAATGGGTTATCTTCTCCTTACACACAGGGACTATCTAGCCATGTCCATCTCTTGCCAGGGAGGCGGCAATGCTCTTCAGAGTTAGCGGCCTTGTCTTCAGTCCGTCAGATTGAATTAGACCGAGGGCTTGATGGCGACGATAGCCGGAAACTATTGCTGCAAGTCTGCAAAAATAGTCCGCAATGCTTGGCAATCTAGCACGTTTCAGAGAGCTGGCTAAATTCGGTATCAGTCTCTCGGGATTTCTTTTCTGAAAACAACGGTCCGCCATTTTGTCCTTTCTCGGAACAAATCACTGCGGTGGGGGTCAGATTTTGCTTACATTTCTCTTTGCTGACCTCCACTTGCTCAAGATTCGATGAAATACACCAAGGCTGATTTATAAGATTGTATCAAACAAATAAAATTTTGCCTAAATTGAGTTTTACTCACGAACTCAGCTGAAGAGCCAAATGACAAAGGTTAAAAGAAAATTATTAATGTTATTCTATTTTCTAGGCAAGGATGGATTTTGCGTGGAGATCTTGCAATGTATTATACGCCATTTAATTCCCTCAAGTGTCATTATATTAGACAATGTATTCTATGCCATTTAATTCTCTCAAGTGTCATTAGTGTCATTATATTAGACAATGTATTATATGCCATTTAATTCCCTCAAGTGTCATTATATTAGACAATATGTGTTTTTGCAGTATAATCTAAACGACTCGGTTGTGCTAAGTTTGAACAAAAACATTCATCTGTATCCATATTTCACTTGCTAAATACCTTCGAGAGTTTTCATGCATTCATTAAATGTTGAACAGTGGAAAGGTCTGAGCGATTTTTAACTGGTTCGTTTGTCAGCAATTAATTATGAACGTTCGTCAGGTAGACAATTATATTAAATGGAAGTGCTTCTTTGACACCATTTGATTACCATCTGTCCATTGGGCATATTATATTAATTTGCGCTTTAATGAGGATATGGTCACAGTTCATTATATCTGTACAAGTATGCATACTACACAACTATTTCTTTTCTCACACGAAATAGAGCATTTTAATATTGGTAATATTTAATTATAATTTGATTCATTGGGTACATACAGATTCAACTTTATAGTGTACAAAATACACATTTATAACATTCAGATGAATGTCAGAGCATTAAATAAGCAATTAGCATTAAATTATTTTCGGATTATTAATTTCCTTCAAGACATTAAGATACAAAATGACGACAGCTAATTAGCATCAGTCTTTTGGACTTATTAAATAAGATCCATATGTCTGTCATTTTGCATCAGAGTGTGTATTACTTTACTGTAAATTATTAAATTTATTTCTTGTTATTTTAACAGAAGAATTGACTCGATTATAAGTATGACCAAGGGATGGTGGGGGTGGAGCCAAATATGATATGAATGATATTCTGTTTTGAAATCAGTAACGTTAAGATAACTATTCCAACCCATGCATTGTATTTTACGAATTTACCTGTCATTACAATGAGTGCCAGAACTCGAGGGCAACCTAATTGTGAAGGCTGAAGGGTGAATTAGGTAACCAATCCGTCATCAGTGCAGGTATGTATATTAAAATTAATAACTTAAAAGCCTGATACTGCGACAGGGTCGTTAAAAATACGCTGGTATATAACAGACGTATAAAACACCTTTGATGCTTTCAGGTAAAGTGAAAACAATTCATTAACATCAGCTTTTTGTAGCATATAAGAAACATATACGAATTTACATGCAAATGACAAATTAATTTCAATGCATCCGTTGGACATATAAAAGTAAATTTGCGAATTTTAAGTTGCACACGACAACACATCATTCATATGCACTCGTTTGGTTATGTCAAATACAATTGTTATATCAAGTTCCACAGGATAACACATTGGTCATATCCCCCGTGCAATTGTGACGTCAAGAAAATAATTAACATTCATGTATTGGTCTTAAAAATACAATTGTGACGTCAATGTACATGTGACAAGGAAATAACATTCTTGTATTGGTCTTAATGCTATATCGAAATCATTTAGCATAATAAATGACAAAATATAATTAATATCCATCTGTTGGGTTTGTACTTTTGCGACAGCAAAGCACATATGGTAAAATATAATCAGCATCTCTCTATTATGTTGTACATTGCAATTACGAAGGCAATATGCATACTAAATGGCAAAATATAAATTCACATCCTTTCGTTATGACATGAAAGCGGATAGTAAATGAAAAATATAATTAACACCCTTCGGTTGGGCATAAATATACAGTTGCTACTTTCAATGTGAATGTAACAATAATTCTTAGAATCCATAAGTCCATATGTTTTAAATTGCAAAAGACGCGAAAGAATAAAATAAGTATTTTTTTCATCGGGACACTTTATTGAAAACATTTGGCTCTTCCAATGTCTGTATTGCAGTCCTCCTAATCCGCAAGTGGTTATAAGCGTCATAATAAATTGTTTTTATTGCCGTTTTACTTCGTTGCGTTTTACTGATGCCATATTGCACTTTATCTTCTTGACTGCTTTAAAAGGCTGCTTTTATTTAAATTTTAAATTTCAGACCTGGGCATAGCTTAACAACAGAACGTCAGTGTCAAAACGGATTCCCGACTTACGATTCGGAAACGTCTCCTTTATTGAAATATGTCACAGTAAGCACTCGCTGGAGTTTGTTCGTCTCCTTTATTGAAATAAGTCACAGTAAGCACTCGCTGGAGTTTGTTCGTCTCCTTTATTGAAATACGTCACAGTAAGCACTCGCTGGAGTTTGTTCGTCTCCTTTATTGAAATACGTCACAGTAAGCACTCGCTGGAGTTTGTTCGTCTCCTTTATTGAAATACGTCACAGTAAGCACTCGCTGGAGTTTGTTCGTCTCCTTTATTGAAATACGTCACAGTAAGCACTCGCTGGAGTTTGTTCGTCTCCTTTATTGAAATACGTCACAGTAAGCACTCGCTGGAGTTTGTTCGTCTCCTTTATTGAAATACGTCACAGTAAGCACTCGCTGGAGTTTGTTCGTCTCCTTTATTGAAATACGTCACAGTAAGCACTCGCTGGAGTTTGTTCGTCTCCTTTATTGAAATACGTCACAGTAAGCACTCGCTGGAGTTTATTCGTCGAACCGCGACTTGTTTCTCCAATCGATCGCTCTCCAGAATGCATTTTTAAGACTTTAAAGCCTCTCCAGCAGTCATTTGTTGTCAATGGCCTTTTAGCTACTGGAAAACGACAGTATATTGTCTCCGAGTCCCGGCAAGGACAGCGGGTGTTATATGGTATGAATGGATCAAGTGCAGTCGATTGCGTCATTATTACTCATAAAATAATACAATTTACAAAATAAAACTCAGGATGACAAAATTACAAGAATGAGTCTTTCCAGAAAAATATTGTCTTTTTTTCCATCTTCTGATCAGTGTTCGCACTCTGCAGTGAAAGATTTGAAAGACGTCAATAAAGAAAAATAATAGTAGTAATAATACCATTTAATAATCTATTGCAATACTAATAATATCAAAAACAATAATTATTAATAGCAAAACGAAGAAGAAAAGAAAATAGAAAAATAACTAGTTAAAGAATTAACAAAAGGAAAACAAATAAAAGACACCTAATAAATGACCAAGAACATAACAATAATGAATAACGAAAATATAACAGGAATATAATCATAACAAGAAAAGAATAAAAATATAACAGGAAGAACAAAAGCATAATAAGAAAAGGGCGACAGCAAGCAGAAGAATATTAACAATATCAAAAACAATAATGTTAACGTCTAAAATAGAAATACCAAAGATGATGATGATGATAATAATAATAATAATAATAATAATAATAAACTTTGGATCACAACCGACAGTCAAGCAGAAGTCATGGAAAGAGGCTCAACACTACTACTATTACTACTGCTGCTGCTGCTGATGATGATGGTGATAAGAAGAAGAAGAAGAATTTTAACAGATACACTAATAATAATGATAAATAGTGAGACGCATGAGAACATATAAATAAATCTACACTATTAGCACTAACAAAACAACTGACAAATAAAAACAGTAATATTAAAATAAAACAATGACAACCACATACATAACAAAAGTAGTATTAGCAGCAATAACAACGATAACAAACATTGACAACATGAATATTAACAACACAAACATTAACAACAAAAACATAAAAATCATTGACAATAGCAATCATGCTTATCAAGTTGTTCTGTTGTGGATAAAGACAACTTAAAATGGTAATCCAGAACAACATGGATGTGTCGTTTTTATTCTCACCTTTTAAAGTTGTTTTTCTTAATCCGGTGACATTGATCCTCCGGTGTTAATCGGGTGGCGTTGGCCCTCCTGGTGTTAATCGCATGAAGTTAGCCTTCTTTGATGGTAACCGGGTGGCGTTGGCCCTACTTAAGGTAATCGCTTGGCTTCTTTTGTGTTAAAGTTTGGCGTGGGCGGCGTTGTCCACCCTCAGCAGGCGGAGCACGATGAAACCCGAAGCGTCAGAAAGTAATTATCTGTTTTAGTAATTTATTCCAACACTGCAGGTATAAATCGTAGAGTTTCGATAGTCGATTGGGGTATTTAAAGAAAACGGAAAGTAAACAGACCTCGGGCTGGCGAAACGCGCGAAGCTGATAAATTTCCGACCCAACATCAAACAAGTCCCAGACAGAAGCTGCCGGCCGCCATGTTTACAGTGGCAGCAGAGCTGTAAAAAGCCCCGTACAAGAGACGTGCAATTGCATTCATACCCCTCTCGCTTGACTACAACGTCGTCAAGGATCGAGTCTCCGTGATGATCTCTCTTGCGCTGGACTTAATTTTCTACAAGACAGACACATTCAAATCACAAAGTTGCAAATACAGGAACTGAAAAGATCGAAATTGAGTGTTAGTGAGTGTGTAGGGGTGGGTGGGGTGGGGGTGGAGAGGAGTCGGGGAGGGAACTGTAAAGACAGACGAGGAGAGAAAAGAGAATGGAGGATTAGAAAAAACTCGAATATATTCCTTCAGTCTAAAGATAGAATAAGCGCCCATACAATTCCATCATAATTCACTTTTCCTTTGTTACAAACACTGCCATCAAGCCATCAATTCATCTTCCTTACAATAAAAAAGGCGGCAAATGGTCATCTTCCTACAATAAAGAAAGCGACAAATGGTCATCTTCCTACAATAAAGAAAGCGACAAATGGTCATCTTCCTACAATTAAAGAAAGCGACAAATGGTCATCTTCCTACAATAAAGAAAGCGACAAATGGTCATCTTCCTACAATAAAGAAAGCGACAAATGGTCATCTTCCTACAATAAAGAAAGCGACAAATGGTCATCTTCCTACAATAAAGAAAGCGACAAATGGTCATCTTCGACTGTACCCAGGGATTGAGATATTGGTAAAATTCAGTGACGAGATGAAACTGTAATTGAAATCATTACTTCGTCTAAAGGGAATAGTACCTGTAATTCAAGAATGTGTGTATGAATGTCAAACTGTGTGTATGCGAATAAGTGCGTGTGTCACAGTCTGATAAAATTGTCCGACTTCGTGACCCACTTGCCTTGTTTACTTCAAATTCGAATATTTGAAACCCTTGGCCCTTTGTTCAAAGCTTCCTTTTTCTAGGTGCTTCTAGAACAGGTCAAGATGTTATGTAACTTTAGGACCATTGTCCAGTTCTCGAACCAACCACATGCTTTGCGAACAGTCACGTGATACGCAATATACCTTTCTATATATGTACCCACACGCTTCCGCTCCCTCACTTCGAGCACATTTTAGCTAATTCCATCAGCTTACTCGGGTCGTGAGAGGCAGCCGGCGCCATAGAGAATCAAGGTACCCTTCGACTTCTCTCAAAAGGTATCATTTTATTTAATAGTATTGCCTATGTATTGTTTAAGTATGTATTTGTGCTATGTATTATATGATTTCCATATACACTTGAGCATGGTTCAGAGAAATAGCTGAAAACCTATATGTTACGGAATATAAATTTATTGTAACCATTTTTCCATTTCTGTACTTTAATTTATATTGTTTTAATTCACTAAGAGCCAGAATGCTGCGCTCGATATGAATTCTTCATGTAATTCAATTATTGCGTGTAATTTTAATTGTAAATTGTGAAGCGCTCTGTCGGTTTGAATTACCTCTTGTATGAACATTAATTTAACGTTGTATCTATTTTATTGCTTCATACGTCATGACTGTTAAATGGAACACATGTGAGACGATTATATTTTTTCTAAAATTTAATTGTAAGCGACGCGAGGTCGAAACTCTTTGTTCAGCGCATTTAATTGAGCCATGCCTAAGTAGGGCTGTTAGGTTGAGAATTATATCCAAACCGTTGCATCCACAGGTCGGCTCATGGTTCATGTTTCACCATGCCTCACCTGCATTAGCTTATTGGTGTAAGCGTGTCGAAATCCACTCTGAGGGCCATGCTGCAAAAATTCCAGTTCCTAGCCACTAACAAAGGGACATCATTCCTTATGCACCACGTGTGTCGTTAAAGGGGGACTGAGGGAACGAATCAGCATGACTGAGTGTTGAGACCAAGGATACAAGAATAGAGCTAAGTGCAAGATCAAGTGTACAGATCTCAAAGGAACACTTTTCTGGCAATTTAGATTGACAAAAATCAGGCATAGGCGCGTAAAGACAGAGTGAAGACTATTCGCGTTGCATTCGATTTATTGTTAATTTGTTAAACTTTATTAAATCTTATTTTCTTTGTTAATACCTCTTAGTAGTTGATTTCTATGCACAATAGACCAATTAGATTAATTCTTAGATTTGAATGGGGGCGGATGAGCAGAAGGATTGATGACGAGTGCATATTAATTTAGAGGGATTTAACTGTTTTCAAATCTAGCTAAAAGTTCGCAGTTTATTAGTCTGTAAATTTGTCGTCTGAACTACAAGACGCACTTTTAATTAGTCAGATAATAAATTGAGCAACCAGTCTGCGTAGAATATGAGAGGAAGAATTAATTATATTTAAAGTCTTTTAATTATTCTAAGCAGGGTCTTTAAATAAATACTGGAAACGTAACAGCGTGTATGTGAATTTATGTGTATATGTGTAAGTTTGGTATATTTATGTGTGTATGTATTCATATATGTATGCTTATTTGTGTGTATGCATGTTTGTGTGTATGTTTATGCGTCCACATATTTGTGTGTATGTATATGTGTATGTATGCGTGTGGTATATATGTATGTGTGACGCTAACTCTACTTAGTTAATGGTTATGATTAATATTATTATTATTTAATCACCCATAACTAATTCAAGTGATGATAATCTTATGTTTTTAATAATCCTCCAGAAGACACCACTCGTCTCTCTCACTTGGCGGATTTGAGGACGCTGTAAACGTTTTCTCCTTTCCACTACATTAAAGACAAACATTTACTGTCACACAATATTTCCATATATGGAAAACTTCTTACCAAAGGAGAAGACAAATCTTTTAATATATATTTATCAAACCCCCATCCACCCAGTGTCTCTCCAACATACGGCTATTAATATGTGTAAGAAGGCCCAAAATATTAACAATAAATTTATTAAATCAATAATCAACATACGAATAATCAAAATAGTTTTAACATTTACATCACTTCATAACAATGTTCAATTAATGCTGGACAATCATTCAGTTTATCCTAGCATAAACATAAGCAGTCAGTTAACATATATACATAATCAAGTTCATGGATATCATCACAAAAATGAGAGTAGAGTTCTTGAAATAATTAAAGTCAATTTACATAACCTTGTCAAAGAAGGCGGCTGTCGCCGGACCATGTTCACAAACATGCAGTTTGCAGCCAGTCACTCTCTTTCTTATTCAGGTGTAGCCTCATGTGGCCCTTCTAGAAGCACATTACACACCTGTTCCAGAATCTTCTACATGTTTTACAAGCACACTGTAGAGAATCGACCTGAATTTCACAAGGCTATCAAGCACATCAGGAGGAATGCTGTTAAATTTACATGTGTGTTTACTCAACACACCACCATGAACATTCAAAATAATCTTTGTGAATTCTCGAGACCAAAATCAAGCCAACATTTCTGTTATGTTGGCTTTCGAATGGAATTCACAGGAATCAATTTATAGTAACACTTCTGATAAGTTGACGACAACGCAAAGTACAGTAGTACAGATGTAACAAAAGAAAAAGACGTGCTTTCTTTGCAAAAGTCAAATTAAGGCAGCACTAAACTTCTTTCTCTCTTATAAACATTCTCAACTTACAAATCCTGTAACAATTGTGTTAGCAATATACACACACAGCTTACGAAATACAGCATCGGTCAAAATTCACAAGTAATGTACAACATGGTCAAATTAATGAACATAGAAATAATAGTTCAATTACATAAGAATTCTCTAATTCAAAACATAGATCAACAGGAAATATGTATGAAATAAAGTCCAATCGTTCTTTATCAGTCAATTAACTTACCATAAGCTAATGATCGCCTTTATGACCAGACTTTAGTTATGTTCAAATTCAAAGTGATAGAATATAGTATTTCTTCAACAAAGAAACATCCTGTCCATCCCCATTGGATAAAATTGTTATGAACAAGTGCGAGAATAATTGTCAGAAAAATCCCATCCAATTGGAACTGGTTTGGACTGCATCAGCAATTTTCTAGCATATTTCCACCAGAGTTGTTTACTCCAACTCAAAAATATCATTACAAGGAATGCCCAAGGTTGGGTCACTTTGACGATTTAACAACTTATATATCAATTAAGTTTTAAAATAGGGATAGGCAAATATACTCTGTTGCACTAGGTATATGTGCAAGCATATATGTGTGTATGTGTACGTGTATATAATTGTACGTGACTACGCATGTATGCATACGTGCGTCCTATGGTTCTCGCGGTGGAAATGCGTTTGTGAGTGTGCATTCGTGCGTCATGAAAAAAAAAAGGTAATGTTTTATAAAATTAAACAAGTGGAATCCATTACAATCGATTCATCATTTTATAAAGAAAACAATTTACAGCTTTTAAAAAATAAGCAATTATTGCAAAATAGAATTTTGTCTTGCAATCGGTCTATATGTTTGTCCGAATGTCTGCCCATCCGTCCGTCTGTCCGTCTATCAAACGTCCAACTATCCATTCATCCCTCCCTCCCTCTATCTTTTGTCTGTCCATCCGTCTATCTGTTTTGTACGTCTCTCCAACATTCCAACCATCCTTTTATTTGTTTATCTAAAGTGTTTATATAATGCTATAAAAGCATTCAACCCTGAAAACGGAAATAGAAGTCAATCTTTAAAGTTGCCCAGCGTCTCACGGTTCGCTCAGAACTTTTTTTTTAAAAAGAAATATTTACGAAAATCACGCGAGGGATAAAAGGATCTACAATTGAAGAGGAGGGGGAGTAGAGGGTGGAAGGAGCAATAAGAAGAAATCGATCAATAGATTTGTAAAGATTCCAATTATCATACACAACCATAATGATGTTAGAGTTTCATGTTATCTCTGGTCAAACGAATCTCAGAGACCGTTTGAACCTGACAGACGAGAGGCGGTTTTTGAATCCACGCCCGGATAACTATGTCAAACGCTAATGGAAGGACGGCGTCTGCAAATTTACTCAAAATGTTAAAGCCGCACGCCGTTCACTGCAGTGAGCGCACTCCGAAGTCATCATCGGTGTACTGAGCTTTCTGCCTTTCGAAAGAACGAGCAGCGCGGAGGGTCAGTGCTGTCAAAATGCGTTGCAACTGAACGCGCTGCGTTAGAAGCCGCGCGGATCACAAATGAAGATATCACGATATGGTTCGATCTATATTGCCTTGCTTGCCTGATAGCAAGCAATTTGCAAATAAACAGAATGCCCCTTCCCTCCCACCCCGTCATCACACCCCGGTTCCAGTATCTGTTTGTGACGTAAACATTTCACTTTCTTAAATTCAATATGTATGTAGGCCTACTTTACGTTATCAGCACTCCCGTCCTTTGAAGTTCTCGATGTCTGGTGTAAAAGACAATGCGAATGTTGTATTATTCGTATGATACTTTAAACTCAGAACACGTTTTAGTAATTTGTTGTTTGGCTTATGTAAATTCTGTTTTGCTGTCTTTTAGTCTTGTTTTCTCTCTAGCTTCTGTCCTTTGCTCACGGAACTTTCCTGCAGGTCATATTATCATCTATCATTGCTACACGTGCTAACGTATTATCGACAACAGAACGTCAAATAATGACAGTTCTTGAAGGTCATTGCAGAGCGTGTGGAGATAACTGAGACGAAGGCTAGGAGATAATTGAGACGAAAGCTAAAGGACACTTGCTAACTGTAACTTTTATTAGATGTCCATGACCTCATCTGGTTCCACTATTCATTGAGACGTTTCTTGCGGTGGCGGTCTGTATACTACGAAGTATTAATTAATTACTCAGTCGACAAGAAAGTCCTGCTCTTTTTTCTCTTTAAAGCTTTTCAAATTTTCTTTTCGGTTTTTCTTTATTATGGAGGGATTTTTTTTTAACTGAAAGTGATGGGCAGCTAAATTACTGCGTTATTTCCAGTTTTTGTTACATTATTGATTTCCAGAAAATAAAAAAAGTTCATCTCTACTGATGTAATTTGATGCCATCTTCTGTAGACCACTCATCAAAAATAACAACAAAAAATGCCCACGTTTTTCTTCGTGGAGATTGCTAGCTTATTTATATTGTTTTGGTGACTGAGTGATCCTGTTATGTAATTCTGACACTCGTATGATCCTGTTACGCGATCCTGACGCAATCACTTGACTCTTTTGTGCGATCCTGATACTCACCCGAACCCGTTATATGTCCAGCGCTCGCAAGTTATTTTTGTCGTCATAAACAGTCGTGATGTCGTCAACGATTTTGTCGTTCTCACTGTGATAAGAGCGCGGGCTGTTCAGCGAGAATTAAGGAAAAAAAGAAAAAAAAGATAGAGAGATGCGCAAGTTAAATTCCTGATCGTGACCCACACTGTGTACACGTCATTGTTTGTCATGTCACGACTTGTTAATGCGAGAAACGCGACAGTCACGTTTAACGTTATATGCTGCGTAAAGATTTCACACACACACACACACACACACACACACACACACACACACACACACACACACACACACACACACACACACATTCACACACTCACATGCACTCTCTCTCTCTCTAACACATATGCACTCTCTCTCACACACACAGACACACACTCACATGCACTCACTCACACACACACACACACACACACACACACACACACACACACACATATCGTTTTTGCCTTTTTCTTTATTTTTTTTCTTTTGCCTTGTTGAACACGTTGAGTGCACTGTCTGACCATGTCTGCGCGATCTTTATTATTTATTATTTTATTATAACATAAATTCAAGACATTCTGATTGGTTGATTTTTATGATATAAAAAATAATTTTATGGTATCACAAATTCAGATTTGTGATACCATAAATTCGTGAATAACAATTAAATCGGCCCGCCTTACGAAAAAGAAAATAACCTCTCAATACATCATCCATTTGTGTTATCATAAAAATAAATTGTGATGTCATAAAAATAATTTGCGATGTCAAAAAGTTATTTAATCGAAATAGCCTGACTCTATGCTATTATTAAATAAATTGATGTTATACAATCGTGAACAAACAATGACGTGGTTTATATATTTCTTGTATTTAGCACATTATACAGAGTCAAGAGGCATGCTACATACGACCAACTGTACTACATAAATTAGCCTTAAAATGTTTCTAGAGGCATGCTACATACAACAAACTGTACTACATAAATTAGCCTTAAAATGTTTCTAGAGGCATGCTACATACGACAAACTGTACTACATAAATTAGCCTTAAAATGTTTCTAGAGGCATGCTCTGACTGGTTAATTCCAATTGATCCATACTCTGTCATTCGTTAGTTGTGACATAATATCTTGGTAGCATCTCTATCTGTCAGCTAATAAAATGGTCAATGACTTCACTCAAAAGTCTAGGCTAATCCTCAGTCAGCAAACCTGATGCAAAGAGATGTACCTATTTTGGAGGCTCTGGCCATTGAAACTAAGCAACAGGTGTCTAATTCTTTTAGTGCAAAATCCTACTATCAGTGAGTTATCTCCCTACTAAAAAAAATTGAGGTAAATAATCTACACCGACTTTTATTAGTGTTACACTTAACGTGTAGATCATGGCCTCTTTTTGAAATGTATCTAATTATAAGCACTAATAAAATGGGAAAATATTCTACATTTTTAGTATATAACAATTCATGTAAAAAAGACAAACTATGGGATAATAGCATAAATATTTTTCATAATAACAAAAAGTAATAACTACAATTGAGCAATATCAACATAATTAATGCTAAAGCAACATTACACTTACGTGTAACTTTCACTTAATTATAATTACACTAAAAATAGAGAACTTTGAGCTACTATTAAAACATCAACTCATTATGATTCAGTTATAATTATGCAGATTCGAACTCAAACAAATTTAGGTACAAGCTATAGGGATCCGATCTACCAAGGATTCATCTCTATGGTAGAGGCAATGGAACTGTGAATGCAGCTTACACATTACACTATAAGTTATGGGTCAAGGCTAATTTGTATAGTCATATGTTACAGATCGATGACAGTCATTTCTGCCTCAAGTTACGGGTCAAAGCTACAAGCAATTCAACCACAAGGTAGAGGTCAAGGCTACAGGCGATTCAGCTGCAAGTTAAGGATCCGAGATGCTGTGAATTCATGGAACGGGTCAAGGTTCAGATTTGCATATTTAAGTCAGAACGAAAGGGCCAGTTGCTGAGATTTTTATCTGTTTCCTGATTCCCTGCATCACAGAGACAACATAGCGGGCTATATGCGTAAAGCTACATGACATAGGATCCTATTACTAGATAAAACAAACTTCTGTTTTATTATTTCGCTATGGAAATGACAGCAAACGATAAGATGACAGATCTGGACAGCTGATCTTCCATACTTGACGTGTCGCTGTGGGGGGTTGCGCGGAGAGGCATCGAGGTGGAAATGTCAGTGGGTGGAAGAGCGCGAGCTTCATAAATAATATATCATAAAAAAACTTGTTATACATAAATATATAATAATGAAAATGACAGTCTTAGACCAAGGAGTTCACACCATAACAAGCCACTCTTCGGATATCCATCTGGGTGAGAGTATATAATTATATATAAAATCCGCATTAGTAAATAAAAATGTAGATTATTTATTCTTATGACAAACAGACAAGCAATAAAAAAATATCCAACGATATTTTTGTTGTTTTTTGTCTTGATTTGTGATTGAGTATACACGCATCTGTGGATCGTATATGTGACGGTATCATTGGCAGAGTGCTTGTTTATTTGCATGTTTCTGCTGACAGGACTACGCATTTTGTGTTGGCAACAAAAACTCCTCTTGTTCAGAAGGATGCTAGCTTCCTGACCATATCTGCTAAAATACTAGTTTTTGGTCCTATAAATGTTCTAATATATTGTTTCCAAATTGACTAATTCTTTCTAAATTATTACGTCACAGCTGACTAAAATTCCAGCATCTGCTTCCCTAGCATTTTTCCAAATATTCTAGCATTTTTCTGCTCAAATTAATTAAAATTACTACGTCTTTGCTGATTAAAATACTAGCACATTTCTTTCCAAATACTCTAACATCTTGCCGCACAGATGACATCTTTGCTGATTAATATACTGGTACATTCCTTTCCACTTATTTTAGCATCTTGCTGCTAAAATTGCAATGTCTTTGCTGATGAAAATACTAGCAGTTTTCACCCCAGATATTCTAGTATCTTGCTGAAAATATTACGAAGTCTTTACTGATTAAAACACTAGCACCTTTATGTTAAAATATTCTAGCATTTTGATTCCAAAATTACAAAGTCTTTGTTGACTAAAACACTAGCACTTTCTCCTCATACATTGTAGCAGTTTGCCTCCCAAATTACAAAGTGTTGCTGATTAAAACACTAGCATTTTTCTTCATAAATATTCTAGAACCTTGCTGCCAAAATTACGAAGTCTTTGCGGGCTAAATTATTACACCTTTATCCCAGTGCCAAATGGTAAAATTATTAACTGTAAAGGCAAATCAACTTCAACAGGACCACTATAGACACCCATCACAATTATTTGGCATGGCCTTATCAGACATAACTCAACTTCATCATCTCTTAGTCTCAGGAATTACTTTCATATTTATCATCTTTAAGTACAGGAACCAATTTCATCTGTATCAGCTCTAAGTCACAGGAATTACTTTCACTTTATCAGCTCTAAGTTTCAGGAATTACTTTCTTCATTATCAGCTCTTAGACTCAGGAATTACTTTCACTTTATCAGCTCTAAGTCTCAGGAATTACTTTCTTCATTATCAGCTCTTAGACTCAGGAATTACTTTCACTTTATCAGCTCTAAGTCTCAGGAATTACTCTCATCTTCATCATCTCTTTCAGGAATTACTCTCATCTTTATTATTTTTAAATCTTCAAAATTACTACCATCTGTTTCTTTTCACTTCCGATCTCCTTTGGTCGTAGCACCCATCAGCGAAATCACCAAAGGTCGGTGGTGGACGTTAAGAAGAAACAAATGAATCGGTCATGTACGGCAGAGTTAGAGTGCATTCATTTTGTGTTAATTGTTGTACAATTCCACTGGTGCTATCCTTCAAACTTAAATCACGATGTCTTTGTACAATGAATTGGAAATGAAAGCACACAAACCGTGTGAACGTTAATAATTAAAAATAAAGCAGACTAAGCAGTGACTATTTTTTACTGTTTAAATATTAAATAAGATGGCGTGTTTTTTTCTAAGCCGTCAGTTGGACTGTGTTCCTTCAAACAAAAAACACGGAATATTTCATTACTTTGCGTCTTGGCATGGTCTTGTTTGCTTACTTTTTCAACATTGAGGATTTTAGAAGAACGCATGCAGTTTATTTCGCTGCAACAGACAAACACACATATTTTTCTCTCTTTAATCGAACGCTGCCATTAGTTGAATTGGCTCATATTTTTTTTACTTGAAAGCAAATGGAAAGTTAATCTTAATTAAAAACATAGATTTCTTTCAATATATGTATTATATGTTTGCATGAAACTTCGAAGATATATAATAATATTAAATAAATGTGTGTGTTTGTGTGTATATACGTGAGTGTGTGAGTTTATTCTGTGTGAATCCTGAAGATGAGTTGGATTTGCACCCAAGCATCTTGTCCAATGTTTTACTCCGATGTCAATTTACATATCTTACGCTTAGAAGATGAACTCGTTACCCCAAATTGGTAAGCAAATTCAATGGTCGCCATGATTTCACAGCTGTACACTCACAACTGCAGGGACTCGGCAATCACTACACACCCTCGTAGCACAGTACTTAAAGAAGGTAACATACAATTGTCACCAGAAGACTTGAACTTGAATTTTCCCTTGAACGAAGTTCAACAAGGCTTGAAAACTGTAGCTGCACCAGTAGCTTGTAAATGTATCTTCGGTACTTCAATGTGTGGTTTCAAAATTGTCATTTCAAAGCTTCAGCCTGTAGCTTCAAAGCTGTAGTTTCAAAGCTGGTTTGAGGCACTGTAGAATAGATAAATGCATGTGACAGCTCTCTCCTAACAACATTAATTAAATCTACTCTGTTGCTGTCTCTCTCTTAATAGATATCTTGTACAGTTAATTCCAAATATTAAATAAAGATATCCAATCGCCTCTTTAAAGTGATAGGCTTAACGTTATAGAATTGGTTTACAATCATTTCATCAGTAAGACAAAAAAGGAAATACAAAAATGAATTGTAATGTTTCTAACAATTAAACATTTACATGAATATTCTAACAACAAGAGTTTCATTCCATCTGATCTCATGACTATCCAGACATACCTGACTAGCCCTTTTCCTGACCAAGCCAGCAAATTATCGAGTCCATAGTAAAATAGGTAGTGATGGTTCCAGAGTGCACCCCATTATTTATAACAGTCCTACTTGTTTGAGAAGGTCCTAGAAGCGTCAGACCTCTGACAAAATAGTTATTTTCATCTTCTAAGTTGCAGAATCTCGTGTAAACAAAAGGAGTTTGGGTCTTTTTGTTTGTCAACAATAACTTTGTTACACACAGTCAGTGGCATTTCCTTTAATACAGACATGGGTCGGCTATGTGAGGGTTTTTAATCCTACTTATGCAATAGCAGCTCTTGCCCGACGACAATTAGTCTATTATTGTTGAATAATAATGTGAGTGGCTGGCATTCTTTACATTCCAGAAATTGCATAATCACCAACCTGAGAACGGCGCCTTTGTCCACGAATTGTTTACGAATTTTTATTGACAAAAATTAAAACAATTTTGGTTTAAGTGATAATAATATAAAACATATTTAGAAAAATATGTTTAATTAATTATTTTCATTATTTGCATTTTTTGTGTCACAGAGGCTTTCATCGAAAATAGCACAACGCTGTTGGAGATCCCCCCTCTCTCACCACTGCCAGAACCAACAACAACGTCAGCAACAGAGCCTTCAACAAAGAAAAAGAAATAAACCATCTCAACACATCAGGCGTGACAAGAAACAGCAACAACAGCAACAACAACGGCCACAAAACGCCGCAGTAATCACCAACAACAACGGCAGCAACAACAACGTCAGTACTATGAGCAGCAGTATCCGCAGTGGGGATATTTCAACCACCCCGTTGCGGACGTTGATTCAGCTGATGCTCAGTATTCTTTACTGGCCGCCAGTGCCCATCTTTGTGCATCCCCAACGGACACCGGGGATAGCCACAACATCAGTGACAGCGTCGACAACATTATCAGTGAGGAGTCCAGGGGATTGAATATTCCGGACGCACCTACACACTAGGTACAGACTTGGTGTGTTATTAGCCTGGGCTCTGTAAGACACCCCCCTCCCACCCGCCTTCCTATTTCAACATCAAGAAACGACAGCAACAACAGCAACCACAACTTTATCACACGGATTACCGGGCTAGAGTCCACCTTTGCCGGCCAGACAATTTTACAACGGATGAACGCACAACGATACTACAAGAGGTGTTAAAAAATTCTACTTCAAGGAACGCACAACGACACTACAAGACGACTTTTAAAAAATTCTACTTCACTGACGACGTAGCCAGCAGGCCTTATCCCCCTCCCCTTCACCACCTTCCATTTCTCAGCGCGAAAGCCAGAATCCCGCCCAACCCCACTACACGGACAACAACCCGACATCGTTTAATTTCTGACGACTGGCGTGATGAACGTGATGTATCTTCAGGTGAATTTTAACAGACATGTCCATTAATGACCATGCCGACGAAAAATAACAGTCAAGGTACCTCGCACTTTTTCCCCACTTTACAGCATGATCGAGAGGGACACAAGAATTTCTGAGAGTTCCTGTACATTTCTACAAGTGGTTCCAGTTGCAGTTGTTGCTTTGTAATTTTTGTTGTTAAAAAGTTCTTAAGGCAGGCACCGTGCTGGAGTAGACTGGGGCGATTTACTCTGCCAGAAATGAGAGTACTTACAACTGATCAAGGAACATGAGAGAGTGTTTGAAGCACCGGTTAAATGAGGTGGAGGGGGATAGAGAGTACTTTTTTTTAACAGTAACAGCGACATTCCAGCTCAGCGCCCCAACGAAAGCTCGCATTGAAAGAGATTACAATATATAGTGTGAAAGAGCAGATAATCCAACATCATGCGTTCCTATGTGTTTTGATTAGATGCATTTACCTATAGCGTATTTCGAAATGTATACAATAATAAATATTTTAATTCGAATTTTTATTTTGTTTTGCTGTCAAAACAGCTCGCAAGCAGCTCAAAGTACGTACAAAAAACGTTATACTTAGATACGCACGCACGCGCACACACACACACACACACACACACACACAAACACACACACACACACACACACAAATGCATACATAAACACATATATTGGACTTCTTTTAGTCATAAAATACTGCCGTTTCATTAATAGACTGCTTTCGTGCGTTGCATATTTGTGCGTGATTTTCTTGTAACATAAGTGCTCTTTCTTATTGTGAAGTGATCCTCCTTTACGGTGGACTTTTTCTCACTGTGAAGTCATCCTCTTGCACGATGGACTCTTTCTCACTATGAAGTCGTCCTTTTGTGAAATGGCCTCTTTTTCACTGCGAAGTCGTCCTTTCGTACGATGGCCTTTTTCTCACTATGAAGTCGTCTTTTTGAAGGATGGACTTTTTCTCACAGTTAAGTCGTCCTCTTGTAGGATGGACTTTTTTCTCACTGTTAAGTCGTCCTCTTGTAGGATGGACTTTTTCTCACAGTTAAGTCGTCCTCTTGTAGGATGGACTTTTTTCTCACAGTTAAGTCGTCTTTTTGAAGGATGGACTTTTTCTCACAGTTAAGTCGTCCTCTTGTACACTAAAGTCTTTGGAGCGCTAAACTGAAGACGGGACAACACATTTAACATAGCTATATCTCTAAAATCGTCACGTGGTTTGAAAGAGTATATAATTATCTCAATTGCCTGTCCAGCTCGCTCCTTAGCATCACGTGACGTCATCATCTCCAAGACGGGAGATCGATTCCTCGCTGTGCAACACGGTACATTATCGAGCCCGGTCAGAAACAACACCTGTTATCAAGTCACGTTTTAAAATCACCTTACGGGGAATCTACTGATGTGTATTTAATGTAAAGAGAAAACAAGTGATTCATATATTTTGTTGTTGTTGAGCTGATTGTTCTTTCTACAGAAATATTGGTCATTTCACAATTTTGCGAGTTTAGAGTTTGAGTCTTGTCAATTTCTTTAGAGAATAGCATAATTTTTGCTTGGTCATTTTCTCTTTATATAATATATATATATATAAATAAATATAAATTTTTAATAATAATAATACTATATAGGAAATAAAATAAAGGGGCAAGTAAATATGGCAATTATATTTCTGCTTGAACTATTTTAAGAAATACTGTACTTGTCCCAGCGAATACCATTTCGCTTTGTTTCCATGTTAAAGGTACATAGACAACGGATTGGGTGTTCTATGCGAACGTTATATTTTAAGGAAGAACGTCTTTAGAAATCGAATGACGTTATATTTTAAGGAAGAACGTCTTTAGAAATCCAATGACGTTATATTTTAAGGAAGAACGTCTTTAATAATCGAATGACGTTTCATTGCGCATTTTGTAACGTAGGCGATCAGGCAGAAAGGTCTGCTGATTTTTCACTGATCAGCGATTATTGTTCGTATCAGTCGGGTGACCTGTAGATTGAGACAACATGATTAGGGTGTGGCCGATGCGGCAATATCTGTGAAGAAGATATTAAACAGGAAATTAGTAAATTATTAGTCTAGAATGAAGGTACAGTTTTTAAGTATTACTCCATCATTGGAAAATGAGGATGACCAATTGTTAGCTATGAAATTTATGTGGTATGTGTTAAAACTGCTTTATCGTTTCCACAGCTGGTAGATGGATTTAATGTCTGAAGATTGATCTCCATGATCCGGGGCTTTGGAAAGTCGAATCACACAGTTTACTGTATACGACTGCTCGAATGGATGAATAAAGATTTTTCTTTTTCACTCTATAAAATTACTTACTTATTAAAATGACGTATTTGCAATTTTATAATGTATTTGAATATAAGCTTCACGATATTAGTACACATCTGAACTGAGTAAAGTGATGTGGCTGAGATTAAGATTTTGTCTGCATCAATATCTGGAGTCTGTGACACCTACACCACACTAGTTATTGGTTATAATTATTATTGTTAGTTAATCACACATAACTAATTACAAGTGATGAGAATCTTAATTTATGTTATTAATAATTCTCCAGCGGACACCACTCGTCTCCCTCCCTTGGCGGATATGTGGGCGCTCGAAACGTTTTCTCTCTTCCACAACATTAAAGACAAACGTTTCCCATCGCACAATATTTCCATAGGTGGAAAACTTCTTATCAAAAGAGAAGATAAATCCATCTTTTAATCTATATTTAGCGAGCCCCATCCACCCACTTTCTTCTCCAATATAAGGTTATCAATGTAAGAAGGTCAATAAAATTAACAATAAATTTATTAAATCAACAATCAAATATATAACATTTGAATATAATCAAAAGAACATTGGACGTTTGCATCACTTCACAACAATGTTCAATTCATGCTGGACAATCATTCAGTTTATCCTATCATAGACATTAGCAGTCACTTAACATAAATATATAATCAAGTTCATGGATATCAACATGGAAATGAGAGTAGAGTTTCAGAGAATAAATGAAAGTCAATAAACATAACCTTTTCAAAGATGTGGCTGTCACCGGCAAGTGTTCACAATCAGGCAGTTTGCAACAAGTCACTGTCTTTCTTATTCAGTTGATTGTCTCAAGTGTCCCTTCACACAAATGTTCCAGAATCTTTGATGAACTTCATTAAAGCACACTGTAGAGAATTGGCCTGAATTTCACATGTGCTCTCAAGCCCATCAGGAGGAAAGTTTAAGGAATTTCCATGTGTAGTTCTCAGCACACCTTGAGGATCATTCAAAATAATATTCGTGATTTCTTGACACAACACTCAAGCCACCATTTCCACCATATTGACTCTCGAATGGAATTAACGGGAATCAACTTACAGCAACACATTTGACTGATATGATGACGACAATGCTGGATTCACACACCAGCATAATCTAGTAGAGTACATTAGCTACTATAGCATGAGGTGATAAAAGTAAAGCAAAAAGACCTGCTCCTCATATGCTAGCAAATGCCTTTATGATTGAGCTTGAGTTATGTTCATATTGAAGGTGAAAGAATAGAGTACTTCTTCATAACAAAGAAACTTTAAGTCCATCCCCATTGGATGAGTTTATGAACAAGTGTGAGACTATTAGTCAGAAAAACTAATCATCCAGTTGGAAATAGTTTTGATTGCATCAGCAATTTTCTAGCATATTCTCTCAACCCAAGTTGTTTACTCCAACTCTGACACTTACAAAAAATTACCTTCATACTGAGTGCCCAAGATCGAGTCACTTTAACAGTTTAACAATTTATATTACAATTAAGTTTAATAATAGGGATAGGCGAATTTACTCTGTCACATTTTTGCAGATGTGAAAACTGGAAATTAGTCCTTGAGTTGGTGTTGATAACCGTGTTTGGGGTTTCGAGCCATTTGCAAAATTGCGATCGGAATTTGCTGTACCCTTTATTTTATGTCGATCTTTATTTCTGCTGGTGCTTAGTCGCCATTTTAGAAGCCTGCAGCTTGATCGAAGAGAAACCCGATCTAATGCTGTGTTTACCAGACATTGTTCTGATGTACGTGTGAATACTGTGTATATTTTAAGTTTATCTTGAATTGCATATAAACACCATATTTTCTGGATCATTGATCACATTACGCCATTTTCGACCTGCGGCAACTAAGTCACCCAGTGTGCATTACTTCCGGTCATGTTTATTGAAATCCTCATTTTTAACCTCGTCGATACTCTGCATTTCTGATGGCTCTAGTTGTGTTTGTATTTCTTTGAACCTTTAATGATGAAAGTGCTAATTATCGAAGTCGTATTAGAACTGTAGAAGTGTAGAGTTCATTAGACTAATTATCTCGTTTATTAATCTGACGCATGCTGACATTTTTAGAGCGTCAGTGTTCTCTGTCCAGATAGAAAAACCAGTTTCAACCCCAATCTGTAGTGTCAACGAGTATTTTACTATACATGTTTTAATAAACTGTTCTCCAACATAATTATTATTCTGTTTTGGATATATATTTTGAACGTTGAGCAAAACTAATTCAGTCAGATCATTATTTAAGGAACTCTCGCTATCTGCAGGACGTTAGCGGCGGCTTAAGACACCATTAAAATTCATTCAAGAAGGATAACTCTAGGTCTCAGGACAATAGTATTGCGAAGGCGGTATTGATGACTCTTCTTACGACCAGTCCTGATGAGGGCCATCTACGGCTAAGTTATTTATGTATTTAATGGTCTTAATATATTATAATTTATTCCAAGATCGTTCCTGATGTGTAAATAGCAATGTTATAATGACAGGTTATAGTGTTGTGTGTACAAGAAGGACTACGTGCGACAAAGTAGAGGCAGTCGGTCGCTTATATCGCTGAACAGTATGAGTCTTAGCCATCAAAAAATCTATTCAGTTTCTATGGCAATCTCGCATGCAAAGTTACGTTCGAAGTTGATGTACTGCGCTCCTCAGAAGACTATACAGTTGTTTTCAAGGAGTATTACGTCATCTCTTTGGTTATGACAATAGTTTTATTCAGTTGTATTAATAAACCTACTTGTAGATTTCGTGTATTCCACTTTTAAAATCAATCAATCTATCTATCTATCTCTATCTATCTACCTGAACTCTCAGTTGGTACCAACCAAATGCGTCACGCGTCTTCATAGAACACACATGAATGCTGCGCCACTCTGTCTCAAAGGGACATAATTCCACATCGGACATTATTAGATGTACAACCAAGTACGACTGACGAGCATGCGTGGTACGCATAACCTAGCTCCTCATGCCTAACTTTAGAACAACCTTAAGAACATTAGTGGAAATGTAACAAGATAAGATTGTGAATATTTTTTTAAAGACTGTGACGTCAAGATTTTTTTTAAATAAAGAACCTTCACTGTACTCGCCACGATATGTAGAATCTCTTGGAAAAATGACCGGGAAAACATTGTCACAAGAAAGAAATTAAATTATTTTCTTGTTTTGCTTTCTTTTCTTTTGAACTTGAGTAGGCGGCGCGGGCTGAGAAGTTTTAGTGACCTTTTTCTCTGTGTGATGCCTGATCAAAATCAAAAGAGATAAAATTTCATGTTTTGTCTACATACAAATACGAGTACAATTCTTCCAGAGAGAAAGAGGGAAAGAGAGGAGAGATAGATGGAAGGGGGGGGGAGATTTAGGAAGGAGAAACTTGATGGAGTAGTCGGTTGGCGGTGCCAAGCAGGTACACCTCGAACAACCACATTGCCTTCTTCCAGCACAATTTCTCTAGCAGGCAGTTATCGATGTCCAGGTCTTTGATGGAACGGTTGATCCCAGTGCGCCTTGGTAGTGATCCAGTTGAAGAGGCATTACATGAAGCATTACACAGAGAAATTTGCAAAGAAAAGGAAGCAAACTCCCTCAAGGCTGGTGTCTGAAGACAACTGTGGAGAAGTGCGTTGATGTTCGGGTTTAATTCTGAATTTGAAGTGCTGGGCTAATCAGCAAATGCGGGAATTAAAGATTTTGTTTTAATAAATAAAAGTGTAGAGAGGGATAGCAACGATTAGAAAAAAAATATTATCTTGTATTTCTCTGCCATATGCATGACGATTTTCCTTTTCGCATATACTTGCCAGTGAAAATGAGTGCTATGGAGAATAGAGCCAGTAGCAAAACAGGACTTTGGTGTTTCCCAAAATGTCCACTTGCCTGGGCGCTGGGCAAATCTTATCTAAAACCTATTATGAGTGTCAGAATTGAAATTATATGGAGGTGGGGAAAATGGTTTTATTTAAAAAAAATAGTTATGCCATTTATTTTCTTAATTTTGAGGCGGGTGGGGGGAGGTAAATAAACCCAACAAATCATTTATTTTCTCGTTTCTATGTTGGGGAAAAAATATGAAGAAACCCAAAAACCTACTAAATGACAATATAAGCAAGATTAATATGTGCAAACAGATGTAGATGCCAGAAAAAAACAACTGTCATTCATTTGGCAATAACTGCTTCTGGGGAACAGCTGCATTAAACTTGTCAGGCTTATATTTCTGTCAGTTTTTTCTTGCTCAAATTTATAATTTTGTCATGTTCGTCTGTCTGTTTGTTCGCTTTTTTTTTAATGATTTCTTTTAATTTTTATTTTCTTCATGGCGTTGTAAGGGAGCTCGCGAGGCTGTGTTAGTCGACTGAAAGCGGCGTAATTTAGCAGATCCAAGCTAAAGGTCTAGTCGTTGGGTGGGATTTCCACAGATCTCTCATAATGTGTGTAAGGTTGCGCACTTAGAAAATTGTTGTCTTTATAGAGTGCAATATTTTTATTTGTAGGTTTTCTGGCTCCTAGTGTTGGGCACTGCTTTTGTTCGAGCTGGCAATAGGCTGAAAGTTTTGTACCTTTTTTGTTCAGTGGTTAGTGTGTTTAACGTTCAGTATTATTGAGTTTCCTTTTAGTTTGTAATTATATTTTGTAAATGTGTTTTTCTTTGGATGGGATAGTGGTGAAGAGGTGGGGAATATGTGGGTGGATGGGTGATGGTTCAAAGAGGTGTCGGTTATCTTTTTAAGGCATTAAGGTTTTGCCACTATTATGCACATTAGGCTAATTGATATTCGCCTTAAAGTTGTATTTACGTTTAAAATTAGCTTATTGATATTCGCCTTAAACTTGTATTTACGTTTAAAATTAGCTTATTGATATTCGCCTTAAACCTGTATTTACGTTTAAAGTTAGCTGCGTATTGACAGCAGTTGTGTATATACAGTAGATCTTAGACATTTACGATCTACTTTAGCAGTGTACTTACAGCACCTCTTAGTTTACTTACAGCACCTCTTAGCAGTGTACTTATAGCACCTCTTAGCAGTGTACTTACAGCACCTGTTAGTTGTGTACTTACAGCACCTCTTAGCAGTGTACTTACAGCACCTCTTAGCAGTGTACTTACAGCACCTCTTAGCAGTGTACTTACAGCACCTCTTAGCAGTGTACTTACATCACCTCTTAGCAGTGTACTTACAGCACCTCTTAGCAGTATACTTACAGCACCTCTTAGCAGTGTACTTACAGCACCTCTTAGCAGTGTACTTTCAACACCTTTTAGCAGTGTACTTACAGCACCTCTTAGCAGTGTACTTACAGCACCTCTTAGCAGTGTACTTACAACACCTGTTAGCAGTGTATTTACAACACCTGTTAGCTGTGTACTTACAGCACCTGTTAGCAGTGTACTTACAACACCTGTTAGCAGTGTACTTACAACACCTGTTAGCTGTGTACTTACAACACCTGTTAGCAGTGTACTTACAACACCTGTTAGTTTACTTACAACACCTGTTAGCGATTTTCTGTCGCTGATGCCTAAACCATTTCCAGTCTGGGTCTGTACTTCACTTTGTAGAATTGAGGTTGTTTTAGTGATGACCGATTTCGACTGCATTTAATTAATTATCAACTTATTTTCCAGTTTAGTATCTGAGAGCGACAAAGCCACAGTCACTATCTGGTTCCTTGCGTTGCTGGAAGTGGGCTAGGTGTTACTTTGCCTTTCAGACAATATCTTATATTGTGAAGGGTATGTTGAACTTCTTCAAGTCCTGATACCTTCCATTTGCTTAGGAAATCGCATATATTCTTAGCTGTGGCTTGTCTCGCGTAATGAAGATTTCCAAATTCCTACACTATTCTTATCAATGCCAGACATTAATTTGAAGTTTCGTATTTTAAAATAGTGATATGTCTTGTTGGTACCGGTATTTTATTATTATTATTTAAGAGCAACATATATGTGATTCTATAAATAGCTATTGTAGCTGAACCTGAGCCTGTGTCATATATCAACAGCTGGGTGAATGACAACAGTTTTGTGTCTCTGCAGCAATTAAAATATATTTTTTTAAAAAAAAGAAATATATTTTCTCAGCATATCTTGAATTATTTACACCGTATTACAATGTTGAAGAAACTTTTTTTTAAAAAGCGCATCATTAATTTGGAAAATTTGCATTGTGGCATACACGCTTTTTTTCTTATTAAATATGTGCACGTTTATGACTGTGTATATGCATTTGTTTTCATGGCTTTGAGTGCTTGTACGAGATTGCGGCATTCTTTATGTGAATGTGAATATTTTTTCTCTGTCTCTTTGTGTGTGTGTGTGTGTGTTGCATTAAGGAATGGTAAGATCATAGCATCCGAAAGCATGCTATAGATCGTTCTTATTTTTTTCTTCTAGAACTACAGTTCAAAGATCAAAATCGAACATGATTTTATTCAACATTCTTTATATCGAGTAGAACAAAATGCCAAAAAAAACCCTGACGTGTAATTTTTAGCGTCGGGACAAATAAGCATCGACTGTAAGCAAAGCCGACAAATGTGCGCACTACGCACGATTGTTTCCCCTTCACAACTGGACGTCGGCTCGACCCGGTCTTGTCAGTCTAGTCGTGAAAAGGCAGGGCTTAGAGTCTTGTCAGTCTAGTCAGGAAAAAGGCTGGGCTTAGCTCTCGTACCGAGCTACCGTTGAGTTGCCTGCCTTGAACCGAATGAACTGATTTACATGTACACGGTAATATATGATTTGGGCAGACAACCGTATGAGGTTTCCCGATAAATATCCTTTCCGACGTCAACTCTAGTCGTGTTGTCTGAGATCATTCGCTTGTCCAAAAGTCGTGTCCTGTATGGAAATAATATTTTTCTCCTTTCTTTCATTCACAAACGTAGTTTGAAAAATATGATAATGTTTTGTTGCAAGCCGAAAAAACTTAGACAAGAGAAATAAAAATTTAATTTAGAAGACAACTCAACAGCTAGTCAATCATTCTTTATGTTTGCTTTGTTAAAAAAAAATTCTGTAGTAGTCGGTGTTTGAACAAATTGATGAATTGCATCTCGCAGTATCTGAGGAACAACATTGCTCTAACGAGTTATTGGCAGAAGAAATTTGGAATTATCTTCCTTCATATCAAATTGTTGTTTAACATACAATTTCCTCCCACCACCACCGACAAACATCACTTATTGAAATAGAAGGCCCAAACAGAATTAAATAAAAACTCTGGTGACCTACATCACTTATTGAAATAGAAGGCCCAAACAGAATTAAATAAAAACTCTGGAGACCTACATCACTTATTGAAATAGAAGGCCCAAACAGAATTAAATAAAAAGGTCACGTGAACATGGCCTACAACACTTATTGAAATAGAAGGCCCAAACAGAATTAAATAAAAAGGTCACGTTACCATGGGCTACATCACTTATTGAAATAGAAGACCCAAACAGAATTAAATAAAAAGGTCACGTTAACATGGCCCACAGAATAGAAAGAAAGAACAGCAAGGAAGTCAGTAAACAAACACAAAATAGCCTCATACACCTTAATAGATCCTAAGATGACATACACCTTAATAGATCCTAAGATGACACACACCTTAATAGATCCTAAGATGACATACACCTTAATAGATCCTAAGATGACATACACCTTAATAGATCCTGAGATGACATACACCATAAGATGACTGCAATATCGACGCTTTACTCCTTTTATTGGAATCGGTTGAGGTTTATATAAAAGTTACAAATCACTGATTTCTGGAAACAAGCAAATATGGAAATATGCACTGAAGCATTAAATGATAAGCATTGCTAGTGATTTCTCGAGAACAAAGTGGAAAATTAAGGGAGTCAACGCCCCTACTCCCTTGTCCGAGTTAATTAGTTTCTAAACGATGTTGTTTTTTTTCTTGTACATATTTTTACCAGTTTGTTATGTCGTAGCATGCAAACGTACATTTCGAGGCATCGACAGTTGTATAGAGTAAACACACTTATTTTTTTTCCTATTGTATCTTTAAAGTCAAAAGGACATTAAAATGTTTGTGTCATTTTCCATAGATCAGTTTCCAGTTTAGCTTCTCCAGAACAACACGTACACAATCAATGACGTAACCGTGATGACCTAATTGTCTCTATATCTTTGTTCATA
This sequence comes from Sinotaia quadrata, assembly GCA_028829895.1. Classification (NCBI taxonomy): domain Eukaryota; kingdom Metazoa; phylum Mollusca; class Gastropoda; order Architaenioglossa; family Viviparidae; genus Sinotaia; species Sinotaia quadrata. The sequence continues at coordinate 71,209,714 of CM054177.1, forward strand.
TTCTGTCTAGGTGTCTTTCCTTTTATCCTCTATACACACGTGATCTGAAGCCAGATGACACGAGTGACGTCTACAATGGAGGCTACTTCACAACGTGGCATGAATTAACATTTAGACGTTTAGTAAAGGGAAAACAACAGAGCCAGTTATCAAGTATCAATATACACATTTAAAATCGAAATGCACAAAGAAAAAAAAAAGACTAAACAAAACTCACACCAGCCCAACACCTATCCAACACCTGCACAACTCTTACACAACACCTACACAACTCTTACACAACATCTACACAACTCTTACACAACACCTACACAACTCTTACGCAACACCTACACAACTCTTACACAATATCTACACAGCACTTACAAACACATCTGCGCACATGCAGGAAACGCGCAATAAACACCAGTGAATTCTAATGCGCTTCACCGTTAGCTCTTTTCATTAGTATGCATGAGCAAGTCCGCTTAATTTATAGTTTGTTTATTGTCCAAGACAAGCCAGTGTCTCGCGCGCTCCTCTCTGCCAGAAATTTTTCGGCAGACTTTCTACAAGACATCCTCTTAGCGAAGTGTTTCGCAGTCCTGGTTTAAGGGCTTGGGAAGTGGGGAAAACTCTGTCAAGGATGTCCCCAAACAAGACTGTCGCACTATTTCTGGTAAACGATTTTAGAAGCGGACACATCGTAAGAGCCAGTGGACAATAAATTTCTGTTTTCTCCCCAATATCGAAAACCAAAGAGGCAGAAAATCGACGGAACTGAGATTTACTTAGCTTCTTTTGCTATCTAAACTGTCCAATTCACTGCGGGGCAAAAGGATGCGACGCTTTTTCAGAGGTAAATAGTCCAGAAGGAAAAAGACCTGATTGGCATCGGCAATTTATTTCAATGGCTTCACGCAAAATTGGATGAAATCGCAATTTCTAGAGGAGGGAGAAGGGAGACAGGTGATAAATGAAACCGTGGGGTGCATTTAAGTCATAACGCACTACGGCGCTCTGGAGGCTGCTGTACCTAAGATGTTTTAAGTAACGCCTCCGCCCCCACTCTCCCATCCCTTTTCTACCGAGTTCTGTTTAGCATCTTGATTTTGTAGCAAATAAACTGTGCTGAAAATGACGTCATTTTCTCAAAAGGATGCTGGAATTCCGTATCGTGTAACTGAGCTGGGTGCTTAAATAATGGGCTGTTTGTTGACATTCGAGTTCAAGAGCTTAAACCCGAAAGTCGTCAACAGACTTGGGATCTGAATAAGCTCCATTGTATATTACCATTTCTTATTTAATTATCGTTCTCCAATTTGTGAATGACTACTGTTTTCGAAAGGAACGATTTGTGAATGACCACCATTTTCGAAATCAACAATATCTGAATGGCCACCATTTTCAAAATTAACAATTTGTGAATGACCACCGTTTTCGAAATCAACAATATGTCAGAGAAATCACCAATATGCAAAAAATAGATCAGATTTGGAAATCAACAATGTGACAATGACCACAGTTTTGGAAGACAAAAATCAATGAAAACACTTCACTATCGAAAATCAACAACGTGTCACTGACTTCACTTATAAAATCCTGTGACTGACTGTCATATGAAATATGAAAAACTCGCATAAATATAATAGTGTCAGTAATTCACAGCACTTAAAATAACTCACATAAAATAACAGTGACAGTAATTCGCAGTGCTTAAAACTTGCATAAAATAATACGATGTCAGTAATTCACAGTGCTTAAAACTCGCATAAAATAATACGGTGTCAGTAATTCACAGTGCTTAAAACTCGCATAAAATAATACGGTGTCAGTAATTCAGAGTGCTTAAAACTCGCATAAAATAATACGGTGTCAATAATTCACAGTGCTTAAAACTCGCATAAAATAATACGGTGTCAGTAATTCACAGTGCTTAAAACTCGCATAAAATAATAAGGTGTCAGTAATTCACAGCGCTTAAAACTCGCATAAAATAATACGGACATACACCATCCAAACAAAATTACTGAAAGATAAACATACATATAAGAGTGAATGAAATAGTATTCTCACTTGCTAGTGTGAGATATGCAACCAAACCCTCACCTTGGTAATTAAAGGGAGACAACACTAAATATCAGAGACCAAGGAATTAAAACAGTCCATCTGGTTATTACACACTCTTCAATAATTGGCAGTTAGAAAATGACTCTCTCTTGTTCACACTGACTTTAGGGTTCAACTGCAAGTGATAGATAGAACAGATGAGTACGAACGGACTGACTTTTCTCCTTAGAGAAGAGTGGTCTTCTCCCAACAGATTCACTCCTTCGCCGTAGGCAGACCAACGGAAACAGATTAGCGAAATTCTCACATGACGGGGGTGAGGTACAAATGCTAAGACCCAACAGTTAAAGAAAACTTATACACTCCTCATGGAGTAGTTAAGTTCCTTCTTGCATAGAAGGACAGATAAATTTTAATAGTTCACTACAGAATGTAGTGGTCGTACATTAACAGGCAACCTTCAATCATTAGCCTTGTTTCCAAAAGTGCTCACATAAACACTGAGGACACGAAGATTGAAACAGGCGAAGAGTACCGAACATCACAGCCACTTACAGACATTAAGTTCCAATCAAGGTATTTAATAAATAATTAATTTAATTAAATATTAATTACATTCAAATATTAATTAAATTTCCTATCACGGTATTTATATATAAATATTAATAACATTCAAATATTAATTATACATTTCTTTTTTCTTTTATTCTTTTTTTTTTTTTTTTTTTTTGAGGGGGGGGGGTACGAAATAGGAGTTAAGCTGACCTAACCGACCAACGTCTGCATTATAACATCCAGGTACACTTTGAAAATCTAACGTACAAACATATATCCTGTAGTGTAAAGTACAGATTATCATAATTAACCAAACATAAATCTTGTATTGTAAAAATACAGGTTATCACAATTAACCAAACATAAATATTGATTGTAAATTACAGGTTATCATAATTAACCAAACATAAATATTGTATTATAAAATGCAGGTTATCATAATTAACCAAACATATATTATAAAATACAGGTTATTATATAATTAACCAAACATAAATACTGTATTATAAAATACAGGTTATCATAATTAACCAAACATAAATACTGTATTATAAAATACAGGTTATCATAATTAACCAAACATAAATATTGTATTATAAAATACAGGTTATCTAAATTCTAATTAACCAAACATAAATACTGTATTATAAAATACAGGTTATCATCATTAACCAACCATAAAAACTGTATTATAAAATACAGGTTATCGTAATTAATCAAACATAAATTAAGAACTATGTAGAGAATGTGACTGCTGAATTCGCTCTAGACTTCAACGACCCTTACCTGTGAAAAGGCAAGAATTCTGAAGTGAATCAGCAATGACATTATTAAATAGTGTCTGCGATTATTTCTACTATTTTTACATTTTACCAATCAGATTTATTGAGCTGACTGAAGAAAGTAGGTAACCATCATCCAACAATCAGGCAAATATTATCACTAACACCGTGCAGCCACTGGGCAGTGCAATTAACGCGACGCAGACTAGCGGAAGTATGGGATTTTCGGAAATTACGCCAACATATTTCTGTGGACTTTGGCGATGCATCGAATAATCGGAGAGAGTAAGGTTTACGTCATACTTTGAAAGTCAATAAGAGTTGAAAGGTTATTTCTTCCTTTCTTATGTTTTAAGACTCATTTATTTTTTTTGCATCAATTAAAATGCAAACAAATCATAAATGAAGTAAATGCGACAATTGTCCATAAATGTAGTTTGACAGGATATATTATTAGATCGCACTAATTTCAATGAACTATAATAATTAAAAAGGATTATTTGCCCTTTAAAAGAAACATGTAATACAGACTGAAATACATTTGCCCATGTTTCTGGTAGCATACTAGATTTAATACGTCTAATACGATTTAATGCTTTTGAACAACAAATAGAAATAAATTGTGAATAAATATTTTGAATACTCATCTCTTAAAGCTACGAGCACTAATATACATTTAATAACATTTTCATTTACATGTGTTACTACAAGCGTGCATGCATATTTATGGTTTGAATTCAGTCGTTTGCAAGTTTGCTTTTGCTTCTGACCTGAATCGAACGCCTTTTTGTATGACGCTAAATTCATTAACCTCTAGTTACCACCTCAATTTTAATGGTTGACAAAAATGTTCCTAATACTTTTTAAATTATTTTTATTTATATTACGAGTTATATTGTACGTAACTCAGCGATAATTTTAGTAAAGAAAAAAATAAAATTGAAAAATTTTATACTAGTGAATTAATCCAAATCGATACTCTGAACTGAGAAATTTTTTGATTTACATTTTCCTGCACTATCTTTGCATACATTCTAGTCAAATTAAAAACTAAATCAAATGAAAGTAAATTTTAAAATGCAGGCGTGTGAACGCACTCAGAGAACATAAAACACAAAAGATTGACATTCACTAGAAAAAAATGTCATACAGACTGCACTCAGAGACAAAACTGTAAAACAGACTGCACAACGCATGGGTGGCAAAATCGAGGCGCATATAACTGTGTGCTTGTACGCGCGTGAGAGAGGAGGAAAATAGGGTATGGGGGGGGGAGAGAGAGAGAGAGAGAGAGAGAGAGAGAGAGAGAGAGAGAGAGAAAAGAGAAAATTTGATAGAAGAGGAAGAGATGAGGAGACAAATAGAAAGAGAACGAAAAAGAATATGTTGTGGCAGGACGAAAACCTACAAAAGGATAACGTCTTAAGACGAAAAGACAACAAAACAAAACAAGAGAGTAAAATGCAAGCAGCAAATATATATGTGAGATTAAGACTGAAAAACAACCAACCAAACAATGCAAAGAGAATAAAGCCAAAAACATTAGAAAGGAAAGAACGGTTCTCACAAGCAGAAGAAAAGACGACATGCTGCTTGATTAACTGCCCTTTGCACTGCTGGTCTTCCCTGGTTCGGCCTGCAGCACGTCCTGCGCTGTAGCTAGGTCAACATGGCGGGCAAAGTGATTTGATTGCTGAGCCAGATTGAATTGATCCCCTTGAAAAGCTGCTACCCTCCTCGGCCATCTATTTCAATTTCGCGTTTTCTATTGGCTTTTTAATTTCCTTCCAACTTCTTGCTTTCATAATCCTTAACCTTTATTTCCTTTAAATCGTGATGGTCCTTGATAAGTGCAGTCCGTTTGCCCCGGAGAGTCTGCTAAAGGAAGTGACGTAGAGTTGATGTGTCTCATGATTTCTCATGTCTCATGAAGCTTTCTTTTACCGAAAGCCCGGTGTACTTCGACGCATTCAAACATTGTATTAAACACACCACCACAACACATAAAGTCTGCAAAAATAATGATGTTCTAAGACCCAAAATATGTTTTGTATTTTTGTTTTAAAAAAGTCACTCCATGATGAATTGCATATCGCAGAGCAGGAGTCGGCCCAATTTAACTTTAAAAGAACAGCCGCTACATGTGGTTTATCATTTTACATGCAAACTTAAACGAGCTTACAGTCGGGTGACGTAAACATGATTTCTTAAGCACGTGTGTATTATATTGTAGTGTAGCATTGATATGTGTGAATGAAGACGTCTAGGACTATAATTAGAGGCCTAAAAATCCCTTAATAAGCTATCAAAAACTTATTTCATACTATTTATTATGGCTGAGAATTTAAACTGGTATTTCTCTTCTAACACCCTGGGGAACAAACCCCTGATTAGTGAAAACACATTGACTGATCTCTGCCTAGAACACGCATCCAGCGTAGTTGATTTCGCGCAAGATGGGCTAGTGTTAAATGATTGATAAATACTTGCTTCGACTTCATTTCAATGCTGATTCCATAGCAGCCAGAGAGAAAACTTGCGACATTTATTTTACGGTTGTACTAAGTCATCCGTGAAGTCTAGCTAATAGCCATGCGCAATCGTCAATGATATATTTATGTACTCTGAAATTTATATAGCCAGTCTCGACTGTCTGTGACGTTTCTTAAGGTCAAGCTCAGTTATTTGCGGCATTTTAAACAGCATGTTCACTCATATGTGGTAATGGTGTTATTTTAATGGCAAAATTCATTTTCCTCTGACGTTTTAGAAGGCCATAAACTCAGTTACATGTGATGGTTATTTAACAGTTTGGTTAAGTTGTGTTTGTATGCTGATTTGTTGACTATATATACAATTATTTGTGAAGTTTAAGAAGGATTAGGTTAATTTAAAAGACGGGATTTGTATGCGTTTCAGCTAGCTGGTTACCTTTCCATCACAGGGAAGAATATAATGTTTTACTAAGATCATGCCATTTAATGTTTTACAGTAAGATCATGCCATTTAATGTTTTACAGTAAGATCATGCCATTTAATGTTTTACAGTAAGATCATGCCATTTAATGTTTTACAGTAAGATCATGCCATTTAATGTTTTACAGTAAGATCATGCCATTTAATGTTTTACAGTAAGATCATGTCTTGCTGCATCGAGGAGAATTACATATTTCTTTTGGGATGAACATTGAAACAATAATACTAAAACAGCGCAACAGACGATCTTAAACGGAGGATAAATGTCATAATAGTACTAGCATATTTATGCCATCTATCTATTCAATTGTCGAGAATATTGGTCAGAGAGTGGGCTAGCGGAATCCGTAAAATGTAGATAGCAACATGTGATCGAACCAGCGAACCAGATCGATACTTCGTGTTAGATTGCGGTTGAGAATGTACACATAAGTAAAGCTAGACAAGCACATCTGTACAATCGTAAAACGAAAGCGTGTAACATTGAAGTTGGTACGTGGATGTTGTTGTTACCCCATACACCGAATCAAATTAGAATAAGATGTATCATGGCAAGTGCCCTATGAATGAAGTTATCGAGAAAGTGAGTGGGTGCAATTTCTAAATTCAGATCAGATCTAAAGCGAAAACTTCTCATTCTAATTTGATGAAAGTGTATAAAGAACGCCCGGATAACACGGTCACTACTGTTGTAATAGAGGATGATGTTACCTCTGTATCCATTGCCGAATCCATACCAGACCCAGGTCTAACAGATGTTGAAACTTTTGTTGATGACGTTATTTTAAATCCGGAACTCTCAAACTCGGATGCTTAACAGTTATGGAGCGTGATGGAAGAAACTCAAATTGTTTTTACGGATAAACCCGAAAAAAACGAGTCTGTGAATTTACGGTCGCACTACGGGATCATAATCCGATCTACATGAAAGTGTATGCTTTACCTTATGCTAAACGGGTTGCTATTAAGCAGGAAATTGATTCTATGTTAGCCTTAGGTATGATTGACAAGGCGGAGTCCCCATATAGCTTTCAGATTGTCCTAGATGTACCGATTTTGTGTGGGGCTACAGATATCTGAACAAGTTAATTGTTTTTTCAACTGAACTGATGCTGTACCATAGTACTTTTTCGCTTGGCTCAGTGGAGCAAAATATATGTCTAAATTAGATTTTACAAACGGTTTTTGGCAAATTCAAGTCTTTGAGGCAGACAGGCTGAAATTAGCATTCAGTAAACCTGATGGCCAATATCAATGGCGAGTAATGCCATTTGGCATCCTCACAGCATTGTCTGTTTTCACTAAGATGATGAGATTGCTCATCGAACTCTGAAAGATGAATCTATCTCTGTAGTGACCTGTGTTGCAAGTATTTCTGTGAGCTATATTGTTTGTTCTTGCTCTATGTAAACTTTAGCCAATAGCTACAATGTTACAGTCTGCAGACACTCTAGCTCTATGTAAAATTAGCCATGTTACAGTCTGCAGACACTCTAGCTCTATGTAAACTTAGCCATGCTACAGTCTGCAGACACTCTAGCTCTATGTAAATTTAGCCATGTTACAATCTGCAGACACTCTAGCTCTGTGTAAATTTAGCCATGTTACAGACTGCAGACACACTAGCGATATCACACACCATTCTTGCACTCATACATAACACTGTGACTGACCTATAAAAATTTGACTAAGACAAGCACCCTCAGTATTTGTATAACTATTTATGAAGTTTTCACACGAATAACTTATGATTCATTAAAAATTAAAAAGACACAATAACAGTAATCAAAATACACATAAACAAGGGTATGCAGTAGCATAAGTACAAAACCATGATGACAAAAAAATAATTAAAAATAACATTAACTGTCTGCTAAGTGTAGAGAAATGAATATAAAACGTAGGATAACTAATATACCTTAAGTAACATTACATACATAAATATTCAGAAAATATCATATAACACAATCATGAGGCAGGTATGGCCATCTAGTCATGAAAGATGCTAAGTGAAATAAGAAAGTTTACATGAACAAAGAATTTTTTGAAAACGTAGAAACTATTTTTTCAAGTAAATTTCAGAAAGTAAAATACGAAATTAAATATTCTTTCACATCTTAGAATATAGTATAAGGAAATATTCTTATAATTCATATGAAAATGCTGCTGCATGATAGAATATAAAATATTTGATTTCGCCTCAATGGATGGATAAATAGTCCAGCATTTTAGCATGAATCCGTCAGCAGATCAATAGATCCTTATGTTAAATACTGGCACACAGAGACTAAACGTCCATTTTAGAACAATCAGGACAACAGGAGGCCAGAATAGTCGGGGCGTGAGTTCGAGCATTTTTCAGTCTAGAAGAAATGAAAGAAGCTTTTCTTGTCCTACATACTTGCAATAAATCTGACTGCTACATCAGACTTCCAAAATGCCATCTTGCCTTTCTTGTCCTATATACTTGCAATAAATCTGACTGCTACATCAGACTTCCAAAATGCTAATCTTGCCTTTCTTGTCCTACATACTTGCAATAAATCTGACTGCTACATCAGACTTCCAAAATGCTAATCTTGCCTTTCTTGTCCTACATACTTGCAATAAATCTGACTGCTACATCAGACTTCCAAAATGATAATCTTGCCTTTCTTGTCCTACATACTTGCAATAAATCTGACTGCTACATCAGACTTCCAAAATGCTAATCTTGACAGTCAGTGAGTGATCCATGCAGCAACTATGGAGAAAGAAAGGAGGAAAAGATAGGGACGGGTAGGGTTACTGACATGGTGAGTGACATAAAATAAAACTTATTGACAGTTTCGATCCTTCTCTCCCAAGCTTGTCTTCTTTTTCTCTTCCAGTGCTGACTTGCCTTTTACACAACTGTCACCGACATTTTGAAACCATTTCACAAGCAGCCCATGACTTCAGTATCGTCATATTCACTGTTAAACTGTTAGTCCTCACTAAAACCAGCATCAGAAACAACTTTATACTTTAGTGGGCAACTAAACTTTTACAGCTGAGTTTCATCAGCACACAACAGACTGACAGAGGACAAGAAGACAGTGACCTATGACACCGAAAAGAGGCTGTGTATACAGAATAAAACAGAAGTTGTCCGAGAACAGAGCCCTGTGATTGGACTGGAGTGTTTACCATTTACTGACGCAATTTGTCCTCCAGTAGGCCGAATGGATTTGAACACAGCAATACCACAGAAGCCAAGTGTATGCTGGAGGCGATGGATCAATATAGCATGGTCAAAAGTGTCAATGACGAAAGACAAGTCAAAAAGCAAGAAGACAAGGAAATAGTCCAGTCATCCAAAGCATGAAGGTCATCAACAACTTTAAGCACGGTATTTTTTTCAAGTCATTCGTATATAAAAAAAAAAATTCTCAAAGGAGCTTTAATATACTATTTCAGAAAATTTTGAAAGGTTAGAGTTTATTTAGCTACTTCTTAAGAATTGCAGTCAACACTGAAGACACAAGTGAATGTAAAAGAAGACACGAATTGCTTGTTAGTGAAACCATGCCTTCTCCTCGGGTACGGTAGAAGATGCAGCCATTTACCAATTTCTTCACGTTGCCAAAATAGTCTTTGAACCAAACAACAACAACAAAATGGTTGAAGAATAAGGGAGATAACTGAAATTCTTCTTTATGTCTGATTGTTTTCTTTCTTCCTTGTATGATCAAATCTTTTCTTTTACAGGTACCGACGAAACGTATGCAACCCAAGTTTGTTGTTTTTTTCCTGAGGTTACAGCACTGAAATGGAGAGACGAAATGAATGATGTTCTTATGTACAAGAGACAAACATAATTATGTAAAAGGAAGACAGCATGGCAGAATGCACGTAAACGGCGAACTGATGAAGTGAACGAGCAGCCCTTGTCTCCAGAAAAAAAAAATGAACAGGGCACAAACAGACGAACACTTAGTAAACCAAACAGCTGAATGTTTCTAGTAATGCTTTTAAGCTATCGTAACTGTACAACAAATTTAAGCTGGCTGTTTTCGCGACCGTGAGGCACATTAACTGGAAGCATTCTCACATTTGAAATATAAATGCAGCAGTTAAAATATTTACAGAAATAGTAACAAGAATAGCAGTTAAAATATGTTAATTGACAAAATGCGATTAAATTCTTTTAAGGTATTTTAGAAAGTACAAACACAACCATTAAAATATACGGGCAAGGAAAATATACAAAGCTGATTTAAATATTGTTCAGCAGCTAAAACTCATCTAAGATATAATATGTTCTACTTATATTTTCTAAAAATACAGCATTTAAAATAATGGCAGACAAGGCACAAATACTGCATTTTTAAAAATAATGGCAGACATGATAACACAATTCACTTTTGAAGATCTGTCAAGATAGGGCATGTTCTATCCGGATGGGGAGTAAAGTCTATTTTCAAACAGACAATCGAATGTTCTATTTTTGCAAATAGAATTCTGATAATGGTAGTGATCAATCACAACTCTTTCTTTACACACGGTCATCAAAATATTCCTTCACTACAAATACAAGTCTGACAAGGGCAATGATAAATCTTTCTTTTCACGCAGTCGTCAAAATATTCCTTCACTACAAATACAAGTCTGACAAGGGCAATGATAAATCTTTCTTTTCACACAATTATCCAAATATTCCTTCACTACAAATACACATCTGGCAAGGGCAATGATAAATCTTTCTTTTCACACAGCCATCCAAATATTCCTTCACTACAAATACACGTCTGGCAAGGGCAATGCTAAATCTTTCTTTTCATAGAACCAACCAAATATTCCGTTTAATGCTACAAACTGTTCTCAAAAGGGTAATCAGGAACCAAGTCGACAATTGGATTTGTGCCACTTTAAGATGTCTGCTGTCTTATCTTATCAGAAGACGATTTCGGCATCTGCCAATTTCGGTTATTGGCAACCGAGACGGTTTGTGTCGTCAAACTGCTTGAGGGAAAGTGGACCTTGGAAATGTGGAAAATTAGGGTGGGTATCTTCGAACTAATCAAATTAAAGAATGCACTTGCGGTCTAGATGGCCTGGCCTTATTGTGTGTGGTCAGTAGTAGCGATCCCGGATCCATTCCAAAATAAAAAAAATAAAATAAATTAAAAATAAAAGAATAATTTGCAGCAAGCGAGTTTAGTGGAGGTAATCTTTCTTACTGGTGCCTAGTGGAAAGAGGGTTAATTGTTTGAAGGTCAGAACTCACGGAGACCGAAAAAGTTGAAAACTTTGTGCAAGTTGTCTTTATTAAAAACTACCTAGACACTGGCCCACATACCACCCGTCCCATCATTACAGTTCATTTCATGGACACGTTCGTTGGTTCGGGAGTAGGCCACTTGACAGCACTATACTTCAGAGTACTAGATGGTTGCAGCTACTGCCTTCGTAATCCATTGTTATGTGTTGTTGCAGCTACTGCCTTCGTAATCCATTGTTATGTGTTGTTGCAGCTACTGCCTTCGTAATCCATTGTTATATGTTGTTGCAGCTACTGCCTTCGTAATCCATTGTTATGTGTTGTTGCAGCTACAGAAATATCGATCGCCATTACGAGGATTCAATTTCTATTGAAAAGGAAAGTGAATAAAACTCCTGAATTCTTGAGGATTCTAATATAAAGTTGAATTAAATCCCATTTTAACACATAGGAAATTTGAATTCCAATGTTGTTGGGTTTTCTCTTCCTCTCTTAGCCTCATTGTTTTGTGTTAAAAGTTTTCTCTATGAGACAGAATGTCTGCAATAAATGTATATTCACCATTTCAGTTCACACTCTACATAGTTTGTTCGTAATGATGACATATTGGTGAGTGAATGAAACTATGCTTGTTGGTATCATTTGCCAGAACCATTCCTCTCTCATCATCAGCTTCGGGATGAACTAAGCCTTACATGATCGTGACTGATATACAGGCGCCCCCCCCAAAAAAAATGAATCTGATAAATAAACTGGTGACTTTTGTAATTAAAGATACTCTGAGACCACTCACTGTGACAAAGAGCAAAACAATGTTTATTGTTGACACTATAGATTTACATTATATGTATATAATACTACAACTAATGTTATTAAAGTTTACAGTCTTTAACTATCAGCTGAGCATTACAAGTGACAACAGCCAGTCCATTTTAAAAGATTTACTTTCAAGATTCTATTACTAGGTTGTATTAATACTTCCTTTTGTGTTCGCTTCGTGACAAACAGCTGTAGTCTTGAAGGGGACATCTTCCCAGACAAAATCTCTGGCTGAAGATGAGGGCTGGATAGTTCAATCTCCTCAGATTAGAATGATAGTCAGTTAATATGTAAGTCAGATGATAATAACTTATCGTATTGTTTCATTACCAGGTGTCAGACAAATAGAGTAAGTATAGATAGGAAGTCTGGTGTATGAGCGTCTATCTATCTCTGTCTCTCTATCTATCATGTAGAGAGATACAGATATAAATTCTGTAAAGTAACACTGATACAACTAGCAAAGTCCCACTCCAAGTGGTTGTCTCTAGCAATCTGTGAACTATGGAAAAACATTTCAGCACAATATAGTCCTCAGAGACCTATAATGACGTCAACGACACAGTCAAATACAGGGTGTGCTCTCACTCACAAAAATCAACAACAGACAGCTTTAAAGACATCACAAACTGTGTCCTCAGCATGAAAAGTCACAATGACAGTGAACAGGTCTTCAAATAGCGGCTGACAGATCATAAATCACACACAGTGCATTCTTTTCTTCTCACCACCACCTACACTTACGAAATAAGAGAAAAAGAAAAACAATGATTTGCACAGAAAAAGAAAATAAGCAATTACTGATAGTTGCATTATGCCACATTACTGCTCTAAACTATCAAATACTCTGCACTGATTATACTTTATTTTAAAGGAAAAGTATTATTTTATTTTTAAAATATAAGAGAATTCATTTTTGAAATATAATCCTCCATCAATTAATCATTCACTTACAGAAATGCTGCATGATCCATCATTTACAAAAATAACTTATGTGCCTGCAGATTCACCCATCCATAATATAATGAAGTTTCTCATACTTTCTTGCCTGCTATCTGCTTTTCTCAGATTTATGGCATGCAAATCTGTTTGGGAATTTGTGAACAAATGCTGCAGTGTAGATGATTGGTAAAATGCATTGCTACATGACAAACATTTTACAAACGATATATAGAGAAGTTCCTTTCAAGTGTTTGATATTTAAGACAATGACTAATGATCACATTATAGAGCTGCATCACTTGCTGTTTGTCTTTTCCAAAGTGCAATGCATCTATGCTGATCCACCACCAACACTAAACACTAATAAATAAAATTAAAAAAATAATATAGTATTTGAAAGGAAAATATTTTTTGTGTGCTAAGGAATGTTCCATAGTACTTCAAAACTAATGTTAACATTTATACTAGTCAATATGGTGCATTATTTATATAAGTATATGGATCACAAGCTTAATTATTTCTATTTATAAATTCAGTTCCTTAGGATTTTACTGGTCATGTGGAGAATATCCCATTTATTGCTGCTGACATTTTATTCCTTAACATAGAGGCATGAACTTCCTTCTGAAATAGTCACATTTATTTATAATCTCCCCCATCCCACCCTTAGGAAATCCCACTGCCAATCATAAGATCGCAAAACAGAAGTAAAACTGCTTTATGTCATGATTAAACTGAGAAATCATCACTTAGAGCTTATATCTTTTACTATATTAACAGTAATAAAATTAGCATATTAATAGCATGAAGATGGACAGGAAATACTGAGAATGAGTAGAATGAATACATTATAATTAGTGAAAGTAAGCTTTTTGTATTGAAGAGAATGAGCAATTTTAATAGATACATGGGATAAAATGTGCACATTTTATAAAGGAAATGTACCTAAGCTAAGAGCAGTGTATAAACTCTAAAAGTAAACTCTTTACAACAGCAATATACAGGTTAAGAAATGAATGAGTTATAAAGTTTTATGTTGATTAAAATAAACACAATTAATAGGATTTCAGAAAAGGAGTACAGTGAGCCAACAACTGTCAATGGCTTTAAAAAGTGAACTCTTTTAATAGCATTTCATACACACTTCCTATATTAAATGATCACATTTAATGGCATGCTATAGGTAAAAGATGGAATGAGCAAAAATGGTATTATATACTGATGTAAATGAAAACATTTACTACTAACATTAAACAGACAACGATGCATATTGCAACTTACACTAATTAAAATTTTATTATATTTCAAAACATAAAATGATTCAGTGAATATTAGATCACAAGGAATAAAAACTAACTTAAAACCAAAATATGAATGATATTTTAAAAATAACTTTTATCTAAAGTCTCAATGTTAACACAATTGATCTACAGCTGAATTTGTGAAAAATCTATATAGAGTATAATGTGCAAACTTAATGTCTGTAAAAAGTATGTTGAATGGATGGAGATAAAATATTTTTGATGATATGGCCAGATATATATCAGTTATTTGACCTTCCCCTTCCCCATTCTGACCACAGCATGCTATCCTTGCCCCATCTCCTTGCATGATATACTTCTTTATTTTCAAACTTACTGTGTGAAAACTATTTTGTAGATGGCATTCATACTCCATAGCCATATTTGCTGGTTAAAAACAAACAAAAGACCAAACACAATATCAGTTGTAGATTCCACATAACCCTTTGTCTCAGCTTTATTATCCCACTCTCCAAGCTCACCCTAATTACTGACAGTTTTTAGACACTCTTTAAAATTCTTTTCTACATGTATTTTCAGTAAAAATTTAAAAAGAAAAAAAGAAGAAAACCCTCCACACACAAAAACCATTTAAAACAGCAAGGGGCAGAAAGAATACATTTTTATTTTTATGTTCAGAGAAAGTAAATTCAAATTAAAAAATAATTCCAAACATTATATAGTATTAGTAATATATTCAGATTAAATTAAATTAATAAAACAAACAAAATAAACAACACATGAGTTTGTTTATTAATAAATTTTGTTCTTTAATCAGCAGTACACACAAATATCACCATGGTCAACACTAAATATTGTGAAATTGTATATTCTCAAATATAATGTTGTATAATAAATAAAGTGCTATTGATGATCAGTTCTTTTTCTAAAAAAAAATTAAAAATCCTAACAACCTTAAAATGTGAACAGTTTATATTAAGAAAAGGAATTATTAAAGAAAAATATTAAAGAAAGAAACAAACAAGTCTTCATTTCACTTAGTTTTCAATAAAAGGGAGACAAACATAAGTTCTTCATTTGAAGTATTAACGTAGTTATAACTCTTGTTATTATTACCCTGCACGAAGCAGGGGTATAACGAGCACACACACACACATTTACTATTTCTCTCAATAATCTGTCAAACATTAAAAATAAAAAAAACAACAACATTAACTGCCACAATGAGAAAATGTAAATGAGCACAGAAATGTGAACAAAATTGTTAGCTTTAAGTCAGGACGGGAATCTTCTACTTTCACAAATTTATTCTACCCACCACCACCACCAAATTAAATAAAATAAATAATAGAAATATGTTTACTTTTATTTTAAATCAAAGGTCAGAGAATAATATGTTTGAATGTTGTAAATAAGAATTGTATAAGTGTAATGGTTTGAAAAGAGAAATGAAATTAAAGTTTTAAAAAAAGCATGATAAATGAGTTTGGAATACTTTTGTAATAAATGATTACTTAATCCAAATAAATAACAAAATATGTTATTTTACACACACACACATGATAAAATGAATCCCAAAATGCTTTATTTTCTCCCTTTGTATAAAATCACATATTCAATGTTAATTTCATAAACCTAAATGATTAATAATAGTACCATTGTTATGATTGTATAACACTTTTAAAGTGATAACTGGACAGAATACTTCTGACACCTATACTTATTATCACCACAACATGAATAATGTACACTTATTATTTTGTCCTGAGTTCAGTAAATCCATACTTAAGATTACCTCAGTTAGCATGTTTTTTTAAAATTATTACTTCTCTAAAGATTAGATACCAAAAATGGAATGTAGTGTTTACTAACCTAAAGCTTCTTATAGTTATAATCTTAGATAGCTATTTTCCAAGTAGTAAAACTAGTATCTTCCATTCAGCTTTGCTTCTTCACTATGGCTTGTTTTGCTTTTTTTTTCTTTTGAAATCCTTAAACAGTTGATCTCTCTGAAGTGACATTCTACTTCTAGCACAAGCATTCCTAGTCTAATATCAAACAGCAAAAGAATTTCAGTATTACACCAAAGATAGATGAGATGTATTAAATGCAAATAATTTATCTAAATATTGTGCTTCTGAATGTTGTAAGCGAATGAATTCACCTATATTATTATTCTTCTTAAGGTGATTATAGCATTTCAAATTGAAGTGTGTGAATTCACTTAAATGTTATTCTTTTGAGTATGTGCAATATCATGCTTTTGACTGAAGCAAAGGGAAATGTCTAACTTAGAACTCATATAAGATAAATAAATCATATACTTATAACAGGGTGCACAAACCATGGCCTGAGACAGGACTCTGTGTGGCCCACTGACGATTTTATTTTTTTACTTGTGTTCTGACTTGCGGCCCTCCATGTACTATCAGTTGGAAATTTGGTCATCTGGCATAAAAGGCTTGTGCACACCTGACTTATACGATCTTTTCACTTAACTATAAAATATCTTGCAGCTTATGGAATATTTACTATACTTGTGATAAAATGTAGGAATTTACTCTCAGAAATTCAGTTGTTATATTAGATTCATAAAAGTCAATTCTTTGGCATAATAGGCAAAATAAAAATATATTTAAAACTAAATAAAAATGTATTGATTATATTTTTAAAAAATTCTTATCACTTCATGATCTGGATCATTTTCTACAAGTATTTTAACACTTCAAAGCGAAACATTATGCGCTTTGATAAACTAATCATAATAAAAGTAATAATTACAATAAATAAATGGAAATGAGTATTTAAAAATACAGGCTAGTTTGGATTTACATATTTTTATTATCAGTACTACTACTACTAATGTTAACTTAAATGTTAATTATTTACTGTGGATACCTTTTTCCACTTTGGCAATTTCTTTTCCACCTACTTCATTTATTTATTTAGCTATTAATCAATGTATTATTTCAACTAATCCTAAAAAGAAGCATGCCAATAAAAAAATAAATACAATTTATTTGTTAGCAATTTAAAAAAAACCAGTGTCAATTAGTTTACTATACAACATGAAATAAAAGTCTTAAACTGCTTGAGTGTCTTCAGGCATGTCCTGATTGTGCAATTTTTTCTCTTTTCAAAGTTTTTATATACTTGTAGTTGTAAACACAGAGCAAATACTTCTTCAGATTCATAACTTTCATATACATATAAACCAAAAAAATTAAAAGAACACATTTAATTTCAGCATCTGACAGAATCTGCAAAAGAGACACTAACACAACTGCTCACATATAATGTTGATGCCACACACAATTATTTCAAAAATTTACAAATATATAATGTCTGTATATATTTTCAAAATATTAATTACTGTATCAACAATTCAAACAGCTACTTCAGTCATCTTCTTTCATCATCTCCTCTATTAACCGTTTTCTTTCCTCAGCTTGCCTCATCTTCATTAAAACAAGGCTTTCATAGTCCCTGCTTGTAACAAGAGGAGTACTGTTGGTCACACCTGCTTGGTTTGCACTAGCTGAAAAACCTAAATTCACAGATGATTGAGAAGTGTTGTTAATATTAGCATCAGTTCTGATGATCTTGGATTTTGGCTTTGTTGACAACCAAGTCACTGATAAAGGATTTTCTATATTTCCAATTTCGTTGTCAATGAGTGACATAAGCGGTGTTGATGATGCAAATTCAATGATAGCACTACCTTTCTTTTTACTCGAAACAACAACGGCAGCAATCTTACCGTACCTAGCAAATAAACGTCTTAGACTGTCTTCAGTGTAGCTGATTCCAGTCCCGGTATTGCCTGCTTTTCTTGCATTCCATCGAATCTTGATTTTTGGAGATTCGCACTCTTCTGAATCATCGTCATCGTCATCGATGTCGGCACTATTCCTCATTTGCTGTCGAAGAAACTCTTGTTCTTGTTCCAACAGTCTCGAACCTTCTTTCCGCAGTTTTTCTATTTCCGCCGATAAATTATTCTGGGCTGTCGATTCTTCTGTTCTTCGTTTCTCGGCGATGTGTTCTCTGGCTTCGAGGTCCTCCTTGAGTTTTTTCCTCTTGCTGTCTAGCTGCTTGTTTCTTTGCTCAAGAACTTTTCGTGCTTTCAGAACGTTATCATATGCAGCTTTAGCAGCTACGTCTGTCAGCACCTGTAAAGCTTTTGAAAGGTCGTGAAAAAGTTCAGCAGCTTTTGGATTGTCCGGATTTTTATCTGGATGGCATTTGAGGGCTTTTTTTCTGTAAGCTTTTGCGATTTCTTTGTCGGTAGCTTCCGGATTTACTCCAAGAATTCCATACAAATCCATCTTATTAATGTCTTTCGCTTTATCCATATTTATTTTGTTGTTAGGTTTTATACATATAAATACGTAAAGGTAGTAAAAGTTAGTAGTTACTTGTCACCAGCTTCGTTCCTCTGAACTGAATCAGTGTTCTTCAGCGTAAAAACAACGTAAACTTCCGGGAAGAATAATAGTTTTAGCGAGAGCTTATTCAAGGGACATAATTATATCTAAATCGTTCAGAAACTGATTTACAAGAAACTGAGGCTGGCGCACGTTACTAAAAAATATTTATACAAGTCCTCTTTATATACACATATAAGGATGAAATACACACACATGTATGTGTAAATCTTACTGTGGATGACATGTCGGTACTTTACTAAAAACAATAAATTGATTTCAATAATAAACCTTAATCTTAATGCCCTACCTCCCCTCTCTCAACTAGAAGTAAAATTTAGGACATCTATAATGCACCTTATGCTGTCATTTACTATCTACATTCTGCGATGTGTCAAATGTTCACAATCAATCAAAATTCAATATCTAGAAATTGTACAAATAAGAATGCTGTGATTTCCTCAGTCTGTATGAACAACGTTTAAATGCTACCAGCCATTTGGGTTGGGATTAGTCTGAATTCAACTTCCCAAAACAATATTGTCTGCTGAAATTAAAAAGATATACCCCCCCCCCCCCGCTTAATTTTTTTTAATGGAAAATAACTCCTGCCAATGGGGAGGATCTTTATTTTTAATTCTATTTTGTTGTAAACAAAAAGAAAAAAACACCCAAACCATTATTTTTCACTGTGTCACAATGGACATTTGTACAGCATTACTGCTTATTTGCTAGATTGAAATAATCTTAGGCAATATATTTTTTTTTTGAGTTTGTGCATTATTTTATTATTAAAGTAATTGTCATTGATTACAGCTCTCAGCTATTCATAAATTCTCTTGTATATCCTCAGTCTATAATGTTGACTTTAAAAAAAATTTTTTCTATGATCTGTTGGAAGTACCCTTTTGTGTTTTGCAAGTGTTTTCATAATATGCATTTTATGTTTATAAGTGAGGGCAAAACCACAATCATTTAAGAACCAGAATTAGTACAATGATCATAAAAGTACCATTATACTTTTGTCATAAGAAAGTGCAAAATGAATTACCTTAAAGTTATAATTAGTGAACACAATTTTAATATGAAGACAAATGTACTATCAATACGGAATGATTCTACATTCACTGATAGATCTCAATGAAATGCAACATGCAACACTTGTCCTAAAATGTCATGCATGGTGTCTCTCTCTCACACACACAAATATATGCACAAAAATAGACACATAAAACATACATGCACATTCCCACCAACAAATGCAGCCTTATGATCATAATCTTTTCTAGTTGATTTTGGTTATATGCAATGATATGGTTTACTGGCACCATTTTCTGAGAAAAAGTGGGAAAAGTATGAGAGCTTGCCACCTTTCCCTATCAACCCACTTCAACCACTTGGGGACTCTAAGACATATATATATATATATAACCAACAGCCAGAAAGGGTGAAATGACCAGTCAAACACCAATTTTAAAGTGAACAAAATATTTTTTATTTGTACATTAAATAAGTGATTCAAAACGAGTCAAAGTATTTTCTAACTAAGATGTAATCCATATATCAGTGTGCTGATAAAATATCTTCATCTTTTCCAAATAAACACAAGTAATATTATTTTATGAATATTTATTTTTAACAATGAATTGTGTTTATACTCCTAAATATGAAAAGAAAGAAATGTAAATTAATGTTTATTTATTTAATTACATTTTAAAAAATGCTTACATAACACATGCAAACAGAAACACACAAATATACATACATTCACACTAGAAATTCAATGGACCCACACATTTCATCAGGCATAGTTTGGTTGAATGAAACAAAATAACAAAACACAGCCTCTAACCTATTCCCCCCCACCCCCCAAATATTTTTTCAATGATGATTGCACATTTTTCAAAGTGTGACTCCAGATCAGAGAATACTTCACATAGATCAATTTTTATTTATTAATACTTCAAACTGTTAAATGCTTCAAACAAAGTGAAACAATTTTTCATATTTTTAATGTTTGTGAGAGACAAATGTCCACCATAATTTATACTTTCAGTATTTAATTTTCCAAGACTTGTTCTGTAATTAATTCATACACAACATCTGGAGCAGTTGCTAAGAAAACTACAATTCATACCTATAAATGAAAATGCTGAAGAGTAATACAAAACTAAATGAAATAATCTATGACTCTAAGTCAGCTGTTTTATTGTCAGGAGGATAATGTTTATATCAGAATTGATTTATTGCAGATTTGAACAAAACAGAGCAACAATCAACAACCTCTTAATGCTTGGGCAGTCTATACACCCCACCACCTTGAATGAGTTGTTGTTCCTTCACTTTGCGATCTAGGAAGGCCTTGAGATGTGCCTGAGTGAACTCTCCTGACTCAGGTCCCTGTATGGCAAACATCTGGAGCATGCTGTAAATGCGCTCCAGTGGTAAACAATCCAAGTTCTGCAGCATACCCTTGATGTAAGTCCAAAATGTCTGGGGAGGAATAATAAGGGGTGGGAAAAAAGACATTAGCTCAAATGATGAACTCTTAATGAATGGCAAATGGGGAGGACAAAAGAAAGCAAACAACAAAAATAAACTTGCAAAATAAACTGTCTCAGTATTAATAACTGACACTAAATCGTTCATGTATTACTGTGGCATGTCCACTCACCTTATCACACTTTTATTACAATAATAAAAGATAAGATTATCTTAATTCAAAATAGTATTTTAAATATAATAATTACAATTTAAATAGTAATCATAGTTTCATCTTTGTTACTTTAAATCTTTATAAACAGTGTTTCCAACTTGAAGCCCTGACATTTTTAATTAGACTTAGTGATGAGCTTCCTAAATTGCCAGTTAACCTGTGGTCAAGCTTGTAGCTCGCACCCATTGCTATAAGTTTACATAAAATCTGGGTGTCAGTATGAGAGGACTGCTCTCAGCCATCATACACTCATCATCACACGGATGCGGAAAGTGTCAACCAAAATAAATTAAAATATGGGCAACAGTTGTTGGAATACGTGAATAGATGTGCAGTGGGAAACCCAAATTAGACTGCCTTTCGGACCCACATGAGTGTCTCATATAGAGAGTCATTATCTCGAAAAGTAATTTTCCAGACTGAAATTATGAGTCAGTGAGAGTTCCTGGATTTTGTAAGTCAGTTTTATTGCCAGCAGAGGTTAGTATCGTGGATTCTCTAGTCTTTTATTATTAAAACTAATCTTTCCTTCATTCCACAGCTTATTTACACACCTATTGTTCATAATTATAAATATTAATTAAGGTTTTGAGCAAGAGTGTGTGAGAGTGAGTTTGTCTATCTTTATCTCATCTCTCCAAATTGTTTGAATGAGTGCAAGTGACAATGTTAAGTTATGCAATCATAAGCAATGTATTAAAGGAGGAATATTGTTGATTTTATCTCCAGCCTGGCACTTTATTAGTTTATCTATCTAGTTCTTGTTAGAACCATTAGTGTGTGTGTTTAAACAGAGAGGCATATATCAAGTCCTTATGTTGAGAGAATGCTGAGTTCTTAGGGCAAATAACTGATTAGCATTAACTTTAGGAGGTCAAATCTAGAGAAGTTAGACAGTGCATCTCATATCTCAGCAAGCAACAAGGCCAGGAAATCATCCAGTGTAAGCGTTCTTTGTGGTCTCAAGGGAGATGACTTCAATACTGAATGGCAGTAACATTTTGCTATTTTCTACTTATCTCTAATTCATTCTCCTTACCTATTATATTATTTAGATAAATACTATATATGTATAGTGTGCTCTGGACTATTAACAGGGAAAATTTGGAAGACACAGACAAGTCACTGAACCTCTGCTAGAGAAAACTATTTTAGTGTACTTGACATAAGTGGCTGTGAGCACTTTATGTGCATTTTTTCCCCCTACCTTTTACTAGCGTGTGAAAGAATTAAAGAAATGATTTGAAAAACCAACTATGCAGTCGTTAACAGTTCTGCTTAACTTTAGAAAAGTACTAATCTTGTGTATGAAATATTTAATTACGGTTGTTGTGATAACTGATATTTATTTATCTTTCTGTTTTGCTTTAATGAGGTATATGTCATTTGCATTTTGGGTGGGGGTCTTGAACAGGGTTTCTCACCAGGATTCTGTGAAACCCTGGAGTTCCACAAGAGGTTGCTAGGGGTTCCCCAAGCAATTGTGATTTTTGAAAAAAAGCATTGTACAGTAGTAATTTTTATGCATGGTTAGAAAGGTTGAGAAAGGCTAGTTTAGAATAAAGAATAATGATGGTGTCAAAGGGGCTGCTTCCAAAATGCAGTCATGCTCATTGTAAATCCAGTCATAGTGATACACATAACTTTTGTTTTCAATTTCATATACCATAAAAGCAGAATAGTCTAATATGAATTACCTCCCCAATATATGTAACCGGGTGCCAGACTCAAGAGTGGTTTACAATATGTAGTTCAGTGTTAATATTTGCCACTCTTGATAATAGGTTTCAAACCTATTATTGTGTATGGCATTTTATTACTCCTCATTCTTCACAAAGTTTATTTTCACTTTTTACTTGGAGGTTTGCAAGCATGAACTGAGCATATAGACAAGAAAAGGTATAATAATTAATATGGCAATGGTAAAAAAAAGGGAGAAAACCAAACACCTGCATTTCTTCTTCTCGCTGCTGAGCAGCTGATGCCATTGCAGATTCCTGCTCATCGTCCTCTGTTGTCAAAACATCATGTGTGCCTGGTCGTCGGTCTTGCACTAAAACAAACACATCTGGTGTTTCCTCTTTCACAAGACCCTGGCCTTGCCAATAGGCTAGTTTTCGACGCACTGCGGAAGGAGCCATTTCCAGTGCCCTGCCCAGATCATCTACGGTCCACCGGTCTGGTGTATCAAAAATGTTAACAAATGATAATGAATATAATATGCATGGATTCATAATACCTTGCTTTTATCTTCTCCTCTGCTATTAGTCAGTGAACTAATGAAATTAAAAGCATTTCTTAAGATGGCTGAAAAAAGATTTCTTATTACCAAATCCAAACCATATAAGTAAATTATATCCTTTTAAAAAAGTTATCATATTTCTACATCTTTTAAAGTTATGAACCAATTGCTTAGGGCATAAGTTATAATTATGTATTGATTCATAATTTTGGGGAGAAAGAAAAGTAACAGTTCAAAGGAACAAATGTCAATACCTTGCTCTTGAAATTGCATGATGATTGCAGCATGCACTGGTGAGACAGTGAAATTCAACGTTTGGTCTTTAAGTTCGATGTCAATGTTCATTAAACCTATGTAAGAGATCAGACACAGTACAAATATAATTAGAACACTTAATAGTATCGCAGAATGTAGAACCATACAAGGAGGGCTACCAAATTTAAATATTGGATCCACCTAAACAATACAAAACAGCTAATAACATAGAAATACAGTGTTATGAACTTAAATAAATTAAAAAAAAACCTTTCCCTGAAGTAAATAAACACTGAAGAGATTTTTGTAAGAAAGTAAATATTTGAAGTGGCAATGACAAATTTAAAAAATCAATATTGTAAGGAAAATGATTAAACTTAAGTCATTTGTGTACTGTCATAAATATGTGACCTGTCACCACAAAAAGATACTTAAGTCGCGCAAGGCTAAGCCAAGAAAAACGGCAAAAACGAAGGTGGGGGTCTACATGGGTGAAATTGAGATTTTCATTATAGCGTGTTCCCAAACCATCGAACAACAAATTACTAGCGTGTTTTTCCTTAATTCGAATTAGAAATAGCTTTATTATTATTTTTTTGTGACCTACTGTCTAACTTCGAAGGAAAAATATGGCCCAAAAGTGCTATAATCTGATGATCGTAGACGGTAGAATCCCTGGCTGAACCTCATCATGTTGTATATCAGAATGCTCAGGAAAAAGCCTATTTTTATGCTGATGACACTGATTATTTATAACGTCTAATTAGAATGTTTTATAAGGCTGTGCTTGGCGTAAACAAAGTGAAAAGCGTCAGCCAATCCGCAGACAGTTTATCAAAGCTTGCTATAAGTTACCAAGCATGATCTCATAAAAAGACGGTCGCGATTGGTTGAAACGCACGCAAGGGAGACAGTTTCATCCTGTAATGCGTAATGTAAACATGGAGAAACGAATCGCTAATTTGTTGAAAACATGTAAAGAAAGCAACATCTTAGAAAAAGAAAGCATTCAGATTAAAGATTTGATATCTGATTATTTTGCTAATGAGGATGTAGCTGATGGATTTTCATCTGAAAGTGACACGGACAGCGAATCGCGTGATCGAACAACGAAAAAGACGAAGCAGACGACAGCTGACAATAACTGACTGTACACTGAAGTGAAAGGTGTGCTATAATTATTGGATTATTTAAACGATATTTTTTTAAGAATGTGAAAGTAATGCAGCTTTAATCTGTGATTTATTTAGTGGAGCTATCATCAGATTTAGAAAGAGGTATCAATTCAATATTATGCCTTAATTTTAGAATATTCTGTAGCCACAATAATCATTCTCGCATACAGAAATTCTAATCGTTATGGCTTAAAAAGACTGTTGTCTGTAAATGATGTAACAATATATTTGTTGTTTATAGTTATTACAGTGTTAGCTATTGTGTCTTCTTCAACTCTGATTGCAAATGAAGCAGATTAATATATGGTTGCTAAGGAAAAACCTCTCAGAAATGTGTTCAATCTTTGAGGCCGATTTTCTCAAAATGGCCGTCCGGACAGTAGTGCACTTCAAACAAACACAACTTTTCCATATTTTGTCCTACACTCTTTATTTTTATATCAACAGAAAGCCCTTTCAATTTTCTTTCTATTGATATATATATCTCAATACCCCCAAAATCCGACTTAAGTATCTTTTTGTGGTGACAGGTCACATATGTCTCACATAGCAAAGAAGAAATGAGATCCCACTTCAGTTATTAGTACTGCACAGTCAGTATGAATTTCTATTCATTAAGTCTCAAAGTCTGAATCATATTCTTAAGTCAAAACGCATAGTGGCTTTGAGAAAAATTAAATAAAAAGGTTGATGCTTAAAAGAAAAATAATTAGTTTGTTAGGTTTAAATTATAATACTTGCAAAATAAAAAAAAAATTGAGAAGTGTGAACTACCAGATTTGATTCATTCTATACATCAATATACATGGTCTAAGGAGTATCACTAATCTTGCATTAACTTAAACTATCTAGTTATGTCATCAATACTTTAAAATCCAGCGCACTCTGGTGCCAGTCAGTCTTTCCATCTTTCCTTCCTTCCCTTCCATCTGTCTTTCTGTTGGTCAATCTCTATCTCTGTCTATCAAGAATAGGTCTGTCTGTTAGCTTGAAATCTATTCTCCCTTTATTTTTTCATCCAACCATCTGGTCATCTATCTTTTTTCTCTGCACACAAAAACTGGTAAACAAAACAAACCTAGATGTGGCTTCCAGCTCAAGGTTCTGTTTCCTTTGAGGGTCTCATACTGTTGTGTGTACACATCTAAATACTTCTGCAACTCTTCTGGCAAAGTTATCTTTTCTTCACGAAATGATGGCCAAAACTGAGCTGACAAGATCATTGCAGTGACATCAATGTCCTTAAAAATAAATGTAAGATTAAATTAAACAAAGTAATAATAAAAATAATTATTTCATTCAATTTAATCTGCAACAAAATTAGTGTTGTGAAATCAATGCCTTACAAAGAAAATAATAAAAATTAAAATGAGCTCATTTTCATTACTTAAAAACTAAGGGAGAAATCTTATATAACATGGTATGTGGGATAGTTAAAAAATACTCTGAGACCCTTAGGTGGTGGGCCATTTTGATTACATTAATTAATTTCTACTAATTAACAAGCTAAGAAAAAATGCAAAACTGTTTAATTTTCTATGTCTTAATATCTGTAGTTTCAGAATGAAATACATAAAGAAATATTTTCCAGAAGGTTTTAATGAATTTTAAATGAATGTAAAATACATTTTAAGTCTGAATTAAATGCACTTCTAAGTTATTAAAAAATGTATTATAAAAATATAAACAGTATATTTTCATTTATAATCTATTGTGTTTGAAAATATTTAATTAAATAGCTAATATTTATTTTGCCATTCTTTAAAAGTGAGCTTAATTCAAATTCTTTATTTCCATTATTAATGCAACAATATTCAAACATTAACAACTACCTTTTAATGAACTACATTCATCTGAAATGAAAAATGTTATTCAAATATTAATAAATATCATTTAATGAATGCAGTTCATTCCAAGCCAGGAATCTAAACAACTACAGACACCAAAATGCTGTAACAATTACAAAACAAAATAATTGCTTTCAAAACAGAAATCATCCTCTCATGTTGAAATGCAAAGCCACCCATACCGGACGTTTTCCATTCTGTAGAACCACTTCAGCAATGCGTGCATTGATCCGACGTGAATCAGCAACATCTTTCAGCATCACTTGACAACTATGCAAAGCTGCTTCACCAAATCGCAGCTTCAGGAGCTCAAGATAACGTAACTCTCGCTCTAATTCACCACCAGCCCTGAAGAATGTATATCACACAATTTGTATACAGGTATTTTTACTTTTGTGCTCACCCACAATCAAAAATTGTTGTTACAGTAACTTTTTTTCTGATTAGATATACTCTGGTATCTACCTATCTCTGAAATCATTAAATAATATATAAAAATGTAAAGACATATTTTCATGTGATTCAAATTCTGTCAAATGAAATAAAATTTGAAAAGCACTAATTTTTTTTTTTGCTTCACAATTTTTTTTAAAATTTAAGTTTTGCATTGTCATTATCCAATGAAATATTTTAGTTATTAGCAATACACTATAAATTTGTGCACTAAAACGCTACTTATTCCTGCAAAATTGCAATGTTGGGACTACCTATATATATATTTATTTATTTAGAAACAATAATTATATATGTTACCTGAACTAAGACAAATTAAGAAACAAAATATTAAAATCAGGCTAAACTGTTTTACATAAAAAGTTAGCAAAATTCTATGACAACTGAAAAGATAAGAAGGAGTGTAAGGTATACTAGATAAGAATAAACTAAATTTTGACCTTAACAAGCTCACAGTTACCAACTTTTATACCCTAATCAACCCACACTTACCAACTTCCACCCCTAATCAACCCGCACCTACCAACTTCCACCCCTAATCAAACTACACTTACCAACTTCCACCCCTAATCAAACTACACTTACCAACTTCCACCCCTAATCAAACTACACTTACCAACTTCCACCCCTAATCAAACTACACTTACCTATTCCACACCCTAATTAAACTACACTTACCAACTTCCACCCCTAATAAAACCACAACTTCCACACCCTTTTTAGCCCACACATACCAACTTCCTCACTCTATTTAACCCACACATACCAACTTCCTCACTCTATTTAACCCACACTTACCAACTTCCTCACTCTATTTAACCCACACTTACAAACTGCCTCACTTTATTTAACCCAAACTCACCCCATTCAGGCTGCACTTAACAGCTTCCACCCTCTAAATTAGCCCACTTATACCAACTTCCTTACCTTTCCAAGCTTACCAACTTCCACACCCTAATTAGCCTACACTTACCCACTGCCCGTGACTGCTAAAGATGTAGAAGAAGCAGCTGTAGAAATGGCATTAGTGTTGGCATGAGCCAAAAGACGGTCAGCAAGCAAAGTGCGATACTCGGCCACAAAAAGCTCCTGGCTTCCATATACATTGACTAAGGTAGAAATGATATCTGAGGCCTGACGACGCTTTGATGCAGTTTCTAACAAGGAACACAAATCACAAAATTAGGAAAAGGGCTTATTCTGAGCTAGTCTGATAAGTATTCAAGGAAGTATTTTATTTAGACATAGAAAAAATCCTTGTTTCTCATACAAGCAAATGAGCATACTAGATTAGAATAAAGAGGAGACGATAATTTCCCTCAATAGGCATGAACATTTTCTTCCTAAAATAAAAGAGTATTTTTTTATACTAACAGGGTTTGTAGGCAATTTAGAAAAAAAAATTCAAGAGCTTTTCAAGGACTTTTTAAAAGCTGAGTATTATGATATTCAAGGGCTACCAATATGCACACTAAGTTCCAAATACAAAATTTGTTACAATAATAACTATGACATTATTTTTTTGTTATAAATTGAGATATTATAAGCAAATTTATTATCAATATACAATACTATACATTAACCCACACTGTAACCTTGTCTCAGTGAAAACCATACAAAACCCTCATGCATTTACTTATGCAGTCAAGACTTGATTTACTGCACTCATTCTATCTAATTCTGGCAAGTGAACCGCTGTAGAAACTTTTGAATGCTCAATACACAGCTGTCTGGATCACTCAAAGAGTGACTAGAACTCAACACAAACTCTTCTCCACTCCATACACTGATTGCCTATTCACTGCACTGGGCATCTGCTAGCTCCACTTCCTATACTGGCAGCTATTAACTACATGTTGAGAAAGTTTCTGTCACCAGTTTCAAAGATCTGCAGGCTCAACAAGCACAGGTACCATACATATCCTCAGTATACTGTACTGTTTGACCTAGTTAAGTCTGCTTGAAAATAATTTTTTAAAATGCTATTTTCAAGTGCATTTTGGAAATGCAAAATATCCAAGTCCTCCATCTGATTAATGTGACTTAAAAGATAATGTATGTATTTATTCATGATAATAAATTTTATATACATGTATTTATATAAACTGTACAAGTTATATATAAACTCAAAACAGGACAAAACTAAATGACCAGTTACAAAGCTCAAAAGCAAGTGCACAAGAAAATATTATTAAAATAAATTATGTTATTTTACAAAACAATGTCCACCAAAATTTATTTAAATTTGAAAAAAAAAATGACTAGCAATAAACAGCTTTTAAGTGAATCAATATTCAACTTATTTAATAATATTTATGATACCTGGATTTGCATCAACAGGGTCTGGTATCCAATTCTCCCATGCTTCACTCTCATCATCTGATTGTCCTCCATCATCTGTTGAAAGTGGTGCCCCTTTGATCAGCTCGTCAAGCAGTTCATTGCTTCCATCATCAGTGAGGCTTGATACAATACACCGAACTGTGTCATCTCGTGATCTTTTAAAAGAAAATATTTGCAATGAGTCCCAATAAAACAAATATGCACAAAAGAGAACAAAGTTTAAAAACTATAAGGTATGTGTAGATGTTAAAAAAAATAAATTGTTAAACTACTATGCAATTCTATATAGATTTAAATCATATATTATTAAAACTATCCAAACTAATAAAAATTGGAATAAACAGTTCAAAGAGAAAGGTGTGGATTGAATCAAACTTGCTTCAAATATCCATATAAAGGAAGTATATTCCATATCAATTTTAAATCTAAATGTAAAATGAGAAAAAAGTAATATATACTTATAAATTAACGGTAAATTTATAATATAAAAAAAAAAGTGGATTAACATTCTATCACTCAGGTGTTTACCGCAAGTATTTCCGAACTGGTTCACACACCAGTTCAAGTATAACACCTGGTGGATCCAAAACACGCAATGCTCGGATTGCTGAGATATATGCTGTGAGAATGTCAGATGTATTCACACCTAAAAAAAAGAATTGGAAAGATCACATTTAAATTGAAAGAATAATTTAGTAAAGTAGATTACAGAGTTAGATGTGGCTTTAGAAATGAAAATAAAATAAAACAAACAAACAAAATAAATAATTCTCATAGATTTTGAATAGCTAGCTTATAAAATAGCATAAACCATGATTACACTGTATTGAATAAAAATGAAATGAAGTTAGCTGCTATTGGTTTGCTTATTTATTGTACAAATACCTCTTTATTTCTCTGAAATGTCACTCTGTATGTCAAGAATAGAAGAACTGTTACTTTAACTACTTCATGTTCAAAACAATCATGAGTAATTAAGGCAACAGTTTTCCTATCTTCGACATACAGAGTGATTGTTAATGAGCTCCTTCATTTTTAAAACAGGAAAAATTATGTTAAAAGTTTTAGAATCTGTCATTTGACATGACAGCTTAATTCTTTTGCAGGCCTCCCTTCATTAATGAGGTTAAAGTTTGCTTGTATGTAATGTATAATGTAGAATCTAAGTTATAGTGTTTTACCCATTTAGCCTAGTTGCTACTGTGTTCTGATTAATCTCTTGTACACTTGCTGCAATGACATTTTACAATTTGTGTAATAACGCCTTTGTTATCTTTCTTCTGAATGTGTTTTTTTGCTTGTTTGGGGATGTTTGAGACCTCATATTTTTACTGGCTTTTAGATTAGTCTTTGGGAAAAAAATGGGCTAAAACTCCTTAGTACTTTATTGTTTTAAAAACAGAAATTATTTTAAAGGCACTTATCTGAATATTATGGTGTCTTGAATATGAACTTTATAATATATTACAAGCACATTTACATAATGAAGAGCTATGTTTGCACAGTTTGTAAAATATAGTACATTCTCTAGAAAGAACTTCTGCATTTTTATCAATCTGCATTGTTATAATTTTAACTTTGCCATTTCATAAGTGAATATTTTTACTTTTTTAACATTGTATCAAAATTGAACATTTATTCGTCTCATAAACTGATGATTAACTTGTATGTTCAAAAGACAATATTTCATAAACTACTTGAGGTTTTCCCTTAGAATCTTGTGAACAACCTTATATCATGTAATGCTATTATGTAAACACATCTGTTTTACTCTAAATCAAATTTGAAAAATGGCTGGGACTAATTAATAAAAACAAAAACCTGTAAATCGTATCTTGCATACCTATCCTACTTCCGATTTTTAGTAAAAACACAAATTCATTTGATAATACTGGTGGTAGTGAAAAAGTGCTATATAGGTAATCAGGGACTGTAGCTCATGTCTTATGATGAGCAATGCAACAAAAAGGTAATTGTTTTGTTCTGAGGTACAACAGTTACTGTTGCAATGCTTGCTACATTACAATAGGCAACAATACTGTTCCGAGGTACAATAGTCACTGTTGCAATGCTTACAATAATAATACAACAAAAAGGCATTGTACAATCCCAAGATAAAATGTTTATTGTTTCAATGCTATTTCTTCTATTACTCCAACAGCAGCACTGAAGACATCAAAAATAAAAATTAATATCCAAGAATGTGACACGTGGTGGGTGTTTCTGTATCATGCAAGTTTTCTTCTTCTCTAGCCCTAAACTCTAAATACCTCTCCAGAAGGCAGACAGTTACACCTCAAATTCTGTTAAAACAGTAGTAGTCAAAGCTATTTGTACTTGTAATCGTATTTATAACTGATTGCAAAGGAATTCATCACTACAGACTTGAAGAATACAATGTTGAAAGATATAAATCAAATTGCTGATGTTATTTCAGTTTAAGACAAATAGTTGGTGGGATGTAGTGGAAAAGAAACACCCAAAATATGTTATTAACTATTAATTTGTTGAGCATTTGGTCCATTTGTCACAATCATCACTAAGTGATTTTTGGATGAATGCAAGCAGCAAGGTGAGACCCAAGTTCTGGAAAGCAGAAAGAGAAGGAAGAAGAGTACAAGTGTACACATTTTAGGCAGATATTTTTTCTGCACAATTTTGCTTCAAAAATGACAATCACCTACCTTTTTTGATTTTTAACTGCCAGGGTCATGACCTGTAGTGCATAGGAGCTACTTTAATGTTCCTTCTTACAATAGATTAATAACTACTTAGCTCATTACCCTGAGCTAGAAAGTGGGTGAGTTTTTCAAAGATCTTATATCAAGCTGAAATCAAACCATGGACCCCTTGAGCATAAGGCCAATGTCTCACTTCGAGACTTATCAAAATGAATAAACAGTAACAAAATTTTGCCATTATGTCATTCCCTAAATGTATTTGCTTACCAGGATGTAACAACCGACTCTCGAAAGCATGTCTTAAGGATGACACAAGATGTGGTCGCAGATCTGTCTTTTCCAAGCAAACTCTAAGATCAAGTACAGCAGGCTCTGATTCTGGAAATTCAATAATGATGTTGAAGAGCTGATCAATTAGAGTTCCCGCATATGTTTCACACATAAAATGAAGTAGACGATCACGGAATGCCGATATGCTCTGATTCCTTTCAACAGAATGGTTTCCAGCATAGATGAGCTTCAGCCAGTTCAGAACTTTGGTGTCAAGCCACTGTTGTGGTTTAAAAAAACAACAACAACAAAATATTGAATTAACTATGTGGCAAGAAACTAAATGCTGTATCTTTATAATAGGAATTATAATTTGTTAATTACCTTTTCCATTCATTTTATTAATAAATCTGCTAGGCTAATGTTGCATGTTCTAGAGAGTAAAGTTTTCCATCCAACATATATTTTAACATTGTGAGATCTATGGCTGTGTAATTTTTGTCACTTATTTTAACCTGCAAAATTTGCCACTTTTATTTTTAATTTTTCTTTTTCTTGAATCTTGATTTAAGTAAAAAGTAAAAAAGCAGGAAAATTTGGAATAAATATAGTAGCATTTGTGGCTGTTAATGAATAATTTTTAAATTTTTATATTTCAGTAACTAATAAAAATAGGGACTTACTGTCAGCAGCTGAACTATTTTCTCATATTTCCCTACTTTAAAATGAACACAAGGTCAATTTGAAAGTCAGTTCCTAACAAATGCATCCCAAATATCAGTGACGGGGTTAATCTATCTCCAAAGAAGACATAATATGGTACATATTGTCAATGTTATTGGCCATAATATTTAGTAATTAATTACACACTTATTTTAGCAGACGCACAAAGGATTTTTTCTTAAACTACTTAGTTTACAGTGAGAATATTGTGTCAAAGGTGTTTGCTACCAGATATGTTAATGTCATTTCAAATTAATTGTTGCAATGGCTTGGCGTACCTGATCTAATTACTTCATATAGAACAGTTTATTAATGCACAATATATGACTTGAATATATAAGCTTGACAGCTATCAACTAAAACATTTGTTAATTTTCCACAAAATGAACTCTATGAATAGTTCTGCATACCTAAAGACTTCAAATATGACATTTCAAAACTACCCAATCTATTGTTTGATTTGTAAGCAGAACAAGTGTCAAATAAAAGACCTGTTCATTTCCATCCAGATAACTCTGCAAACCTGTTCTAATGGTCTCATATAAGATGTTTCAAAACTACTCTGGCATGTAGCATGAATGTGCCTTCGAATCTGGTCATGAATCAAAGATGTGACTGCTGATCCAGAAACATGCTCCAAAACGCCCAGTTCATCTCTGAAAAATAACCATCAATTGTTCTAAAAGCACTTGTGCCAATAATACATAATGAAATAGAATTGTACAAATAAAGAACAAACATCATATGATTAAAAAGTACATTTAATAGTTTCAAACAAATATATGAACAACATTATAAATACACATTTCAAGAACATTGCTGAATGTATCCTTAAAACTTTAAAGGCAACACTCTCTATTACAATAAAACACCTATTTGAAAACATTTCAATCAAAGACAAACAACAAATAACTCCAAATTCTCCAGGAAATTGTTCATCTGATTTTAAACAAAACAGTGATCATGCTGATTCAGCAGGAAATCAGTTATATTAACTGAAAAATGCAATATGAGGGAAAGAATAAACACTTTCAAAATTTAATTCTGCATTACTGGATGAAATTACTCCACAGATGTAAGGTTTTTATGAATGACATTGCAGATGTAAGGTTCTCATGAATGACATTACAGATGTAAGGTTCTCATGAATGATAAACATAAATTTAAAATTTGAAAGAAGTTATTGCATCCTAATGCAGCTATTTTTAATCTAGATTGACAAATGCAGTTTCATCATTTTATGACAACACAGTTGGCACAAATAAAACTGCACATTTGCAATGAGTCAAACAAGTTTAGAAATAGGGAAATACATCATTTATTATAACATTCTTTATAAATAAAGATTGCCTTGATACAAAAAAAAAAACCCTGATAGTGACTGAAGATTGTATGTACATTTATCATGCAAGCAAAGGCACAGTTCCAATGATAGTCTGAAAGGAGATAAAAAATATTACAATTGTTTTTAAAAATCCAAGTTCTGAAGAACCTGTATTAGTGTATATGTTTACTTTAATGGTATAACTAAAGTAAAACATTTAAAATGCTGAATATACAGTTAACAATCACTTACAATTTCCTGTTGACTTTTGTGAATCTATCCAATACCTCTTCACTCGAGAGCTCATTTTCCACAGTAGAACTCTCAGCATTTTCTTCTGAATTAAATAATAATAATAACTATAATAAAATGTTTAAAATCTGTCATCACAGCAAACCATAATGGCAAATAAATGTCAAGAAATTTAAATAATTAAAAATATTAAACATAAACAAGAAGCACATGATGCATTTGCAATAGATAATACATTTTTTTTCTTTTTCACAAGGAAAAAATAAGAATATTAAGAATGAAATTTGCAAAGAGATGTTAATGAATCAGGCTTTCTACTTTAATTAATAATTGTAGACTAATGTCTACTAGCAGAAATATATTTAAAAATTGTTTGGAACTAGAGAGCTTTTTGTTGATTACAAACCAAAGTAATGCATTTATAACTTTACCATTCCGTATCTGTCTGTCTGTGTCTATCTATCTCTTATTCTCTGGGCAAGAGTATCACAAAGGATGGGTCCATTTGAAATGTTTCTTGAAAATAAAGCATTGAAATACCAGGTGTTTATATTCTATATATTCAGAATTAATGTGAGAGGTATATAAGATATTTGAGCGAGTTTGTGCTTATTTATTTTTTAATTATTTGTAATCCAAATTAGTTTTGAACTGAAAAATGGCACCTCTTTTTGTGACATGCTTACATCTAGCTATTTTCTTTAATTTTCATTGTTATAAATAATCTAGCACACTTTCTGTATCAAGGTTTTCTTAGAAGTGATAATACATCAAAGCAACATTCTATATCCCTTTTGAAACGGTTAATTTTACAAAGAAATTATATTTTTAAAAGGCACATTTTTTGTCAAATGTCCTTTCCAAATAAATCAGATCTAAAACTTTTATTCTTTTACTGATCATTGATGAGCTGTACTTAAACGCCATATGCTATTTAAACAATCCATGAAATCAAAATATTCATACACTAATCTTTTTCAAATGTATTCCTTGTACATGTATTCATAAATATTCAGCCTTAAAAAAATGAATTTGCTTTTGTTTCTGTTTTAGCAGGTGAAAAAGAAATTAATTAATAAAAAATAATGATGACAATATCGTGAACTACTTAGATTTTTCAAAGTTGTCATATTGCAGAAAGATACCTCTCAGCTCATTTTGTCTTGGTGTGATGAGGGTAAGTACCAAATAAAAAAGAGAACTTTTTGTTTCCATTAAGATCACATTGTTACAATAGCAATGGCGAGAAAATTTTCAGAACCATCGATGTTTCAAACAGCTAAAATTTCTGATAAACCTCAATGTATTTTGATTAAATTGACTACCATCGTAAATAGCTTACGTATTTATGTAGATAACAATGTGGTTTCTTTTGCATTTAAAGTTTCACATAGCTGTGTTTTAAAGCTGAGGTAGTAAGGGTAGAAAAACCTGTGAATTACATTCCAGATTATAAACAGTATTAGTGCCGTTGAGCATGATAAAAAGAAAACAAAGTCAAATTAGTTTTCCTAAAGCTGAATATTTCTGAATATAATGAATAAATTTGAAAAACATTAGCTTATTAATATTTTTAATAATTGTCGTAAAATATCAAATTAAACCCACATGGCATATTTGTGTGACATACCCAAGTTCGGTAAAAGAATAAAAGTTTTGGGTCCGATTTATCTGGAAACTAAGCATAATTTAATCTGCTTTTAAAAATATTATTTCTTCCGATCGTTTGCAGATAAAAGGAATATTGAATATTGCTACAGGAAAGATTTGATAAGTTTGTTGATTATTTATAACAATGAAAATTAAAGAAAATGGCTATGAAACAAAAGAGAGGTGCCATTTTTCAGTTCAAAACTGCTTTGTTTTACAAATAAATACAAAATAAACACATTCATGCAACTACCTTATATATCTCTCACATTAATTCTGAATATATAGAATATAAACACATATTTCAGTGATTTATTTTTAAGAAAACATTTCAAATGGACCCACCCTTTGTGGTACACTTCTCCAGATATACAGTTGTGAGTGTGTGTGTTTGTGTGTATACTTACATACACTTATTCCTTACTTAAAGGAAATTGGTTTTGTGCAAATGTATAATAAAATAACTGTAGTGTATTTAATAAATAATATGCTGACTTAAAAAATAATTACCATTATTATATGTGTGTGTGTGTGTGTGTGAGTGCGCGTGCGTGAAAACAATTAGTATATATATGTATGAAAACAATGAATATTTTAAGAGTAATATGCTGATTAATAGCAGTTGCTATTATTTTTTTTTTAATTAATACATGTACAAAAGATGAAACACAATACAATTAAATGACTTAACAATCTACATACAAACCTTCATCTCCAATTGATTTATGAAAAGCATTGAATGCTTGTGAATAAAATTCTTCTACAGCATCTTTGAAACACTTTGGGAAGGTGAAGAAAAGGAAAGACTTATACAGTATTATTAACTGGTTTTCAAGTGAAGTGTCCACACCCAAACCACCACAGACCATATTTTGACTTCTACTGTTACATGTATTTGAACTTTGCTTTGAGGCCAAACGTCGCTGTAAAGTGTCTATGTATTTAAGTCCTGGCATGACCGATTGTGTAATTTCATATAAGTAATTTACAGATTCTGCTAGGCAGGCTGAAAAATCTGATGAAGAACTTTTTGTTGAAGGCTCTGAAGAAGTCTGAAAATGTTGCCAGAATCGAGGAACCACTCGACGGCGAAGATCATCTTTCAAAGTTTGAAAAAACCAAGCTGGAACACGATGGAGAATCTTGTGTTCATCCATTGTATTTAATGCCTGGTCTAAGTCTTTGACTCTTGCTGGAAAACAGGAATCCTTCTCTCCTGCAACCTGATGAATAGACACAAAACTAAACGATAAAAAGTAATTTTACTTATTTGCTGAAAAATTTCAAACATATACTTAAACTAGTGACAGCAAATACTGTTATTATTGATATGAATCATGATAGTGACCTCTGATGCAGGAACAAGACAAAAGATTGGTGCACAGAGAATCTGAAGCAACCATTTGCAATCTCATGCACACATTGTTTCTATAGACATTCACAATATGTTCATGCAGGGAAGGGTGAGTGGGTGTGTTGGGGTGTACATCGATCATCATCAATATAATGCAGATAACAGAAGAGACCATCAAACCATTTCAGACATTTAAACTGTTGCACAGTATTGTGCCATTAGCATCACAAAAAGTTAATGCATCCATACGGTATAGTGATGCTGTTGTCACCAGAGAACACACACATTTTCTTAGTCTTTCAACTAAGCCAATCAGTATGAAACAAATATGCATTTCTCTTAGCAGGCAATTGTTATCTCTTCTACAATTGGACAGTTATAATTAGATTATTCATTTGATCCAAAAGGAGTTTTAAACAATTTTTCTGTCTGTTGCCTGCATTCACTGAGACACTTCCTAGTGATTTACCACAAATTTATGACAGAGGAGATGTTGCAGCAGGATGAAATTGGCATGGCCTGAGGTGTATGATTTGGCACACTCAACACTGCATGCTTTTACTGGAAACAGTGGAGTGCAAATTCCATTAGCAAAATATTGTACAGAATTTGATGTTTTTCAAGCATTTATTCCTGAGAATATAGTGCAACAAATTGTCAAGTACACAAATATATATGCTGCTGCATTACTGGCAGATCCAGAAAATAGTGAAAACTCTCATATCAGTCGCATTTGAGCAAAATAAAAATTGTAATTTGTATAAAAAAATACTTGATAGGATAATGCATTGCATAACTATGTAACCTGATAGGAAAAAGATTAAAACACAAATGTGGATCAGTTTAGTTCAAATACTATACTTTTATTATTTAATAAGAAAAAAAACTTATGAGAAGATGAATGCAAAAAATGAAAAATGTGTTCATGTGTAATAGTAATTAATATTATACAAACAGCAGAGGTTTGCTGATATATAACAATACTAGTAATTAATATCTATCATGTATAATAAATAGTACCATCTTGTTGGTGCATAATATTAAAAGTAATAAGTATTTAATAATAATATATAGACCTAATGTGCATAATATTAATAAATGACACAGTTTTATAAATTACAGAGAATTAATGCAGACCATGCCAAATATACGTCCAATTCTTTATAGACAAAAGCAAAAATTCATAATGTTAGAAGCTACTTAAACAGTCCATAAGCTTTTTATAAATATATATATACTGACTAATCTAAATTCTAATTGTTCAAACTTCAATTGTTGTTCAAGTAATCAATAATTTTGGAATATATATATATTTTAAAAGAAGTAAAGTCTAATAAAATCAAGTTAATTTAATAAATGAAATATATTTTTGTTTTAGTTTACTATATAAAATTGTCTTTATGTGAATTCAGTCATTACAAAATTCAAATGCACATGTAATGCCATTTAAAACATTTCGTCTGCTTCCTAAAAAAAATAACAACAAAAATGTGTTACTGTCAGTATTTTCTTATCACATTATTATAATGGTGCTAAAAGTGAATTAATAAACAACACATGAGGTCTGCATTTTTAAAGGAAGCATGCCTGTTTTTCCGGAGATAGAATATCTGTAATCGTGCTCCAAGCAAAAATCAAATCGCCTTGATTCTCCGCCATTTTGTTAATCGATATGCTTCTTTCTGTCAGAGTGACTCCCCTTATACCAGAGACTACTATGACCATCGGTTTGCTAGAATTCATCATTCTTTATGTGGTAAAAATAAATTAATGATTATGAATATGTAAAAATCCATGCGTGTGAGTAAAAAAGATTTTAAAAAAATTAAGATAGTTACCAGCTGATCGCGGATGACATATTGAGTACTGTCTTGCTAGCACCTGCAATTGTAATGATAAAAAAAAAATTGCATCATCGGTATGATTAGAGAGAGACTACTAGATTGATTAAACAAAGATTCTAATAAGCAAGCTCGTGATCAATAAAGTAGGAGATAGTTAGGTCAGGATAAGTAAATCACATTGCAGGCGGCCTTCACTTCAACACCTTCCTGGATTATGCAGCACAATTTTGCTAGCAAGCCTGAAACTAAAACTGCTTCCTAATATATATCTATCACTCATCACTTCCTGCTGTCATGTTACTGATCTTTTCTTCTGCAGTTTTTTTTTCTCTTTTGTATCTGTAAAGAATAAATTCTGCAGCCTTATTTTTAAATTCGGCTGGAGCAGGAACAAAAAAAAAAATGAAAAACATAACAAAACAACGAGAAACAGAATAAAATAAAACACCACCACCAATATTTGTACTACTACTACTAATTCCTATTAGATTTTAGGCAAATATTTAACTACGAATGTCATATTGAAATAATTCACGTATGTCCCAGACATAAGCTTCAAAATGGTTCGGATTTAACTCATGATCAAATAATGGAGGATAGACAATCAT
Organism: Sinotaia quadrata; assembly: GCA_028829895.1. Lineage (NCBI taxonomy): Eukaryota > Metazoa > Mollusca > Gastropoda > Architaenioglossa > Viviparidae > Sinotaia > Sinotaia quadrata. The sequence continues at coordinate 71,250,505 of CM054177.1, forward strand.
GACGCATGATTTAATCGTGAATAGTTTTGGCATTATCTTCAGTGCTTAGCTAGACCCCTCCGCCCCCCGCGTATTTGAACAGCTGATCCGCTTATTAAGTCTCTCGGGTCCAGCGTTTGTGCATATTGAGCGTGGTCTCCAAACCGTCAGCGAGCGCGAAGAAACGGAATCACTCTTCTGGTATAAGAGAAATATCTCGATGAACCTGGCACCAACGGCCTTTAACAGGAATATGGTGAAGACCGCGTTTTGCCTAAAGGCATACCGCTAATAAGGATTCCGTATTGTTTTGTTTGTTGTTCTTTTTTTTTTTTTTTCGTTGTTGTCAAAATGCGGTTTTCCGTGTCATCGTGGCGTCCTTGCCAAATCTGGAAGCTAAAAAAAAAAAAAGTAATTAAAATAATAATAATAAAATGGCACCAAACCTGACTGCAATTTATAATAGCAAGTTTCAACCACCAACAGCATTGATATACATACTCTGCACTAGCCTTGAGAACCCGAGCCATACTGACTTCTTCGTTCTCTTCTGTTGATTTGCTTCTTTCTTCTGTATTTATCCCTTTACCTCTTTATTTACTTTTCTCTTGACTCGCTTCATTCTTCTTCTTTTATTAACTTCTTTTTCTCTCTCTTGCTTAACTCCTTTCTTTTGTCTTTATTAACTTCTTCTCTCTTGATTAACTCCTTTCTTCTTTTATTAACTTCTTTTCTTCTCTCTTGCTCAACTCCTTTCTTTTGTCTTTATTAACTTCTTTTCTTCTCTCTTGATTAACTCCTTTCTTTTGTCTTTATTAACTTCTTTCTTCTATCTTTCTTAACTTCTTTCTTTCGACGTTCTTCACTTCTTTCTTCTGTCTTTATTCACTGATTTCTTCTTTCTTCACTTCTTTCTCTTACTTTTATTAACTTTTTTCTTTTCTCTAGTCACTCCATTTTTCTCTCTTTATTTACTTCGCCTTGGTTGTTGTTCCACTTCTCTCTTCATCTTAAACCGTTTTTTCCGTGATTCAACGCTACTTTCAGCGAAATCAATCTGGTCAGAAACGACTGATAAGCCCAAAACAAATCATTGAACCGGTCGCCGAAGTCTCAGATCAAGAGAGTCATGGTCGCTGTTTCAAGGACGTCTCCATGGTTTGAAGAACAACATAAAGTACAGACCTTTCTAGGAAATGAGGCAAATAACACTTTTATCTGGTAAAGGCAACTAGTACAGATACACGTACTGTTGGATTAGTGAGACGGTGCAGAGCCAGCTATCAGCAACCTGTGGGACATTTTTTTTGTTGAATCAGGACTTTACTAAAATGTTTTAAAATTATATTTTTAAAAATAGTTTTGGGCACGAAATTTGGCGCCCTTTTCGGAGGCACCGCTCAATCGAGCCTCAAGCCGGCCCTGAGACTGATATAATTAGAAATTACGTAAACAAAATAAAATAAATGTTTTGATCGTATCTACAAATACACAACACAACATACGACACTATGCTGTCTCCTAAACTCTTCAGACAAGGAGTACGTCCTATGTAAGAGATCTCATTTAGATCTGGAATGTATCTACAAAACAGACTTCGAATTCAAGTTCTTCAGTTTTACAGAGTGTGAAACAAATCACAGCTTGTCACGTGATGAATAATGTTTATTATCCCTTTGGAAAAAATATAAATGTTCCTTACTAGGGCTGTCAATTTTTTTCAAAAATGCTACCCAGATACCCGTTCGAAAATTAGCATAATATCCATCGCAACTCGCGATCTCTACACAAAGCTACTTATGCGCTCTATTTCACACAGTAGCCAAAGGTGTGCATCTAGTGACTAATATTAGTTATGATCTTTATATGTACAACGCAAACTTTTATTTTTAATATTATCAATCTTAACGTATTTAAAAATAGGGCATCAAGTTCAAACGCCCTTCACCGATAGAATTTCATCGCACAGATTGCATTTCGTGTCACTATCCAATTGCTTGGCGTGACTCCACACAGACCATGTCTTCCCCATATTAAAAATATTACGTTATTATTTAATTTATAGACAAGTTTTTTTGTTTTTTTTACTGAAGTCTTATTAACATCAATAACATACTACACTTGTTAACGAACACAACAACCACAAGTTTGTTTATTGAAGTCTTATTAACATCATTAACATGCTACAATTGTTATTGCACAACAACCACAAGGGAAAAGAAAGGGCGTGAGCTATGATGATTGGTGATCAATGTCGTAAATAATTAGATCTAGGTATAGCGGCTGTTCAGTGCGTAAGCCAATCCACAGGCCGGCACGATTTAGCAGGCCGCCATCTACGGGCGGGAGGCGAGTGTGACTGGAGGGTGTTTGTGCTAAATCGTGTATAGACATAACGGCTGCATTACCACGGGTACCAGTTCTCAATTTTACTACCCGGGTATTAGCACGACTATTCCTTACCCATTACAACAGCAGAGAAGAAATGAATGATTGTTTGTTATCTCTTGCTTACAATTAAAATTATCAGCGAAAAGCGAAATACATTTAGAATTGGCATTCAAAATGCGCGTGCAAAGGAGGGTCACTTCCTGCCGATACCAATGTCTGATGTAGTCTCTAATCTGGCAAGTGAGATATCCACTCTGCTGAGATAGATGGTCACTGTAAAGTTGAGTCAAATATCTTGTTTCTTCAGCTTTGTGCCAGTTAACTAATTAGTTTTAAAATGATTGTAAGAATAATAAATGCCGTGTTGGCCGCTTGCAGTTTTGTTAGTAGGTCTAGTCAATTAAAGGTGGCTGCCGTCAGGTTCAAATGTAGTAACTAGTATATACTTACATGTAATGGTATATTATAGATTAGTAATCTATGCTGCCATGTAATATTGTATTGTAGATTAGTACGAATGAAAATGAGAAATGTAATAACTGGAAAGGGATATTCCACAGTTTATACAAGCAATAGTAGGTGTAACTTTTAAAATCTAATATAGAACTCAAATATTTTGTCTAGGTCTATCATTTACTAACACATATCTACCACCACCCCCTCCTTGCCGCTCCCTATATTCTCCTTCAGTTGTCTGCTATACATTACTGTCCACAGTTGTCTTTTCATGTACAGTAGTGTCCACACTTGTTTCTTCGTGTCTCTAGATGTACGATTGTTCTCAACCAATTGTCTCTTCACGTATGTTGGTTCTCTCAAATTTCTCTTTATGTATGTTGGTTCTCTCAATTGTCTCTTCATGTATGTTGGTTCTCTCAATTGTCTCTTGATGTATATTGGTTTTCTCAATTGTCTCTTCATGTATGTTGGTTCTCTCAATTGTCTCTTTATGTATGTTGGTTCTCTCAATTGTCTCTTTATGTATGTTGGTTCTCTCAAATTTCTCTTTATGTATGTTGGTTCTCTCAATTGTCTCTTTATGTATATTGGTTTTCTCAATTGTCTCCACGTATGTTGGTTCTCTCAATTGTCTTTACGTGTTCAGCAGTGTCTCCAGGTATACTAGTGTTCTTACTTGCTTTTATTTATACAGTGTTTTCTCGATTGTCCCTATGTGTATAATTGTCTTCAATTGCCTTTAAAAGCACAGAGAGTACTATTGAATTATCTCCACCAATTATGTCCTCTTGGAAACGATGGAAAATGCACTGTAGGCTAAAGTTGCGTGCTCAAGCATTTACTAAGTAGTCGCCCAAGTTGATTCCGTTTCGAGTCATTAATGCGTCTTCTAACAACGATCATTTTTTCTGACAGATAATTGGCTGCAGTTCTGGGGTCTAGAATTCCTGCTTCAAGACTTCTGGAAGCTCCAAGGCCTTTAAGAAGATCAGTTATATAGTTTTGACCGACAATCACGTACCATCAAGCGCAAATAGAAGTAGAGTTATCAGAATGAAAGGGACGTTGTGTTCCGAATCTATCTATCTATCTACCTAACTATCTATCTATCTATCTATCTATCTATCTATCTATCTATCTATCTATCTATCTATCTATCTATCTATCTATCTATCTATCTATTTTGCACTGAATGAATGTTCGTATGCACGAGCAAAATGTATGCCTAAATAATATAAAACGATCTGTAATTTGAAAAATAGTGTTTCTCGGAAGATTCCACTGAGTCAGTGTGTTGGCACCACACATATTGTTTTAGGAAAGAACTCCAGCAAAATACGTGTATCTTTTAAATTTTCTGTTTATAGATCTTTTATTCCTATCCTTGCAGTCAGAATGTTACGCAATTCAAACGAGTTTTGCAGTGGTTGCAAATAACATAATCTTGCTATGTTCGCCACAAAGAGGGCCAGGACGTTTTTGTTGTTGTTTTTTTTAATAAAAATATCATCTTATTTCCAGTAACATTGTATCACGGCCTGAATCGCGCTGCCTTTTTATCTATATCAAATGGAAGGAGCGTTTCTGGTGACGAATACTAATACTAATATATTTAATACAAATGAACAGTATCTATCCATCCATCCATCCATCCATCCATCTATCTATCTATCTATCTATCTGTCTCTCTCTCTCTCTCTCTCTCTGTATATTGTCTGTCTGACTCTCTCTCTCTCTCTCTCTCTCTCTCTCTCTGTTTGTGGTGGAGTAAATTTGCCTTTCCCTATTTCTAAACTTAATTGTTATATAAATTGTTAAATTGTCAAAGTTATCCGACCTTAGACACTCCTTATAATGGTACTTTTTGTAAGTGTCAGAGTTGGAAGTAAACAACTCAGGTGGATAATAGACTAGAAACTGTGTGGATGGATTTCAAACCATTCCAACTGGATGTGTAGCTTTTCTGACTAAGTCTCACACTTGTTCATAACAAACTCATCCAATGGAGATGGACGGAAATTTTCTTCAGGAATGAGTACTCTGTTTTAATTACTTTGAATTTGAACATAATTTGAGTCTGGTCATAAAGGCAAAAGTAAGCTTATGTTAACTGTTAGCTTAAGTTAATTGACTGATAAAGAAAGAATGGACTTAGAATATTTCATACATGTTTGCTTTTATCTATGATTTGAACTGGCGAATGCTTTATGTAATTGAACCATTATTTCTATGTCCACTAATTTAATTATGTTGTACACTATACTTGTGAATGCTATATTCCGTATGTCATGGTAATCAGGCTAATGAAATTGTTGGAGGATTTTGTAAGTTGAGAATGTTTATAAGAGAGAAAGGAGTTTTAGATGAAATATGCCTGAAATTTAGTGCTGCCTTAATTTTACTTTTGCAGAGAAGCAGGCCTTTCCTTCCTTTTGCTTCAGGCAACAGTAATTATTGTATCCAAATTGGTCATGTTGGTGTGTCAATCCAACATTGTCGTCAACGTATCAGTAAAACTTGTGGCTGTGGCTGTGACTCCTGTGAATTCTGTTTGAGAGCCATTATGTCAGAAATTTGTGGCCTGAGTTTGGTCTCATGAATTCATGAAGATTATTTCGAACAGTATGTGCTTGAGCAGTACACACACTAAAATTCGGGAAATTGCTCCTTCTATCATGTGCCTGATAGATGATAATTCATGGTGTGCTTGTAAGTGCATTGACGATTATTGGAACAGTTGTGTAACGTATCTAGAAAGGGCATGTGGGACCATTGTCTGAGTAAGAAAGACAGTGACTTGCTGCAAACTGCATGATTGTGAACACGAGTCGGTGACAGCCGCTATCTTTGATAAGGTTATGTACATTGACTTTAATTATTTCTATGAAACACTACTCTCATTTCCAAGATGATATCGATGAGCATGGTTATATATTTTAAGTTAAAGTGACTGCTAATGTCTATATTGGGATAAATTGAACCCTTGTAGAGATTTGTCAAACATTGTTGTGTAGGGATGTAAATGTGAATGCTCTTACATTATATCTTATGTTGTATACTTGATTGTTGATTTAATAAATTTGTTGACCTTCTTACACATATTGATACACAGTATGTTGGAGAGATAATAGATGGTGTGTGTGTGTGTGTGTGTGGATGGCTCGCTAAATAAAGATTAAAAGAAAGAATTATCTTCTCCTTTGGTAAGAAGTTTTCCACCTACGGTAAATATTTGTCTTTAATGTTGTGGAAGAGAGAAAACGTTTAAAACGTCTGCATATCCGCCAAGTGTTAGAGACGAAAGGTGTCTTCCGGACAATTATTAATAGCGTAAATTAAGATTCTCACCAATTGTAATTAGTTATGGATAATATTATAATAATCATAATGATACTACTACTACTACTACTAAGTAATATCTAGTGTGGCGTTTGCGTCGCACTATCTATCTATCTATCTATATGTCTATCTGTCTGTCTGTCTGTCTGTCTATCTATCTATCTATCTGTCTATCTATCTGTCTATATGCCTGTCTGTCTGTCTATCTATCTATCTGTCTGTCTGTCTGTCTATCTGTCTATCTATCTCTCTCTCTATGTATCTATCTATCTAAGATAAATAAGATTCTAAAAATAAGATTCCGATTTATTGGAAATGTTTTCGAAATTATTGCGATACCAGAAATAAATGTAGACTATTTTCAATAGCAACGAGATAAAAGATAATAGAAGTTCCTGACGTCGATGTGAAGTTAACATACCAGAAAGAAAATTAAAACAATTAACCGATTTGCACTAGATGTGAGTTAAAGATCAAGCTAAACTTTACAAAAGTTTATCTAAACTGAACATAATTCCTGCCAGCTAAAAGCAAAGTAATCTCTCGTTTGCAGAGGCGGTGAGGTAAAATATCAGGGTAAATGATTTCACTAAGATGATCAGCAGTTTAAAATTTCAGAGGCATACTGAGAGTGAAGGAACATAAATATGTTGTGAGCGAAGTAACAGAGGTAAATTGAGAGCGAAGATAAGATATACATTGTGTTCGAAGAGCAGATAATCATGGCGAAGAACAAAGACATGTTGAGATTAAAGCAGAAGGGACATATTGAAAGTGAAGCAACACAGACATATTGAAAGTGAAGCAACACAGACATATTGAAAGTGAAGCAACACAGACATATTGAAAGTGAAGCAACACAGACATATTGAAAGTGAAGCAACATAGACATATTGGTGCGAATCAACAGAGATACTGAGATCGAAGAACAGAGAAATATTGAAAGTGAAGCAACACAGACATATTGAGAGCAAAGCAACAGAGACATATTGAAAGTGATGTAACACAGACATATTGAGAGCAAAGCAACACAGACATATTGAAAGCGATGTAGCACAGATACATTGAAAGCGATGTAATAATAGTACCACGCTGAGTTGTACAAACCCCTTGGTAAATGGATATGAAAGTTAACATTTTGTGTGATAACAAATTTATTTCTTTAAGCAAGCATCATGTTAGGTCTTACCCTTTCACTAACCATTTCACAACACCCCTCACTTTAGTTCCCAAGTTCAAGAAATTACACGAATTATGTGTTCACAATGGCTCACTGGTTACGGGACTGGCTGATTGATCTGAAACCATACACGTACACTGGCTCTCCACTGTGTGTTGAATTAGTTTCAATTTTGAAGATTTTCTTCTCAGGCCTTCATAATACTTCTTTTCAATTCTGAAGATCTCCACAGACTAGATCACAGTCAGACCAATTGGTAATCGACAGTAAATCCAGTTCGCACATACTGCATCACCCTACCGTTACGGTTTTCCCACTTTATATCCTTGCACTAATTAAGCCCTCCTTGAAATTTTAATGCACTGATTACGTGTGTGTTGTATATGTGTATACTTTCTTGTGGGGCTGTCAGTAGGAGAATGAAACTACAGAAGTGAGAGACGGGGAAGCAGACAGTAAGTCAAAAGTGAATTGAACTGAATACTTTACTGGGTCTTGGTTACGTCCCTTAACAAGGGAGGTGAACACAATGCCAATAAAGAACAAACTGTTCCTGTGAAACACAAAAACTGCAACTTTAAAGAGTAAATGATAAAAACTGAAAGGTTAAAAACAAGATTCGGAATATTTACAAAAAACATAAAACATCGTAATTTATTATTAGTACCAAGTTAATAATCATACACTCTGTCTGCGAAAGGTTATTTTAAACGACGGAAAGGTCTCTCTTTTCTCTGAGAATATTATCATCTCTCCACGTCTATGATAAATGCACACCTCTCAATTTGCAGGCAGCAGACTGAAGGAGAAACCTCCCGAACCCTTTCAGGAGCAACTCCCAGTATTGTAAATAAATGCTACAGAATAACTCTGACCTGGCATATGTGCAGCATAGTGGACACTCTTCAAAGGCCTACACCCGTCTTATTAATATTTACACCCGTCTTATTAATTATTACACCTGTCTTATTAATTATTACACCTGTCTTATTAATTATTACACCCGTCTTATTAATTATTACATCTGTCTTATTAATTATTACACCTGTCTTATTAATTATTACACCCGCCACTACTCCTGACCTTTTAACCCAGTTAAAACACAAGGTCAAGGGTGGTGATAAACAGAGAAATAGAATTTATTAACAATATAGTTAACTACACACTACAACGCAATTCAACATTGATCAAGTATAAATAAAGACATACACTACAAATACACATAGAGATATACAGAATAAAACAAGATAGTCTAATGTTCTCTTAATCGACTGTGAATGTTCTGAACACTTTACAGTTTACTCTAACATTGTTTATTCTAAACAGTGAACAGTTTACTCTAACAAATGTTACTTCAGTCAGTGACGTTTAGACGACACAAATATGCACATCGTGAAGTAAGGAAAGTTGTTTCATAATTTGTCGACGTGACCTGAATCGAAGTGTTTGCCTCTCTGCCTTTTCCAACTGCAGTGGATGACGTCACGTGCCGTCACCAGCTTGCTCATGATACTCTTAGCACAGCTGGTGGTCAAGGTCAGGATTGGAACAAGGATTCTAGTTTAAAGAGATATATTTTGGAAGATATCTCTGGGAATACTGGTCGTGGCTCTGGAAAAACACAACGTTCTTGTGTAAAATTCAGGTTGCGCAGATTTTAACTGCCTCTGTCTGTAATAACTCATCAGACTATATTTTACACTTACTGAATACAATTATTTAGTTCACCACAAGTGAACAATGAACTCAGGTTATGTGCTCTTTTACAAGTTATATACTCTTCCAAATACGGCCAAACAAATTTAGACGAAATATTGTTAAAAGACCCAAAAATGGAGATAGAAAAATCAAAGTTGTAGGCAATATTTTACATATCAAGGTTATGATAAAAGGAGTTTCTGAATTATAAATGATATTTTATAGAGATATAAATTAAATTTGTTGCACAAGACTTTCTACATGGTTCTAACAATGGCTATTTAGTTACAAATAAATCAACATTAATCGCTTGATGTTTCTACTGGATAAAATGAAAAAAAGATATTTTAGAATTACGAAACAACACAAGAAGGTTATACACAATATTTAAAATACCTTTCTGTCTGTCTGTATATCTACCTACCTACATATCTACCTATCTATCTATCTATCTATCTATCTATCTATCTATCTATCTATCTATCTATCTATCTATCTATCTATCTATCTATCTATCTATCTATCTATCTATCTATCTATCTATCTATCTATCTATCTATCTATCTATCTATCTATCTATCTATGTGTGTATAATTTATTTGTTGTAGGAGCAAGATGCTGCCCAGAAGGTTGCGGACAGGTATACAAACAGATCAAGTGGTAGATCCAAGAGTTGCATCGAAATGGCAATCACTCTTAAACTTTGAGCAATCACTGAAAAGGACTCACTTTCATATTTCGTACAGAACTAAACATTTAAGTCTACGTGTGAATAACTCCAAATTACAGTACATAAATTAGAAATTAGGAAATTGTGACGACGACAAAGAAATATATTAAATATATAATATAAAATATATTAATTGTTGGTTTCTTTAGGTAGTATATATTATAATATATAATATATTATAATATATATATAATAATTATTATCTCATCAACAGTTAAATCAACATTTAAACCGGGTCTATTCAAAACAAAACAGAATTATTCCCCTTTTTAAAAAAAAGTAAAAGAAACCTGAAGAATTAGCACTGTTGAATGTAGTCTTGTCCATGTTTCGAGAAAGTACAGAGAAAATAGCATATGGTAGTGACATTAAACTGACGTCACTTCTCTCTGCCGCTCTTCTCCCAGGGCGTCTATGGCTGGAGGGTTAGGGGTTGAGGGAAAGTACCAGGCGACCTGTGGGTAGCGCACGGCATGCAGATTTTTAGGGAAAAGGTGCCAGTCCATTAGAGCAGCTCCAAACATTGGTATAATCGAGGCATTGCCAGATATATACCTCAACCGATAAAGCAATTACACGACCAATTTCAGCACTCGAAATAGTCGATACTAGCGTCGCAGTAAAGTGTAATTCTTACGGTAGGTGGCGACAGTAGAGCGCCAATGACGTCTGATTGTATCCTCTGCTTTCGTGCGTGTCTCCACAAATCGAGTCTATTCATACCGAGCCTAGATTAGCCACTTTTCTTCTCATGAGCGAAGTCTTGTGATTAATTCCGATTTTGAAAACGTCAGCCCAGCCCAAAGCTCCTAAAGACCATTCGGAACTTTCTTACAAAGAAGTTTATATTTAGTACAAGAATATTTTTGCTTAACATTTGCTTAGATCAGCAAACGTAGCGTATTTTTGATTATAGCACAGGGACACTGCAAGGGTTTTCAACTCCAAACGTGAAATTTGTCAAAGAACTGTTGGATTTGAATACTATAAAAACATAGCACTTTTAAAGTTATTATAACTGCTTTATAAAATAATCTTACCACAAACCCAACTCAAGTTGCTATTACTGCATAAGAACAATCATGCAATTATTAATATACATTCTATTATACACAAACATGCAACACAGCACAACACAGCACACATAATTTGCGTAGAAAAGACAAAGAGGACTGCACTTTGTTCCTCAAACAATACGATTCAGAATCTCCACGCGGTTTACCTTCAAACCCCAGCTTTGTATTCAAATTTCTAAATTGTCCAGAAAGTCAAAAAAGCGATAGATAAACCAGGACACACAGAACTAGAAGAGTGCTATGTAACACTGACTGGCTTCGAACTCCATACAGGGTAAATCCTATACTTTGCTACACACTGCAGGAACAGCTGTTGAAACTAAAGTGCAAAAAAATGTTGTATGATGGCATAATCAAAACCTTCTGACTCGATGTACGCCATACAACTTTGGCAAGAGGAAGACAAGGTTAAGTCATTTGTGAGATGCATCACATCCTGTAACCAAGAAAGACATTCAGTCCTTCGTAGGTATGGCTGAATACTATCAGAAAATTATTTCGGGTTTTAATCAGGTTGTGTCCCCACTATCTAATTTGACTCGTGAGGCCACCACTGAAAGTTTAGTATGGATGGATGACTGTGAATGGACGAGTGTGAATGGATGAGTGTGAATGGACGAGTGTGAATCTGCATTTAAATTTCTCAAGGATGCACTTTCATCACTAGTCCTACATCTTTCCGATGTCACCTTACCATAAATCATCTGCACAAATGCATCACGAGTAGGTATCGAATCAGTCTTGTTGCAGGAGTGCCCTGACAGTGAAATAAATCCGGTACCAATCATGTACACTAGCCATAAGCTTTCTTATGCAGAAACATACATTAACACATCAGATAAAACGCTTACAGCGCCAACATATCTGCCACTGAGAGACGAGTGGTGTCATTTGGAGAATTATTAATTACATTAATTAAGATTCTCATAACTTGTAATTAGTTAAGGATGATTAATTATTAATGATAATAATCATAACCATTAATAAAGTGGTTTTGCTCCTTTGTCTGCTGTTTCATTTCCTCTTATATTCTTGAGGCTTGGGATCCATAGTAACGTTGTGTTAATGTTTTTATCAAGTTTCGTGTCTCATTTTGTATTTGTGTATTTCTATAATTGTTGTTTTTGTTACTTAATATCTCTATTGAAGACAATGAGTCAGTTAGTATTAATATGCTTTTTCTTCGGTTGCGAAATGCTTTTATATGGCTCCCAGTTCAGCTGTTAGTATTGTATAAGTAGGGTGTAATTTGTAAATGTATGCTCCTTGGTAATAAGGGAATGGCTGCTCCAGTTCCTTCAAATGCTTTGGAACCATCTGCATGCATTTTTAGATGATCTGGGTAATTTTTTAATATGTGTTCTAAGTGTATTGGCGAGATTGTTGTAGGTATGATGACAGATCTATTAACCTTTGCCCTTTAAATATTCTATTTTAGGTCTCTGTGTTCCAGGCCACTTCTCCGCAACAATAGATTGGGGTTATAAGTGCGTCACAATTGTTTCCATTTCAATCATAAAGCCTCATCTGACAAAATCAATTCTTTTTCAAGATAATATTTGTAAATGTACTTTATTCATTCATTTATGTTAAAGATACGCTTTTCATGGTCCACCCCACCACTAGAGGTGATAAAGATTTTCATGTCTACATTTTGCGTGGTCCATTTATTGGCGCAGCTGAGAACAGTCGCCATATGATACAATGCTGATTTATCACACACATGACATATTGCTATTTTTTAGCAAACATATGAAACATTGCTACTTTTAACACACGCGTGGCATATTGCTGCTTTTAGCACACACATGACGTATTGCTTTTAGCACACACACTACACAATGCTACTTTTAGCACACATATGACTTATTGCTACTTTTAGTACACACATTGCTTCTTTTAGCACGCACATGACACATTGTTGCTTTTAGTACACACACGACACAATGCTACTTTTAGTACATGACACATTGCTACCTTTAGCACACACGTGACACATCGCTACTTTTAGCACACATGACGCATCGCTACTTTTAGCAGACATATGACATATTGCTTCTTTAGCATACACATTGCCACTTTTAGCACACACATGAAACAATTATGCTTTTAACATATACTTGACACAATGCTGCTTTTAGCACACGCATGACTCATTGCTACTTTTAGCACACACTACTTTTCTTTCTCTAAAATCTATTTTCCACTCTCTCTATTCATGCCTAGCACACAAATGTAATGAAAACTTGCGGGGAGCAAGAGAGATCTAACCCCGATATAAATTCAGGCACCGACTACTAAACTATCGCACTTAGTGCTGTGTTTATTACTTTTCATACATTGCAAATTACAGCTAAATTACTGAGTTATGTTTCTGTTTAAGCACATATACATACTAAGTACACTAAGCTTAATTATTATTTTATACTAATCTATAATTTAAAAGAATAGGTTTAAAATGCCAAAAAATGGAGGACAAAACCCACACACATAAATCATAAAATTCACTAATAAATGCAACATAGAATCTAAATCAGGAATATAGCATACAAAATACACTATTACAGCACTGTACAGTACATTTAGTGCTATCTAGAATGCATGCCGATGTATAGCGCTGTATAAAACATCGTCCCTGGCATGTAAAGGCGCTTCGTGCAAAATTTAGTTGCCCGCCAATGTTAACACCCACGCAGGCAAGTACAAAGCGGTAGTTCAAAGAGTGCATAGGGGTGATCATCCATGTTAACTGCTCGTGTCTGAGAATGTCCAATATTGTCTGTGAGTGTTCGTGGCTCCTATCCACCATATTAGAGACCATGTCTATAGGGGACTTCAGATTGAATTTTGTTTTTAATAATAATTCTATTTTTATTTTTTAAAAATTCAATTATAATAGTACTACTATTCATAGTTTCTGGCCAGCCGATGCGTCATTACAAATGTCATCTTCATTGTAGCCATTGAATATTCTTTCTTAAAAACCACCTGCTAAGATTCTATAAATAGCACTTCAAAATATTTGCTGACAGTTTTGTGCAGCATTGGTAAACAATGACTTCATTGCCATCTTCTTGATATGACCATACACAGCCCAAACCTAAGAACAATTCCTTAAACCGAGAACAATTCCTTAAACCGAGAAGCCCGGCAAGGTGTACTCGATCCGTCAACCCATGTTCACATTTTACTGGCTTGTTCCGGAAGCTTCCATCCATCCACTTTTAATGATTCAGTCAGTATTTGTTTCTGAAATAGCTTTTGATGAATGGAGGAAATCTATCAAATTTCCATTTACGAGTTGCTTGAAGTGTGTTGTAAGTGCATTGACCCGTCTCTTCAGATGAAGAAGAAGATGAAGATCAAGATGCGCAACTTTGCAATATTTTCTGTTGGTAGCAAACCACACAATGTCGAGCCACTATGGACGAGCAAAACGACTGGTCATAACACTTAGCTTAGAAGCATGCTCTGACGTTATTTATCTGTGCAGCACGATTTTTAAATTCCAGGAGCAGAACTTACTTTAGCAGTAAATGTAACTGCTATGACTTTTCAATTCTTTTTGCTTTTCTGCTAATCATAAATCAACTTTATTTTTTCCAATATAAAAAAAAAATTCTCCTGACGAAGACAATTTTAGATTTTCCAATCAATGATTTCTAGTGCTTCATCTTGGCACAGATGGCCTAGGTGACCTAACTGATATATCAGTCCAGCTGCCATGTATAGCACTAGATTTCATCAGCATATGGAATCAGAAATAGCTGTAGTAACCACGGCAACAAGTGAGCACCATGTTCTCTCAAAACGATTCCATTTGACATGTAGTTATAAATAAAGCAAAGTTGTGCTGATATTATTTACACAGTATTGCTGACCTGAAGGGCATTGAAAAAAGTTTCAGTTTGTGCCGTGAAACTTAACACATGGTAGTTCTGGTTGAACATTAGTTGCATGACTGTGGATGGTACACTTAACTCCAGATCTCACCAGAATATTTGAATCAATAGTGATAACTAACTAAATCCAAAGCTCTTCCAGTTTTATTGAAAGCTTCATAAAATCTGCGAGAAAGGATTTAGAAAGGCACAAGCAGGAAGAACGAAAAACGAGTGAGGAGGAAAAAGAGGGTGAGGGAGAAAGTGATGGAAAGAGTGTGAGGAAGGAAGAAAAAAGTAAGGAGTAAAAGAGGGGGAGGGAGAACGAGATGGAAAGAGTGTGAGGAAGGAAGAAAAGAGTAAGGAGTAAAAGAGGGGGAGGGAGAACGAGATGGAAAGAGTGTGAGGAAGGAAGAAAAAAGAGAGGAGGAAAAAGAGGGGGAGGGAGACAGAGATAGAAAGAGAGTGTGATGAAAGAAGAAAAAGAGGGAGAGCAAGCAGTAAAGACAGAAAAAGAATGACGTCAAGGCAGGGTTCCAAAGAAAAATCTCTGAAAGGAAACTAATATCAATACTCACCTCTCTATTATTAATCCATAATTCTCAGATAATGCCAGTACATCTCTCCTAGTTACTAGTTCCTTAACTAAAACATAGATACTCCGAAACTATCTCTCCTGTTACTTGTTTCTGAAATCAAACATACATAATTGTAATACATCTCTCTTTTTACTAGTTCGTTAATTCTAAAATACACGATCTTAATAATCCCCTCTCCTACTTGTTTCTTTATTCAAACATAGATAACCCTAACACATCCCTCATATTTCTAATTTCCTAATTCAGTCAAAGTTAACCCTAACACATCCCTCATATTTCTAATTTCCTAATTCAGTCAAAGTTAACCCTAACACATCCCTCATATTTCTAATTTCCTAATTCAGTCAAAGTTAACCCTAACACATCCCTCATATTTCTAATTTCCTAATTCAGTCAAAGTTAACCCTAACACATCCCTCATATTTCTAATTTCCTAATTCAGTCAAAGCTAACCCTAACACATCACTCATATTTCTAATTTCCTAATTCATTCAAAGTTAACCCTAACACATCCCTCATATTTCTAATTTCCTAATTCGGTCAAAGCTAACCCTAACACATCCCTCATATTTCTATTTTCCTAATTCAGTCAAAGCTAACCCTAACACATCACTCATATTTCTAATTTCCTAATTCATTCAAAGTTAACCCTAACACATCCCTCATATTTATAATTTCCTAATTCAGTCAAAGCTAATCCTAACGTATCTCTCATGTACTAGTTCCTTGTCAAACATGCATAATCCTAATACATTGTACCTGTAACTAGCCCATATATCAAATATAGATAATCCTTACACATCTTTTCTATTAGTTTCCTTAAATCAAACCTAACCATAATACATTTCTCACACTACTAGTTCCTTAAATCAATCAGATAGTCTTAATAAATCCCTCACATTACTAGTTCCTTAAATCAATGAACTAACCTTAATAATCTCCCCTATTACTTGTTCCTTAACTCAGTATAAATGCCCCTAATACTTCTCCTTAAATCAAACAGATAGTCTTAATAAATCCCTCACATTACTAGTTCCTTAAATCAATGAACTAACCTTAATAATCTCCCCTATTACTTGTTCCTTAACTCAGTATAAATGCCCCTAATACTTCTCCTTAAATCAAACAGATAGTCTTAATAAATCCCTCACATTACTAGTTCCTTAAATCAATGAACTAACCTTAATAATCTCCCCTATTACTTGTTCCTTAACTCAGTATAAATGCCCCTAATACATCTCCTTAAATCAAACAGATAGTCTTAATAAATCCCTCACATTACTAGTTCCTTAAATCAATGAACTAACCTTAATAATCTCCCCTATTACTTGTTCCTTAACTCAGTATAAATGCCCCTAATACATCTCCTTAAATCAAACAGATAGTCTTAATAAATCCCTCATATTACTAGTTCCTAAAATCAATGAACTAACCTTAATAATCTCCCCTATTACTTGTTCCTTAACTCAGTATAAATGCCCCTAATACATCTCCTTAAATCAATGAACTAACCTTAATAATCTCCCCTATTACTTGTTCCTTAACTCAGTATAAATGCCCCTAATACATCTCCTTAAATCAATGAACTAACCTTAATAATCTCCCCTATTACTTGTTCCTTAACTCAGTATAAATGCCCCTAATACATCTCCTTAAATCAATGAACTAACCTTAATAATCTCCCCTATTACTTGTTCCTTAACTCAGTATAAATGCCCCTAATACTTCTCCTTAAATCAAACAAGGATAATCATAAAATATCGCTCGTTTTACTATTTCTTTAAATCAAGCATACATAATCCTAATACATCTCTCCAATTACTAGTTCCTTAGATCAAGCGTACACAATCCAAATACATCTCTCATTAAATCAAGCACAGCTGACCCTAACACATTTCCCCTGTTACTAATTCATTAATTCAGTCTCAGATGCTAGTGCTTGGTCTTGATTGTTTAGGTTTGAAAACATCATTATGCTTCCAGTGATTACAACAGTCACTACAACACAAGTTTACCTCCCCTAAACGCTAGGTAGAGAGCAATAAGCTACACCTTCAATAGGCCGCGAAAAAAGACATAATGAAAAGGGTAGTGATAAGGGTGCTTGGCGAAAGATGAGTGAGTCGTTGACCAGTGTTACCATCTTGTCGTCTGCGTGCAGCAACATTTCTACCAATTCACCAATCGAGGCATATAGGTTCTTTGTAACAGCGATCGTTTGTTTGTTTTTTTTTTTTATAAAACTGTCCCTGAACTGAAAGGACCAGGGCAGCGAACAGAACATGTCAAACAGCGATTAGTACAAGTCAAACAGCAAGCAGTACAAGTCAAGCAGCAAACAGAACAAGTCAAACAACAAGCAGAACATGTCAAGCAGCAAACAGTACAATTCAAGCAGCAAACTGGACATGTCAAAGCAGCAAACAGTACAAGTCAAGCAGCAAACTGGACATGTCAAACAGCAAGCAGTACAAGTCAAACAGCCTAGAATGCTGGTTATATTCTGAAAGTGCGACCGTCATCGAAAGGCGATGAAGCCATACCTCCATTTAAGCACTAAAATTCACACCACCCACCTGAATCCCTAAGAGTTCTGTAACGATTCAAGTATAGAATGCAACGAACGTATTTATACTTTAAAACACAACTCTTTATTAATATATATATATAACTTAAAGGATTAGACCTAAAATAAAATAAAATCCGTGGTGGCGGGCTATAGGAAAGGCATTCTCACTCATAGACTATATTTGCTCGACAAGGTAGTTACAAAACTATAAATTTTCTATTTACAAAACAGCTTGCAAATCGCGAATCACCGAATCAAAACAAGTCAACAGACACTTAGGAACAATGTTAACGTCAGCAGTTTCTCTTTTGACTGCACCAGCTGTGTGTGCTTCTGCCTGCATGGCTTCGTGATCGTTTACAAGCATATCCTGCCTGCATGGCTTCGTGATCATTTACAACAGGGTCTCAAACCCATTTTGCTTGGGGGCCGCTAGAAGTAGAGTCTGGGTGAAGCTGGGCCGCATCATTATTCCCTGCTGCCAGAGACCTGGCAACGCTTCCTCTTACACAGCTGAAGATAGAGAAAAGAGAAAATGTAGAAGGCGAGAAAGACAAAATTAGGAACTCTGTTTCATGAACCAAGTGAAGGTGGCGACGTGTACACAGGGGGTGATAAAGTGGTGACAACAATTGATTATTGTGTCAATGGGGTTGTAGATGATAGCACTGTATCGTATCTGATGGTGACAGAACAATTGGTTGTGTCTGCACCCCAGCATATGAAAGAGACAGTGACTGAGATAGTACTGACTTAATGTCACACACCTAATGGATTTGGTGGTGTGTGCATGTGTGATATAGCATCGATGCCATTGGATTTGGTGGTCAATGGTAATGCTATGTCCAGGCTGGCAGTATCAGAGCAGATGTATTTTTTTTGCTTCTGCACACCAGAGGATAGAGTGTAGAAGTGGTGAGTCAATGGACCCATCCACCCTCGTCTGACAGTGTTGATATGATGGTATGCGAACTAACAGCTGTCAGGACTGATAAGATGATCATACACAATGTTATAGCAATGAACGCTACTCTTACCAAGACGGATTTGTCTTCTCCTTTAGTAAAAAATATTCCACCTAAGGAATATTGATAGTAAAGGTTTATCTTGAGGAAGTGAGAGAGCGTTTACGGCCCCCGTATATCCACCAAGTGAGAGAGACGAGTAGTGTCTAATAGAGAATTATTAATAATATAAATTAAGATTCTCATCACTTGTAACTGGTTATGAAAGATAAACTATAATAATAATCATATCCATTAACTAATGTGGCTTTGGCGTTACAATGTTCAACACCAACTAAATGTTACACACACACACACACACACACACACACACACACACACACACACACACACACACACACACACACACACACACACACACACGCGCGCGCGCGCGCACAGATTATCTATCCATCCATCCATCCATATCTGTCTGTCTATCTATCTATCTATCTATCTATCTACACACACGTTCGCACATTGATTGCAATGCACAAAATTGTAATTTATTTCTTTACTTAAGGAGAACTAAAAATGTTGCATTTAATCATTTGAAATGTACCAGTGCACTCAAAGAGTGGAAATTTTACTTTTTACAAAAGAAAAAACCCAGAAGATAATCCTAAACAAGTTCACAAAATCGAACTTGCTCCTCACTTAAAGGTTCTAAAAAGCCACTTTTTGTCCTAAATTGCTAGTTTGTATTTTTTAAATGCTCTTTAATAATTGTAGCACATATATCCTGGAACACTAATGCTAAAAAATGTTTAAACTATGTCTTTGGTGATCTGACACTAAAATGAAAATTATTTCAATTGTTATCTCTGTCACAGTAATCAGAAACAGCAATAGTGCCCACTGTTGAATTTAGAATGAAGTGGATGAGCAACGTGTGAGTGAAGAGGTTAGTCATGCGAATCGCACCATGAGAAAGATGAAAGAGAATGTAGGGACGTCAGCTCACTGCACGTACACAAATGAGGATTTGTGGATGACCCAGAAAAGGTAACCCAATTCTCACCTGTAAAAATAGTAGGGAATGGCTGATGGAGTGCTCAATTGAGAGTCGTGATTATAAATTAGTGGCATACCGAAAGCCATTCTAAAAGGAGAGACATTATAACTGATGAAATAGCATGAGTTGGCAAAACAGAAAGTGTGTGTGTGTGTGTGTGTGTGTGTGTGTGTGTGTGTGTGTGTGTGTGTGTGTGTGTGTGTGTGTGTGTGTGTGTGTGAGACAGAGAGAGAAAAAATAGTTACCGAATTGCATTTTCGTCATTGAGACTGTGCGAGCAATTCTGGGATATAAGGAAACTTGATTTATTTATTAAGAGAATGAAATATACAGTTATTTATAAAATACAATCTATAAATTTATTAAAGTTATAAAATTTGTAAAACAAAATTTAATGAACTATTTCATGACAAGTTTATAGTAGAGGAATATATTAACATGAGAATTAATTCCAAATTTCATATTTAATCGACGAATGGTTGAAAAACTAGTATTGGGTGATTCTCTAGAAAGGTGAACCATAAGTGAGACACGAGGGGCAAAAAATAAGATTTAGAATTATTAATTTCTTTTTAGACCAACAAAAGATACTCCTTTTGGATACACTTTATTGCATGAATTGGTTTATTTCATCAATTGGTATTCGCATTTTAGCAACAACAAAAAAATAGATTTTTATCTTGATAGGCACTGACACAATCTTCCATGCACGATCGTAACCGGTACAACTTCCGTTTGATGCGAAAAAGGAAATTATTTTTAGGAATTGGTCTACTCGTCGGAAACAACGGCCATGCACATTTTTAAATTCCCGCCATGACTTGTGACTTATTTTTATTAAAAATAGTTAATCTCTTTTGGGATTATTTTTTAAACATTATTTAGTTGTTTGCTTGTGAGGAGAAATTTTGGTAACGAACATGTCTTTTACGGACAAAAATTGATATATATTACTAAATCTCGGCTCGTATTTTGTTAAAATCACCCAAGAAAAGTAATGATATTCATCCGCACTAAAAATAAACCGGTTTAAGCATGCTGGAAGGTCATTGTATTCAGCTTGTTTATAGTGTGTATGTGTCAGTAAAGGTCTTGTACTCAGCTTGTTTATAGTGTGTATGTGTCAGTAACGAAGCTTTGTGAGCGTTCATAAAATTTTGTTGCGTCATTGTGTATTATGTTATGAAATTATTAAACCCATAAACACATTTGTAGACTCTTTTAGATGTACTTATTCGATTTAGGTGTGTTTGGGTTTTCAATTTTATATATTAAATGCAGGCAACATACGTTTTTTCATCAACCAGCATCATGTCACAAATCCACCATGTTTTTTTTTTATTGGGCATTTTCGTCACAGACAAAACAATTTAAAAAAATCAAACATGCAGAAAACAGAAAGGTTTTACATTTTCTTAGTTTAATATTATCTTAAGCAGAAATTAAAAGGTTCAGATAATTTCCTACAGAAATAAATTTTTACATCCATCCAAAGTAAGTGACCCCTTAATAGCCTATCTGGGTCAGAATTCCAGAGAATCAGTCTATTACCAATATATACGCTCTTTCTAAAACTCGCATTAAAAAGACATTTCCGATAACGCTAATGTCGAGTATTAAACTTACATTAAATTTCGATTTGCATCATTGGGATGGAGAGATGGGAAAAGACGGAAATATAAAAGGAAAAATAAAATCAAAATCTAACAAAATGGCAATGTGAATACGGTCGTCTTCTGGGCTTGCCAAAATGAACATCAGGAAATGAAGAACTTGCCACTATCTCTTGGGGAAAAAAGACACACTGAAGACATCTAAACAAGAGGATTAGCAGTTAATTAGAGAGAACCTACAACATTTCAAGCAGAGTAAATCCTTATGTAAATTGCAGTTATCTCCCCATTACGTAGCCTACTGCGTCAAATCCAAGTCAGTGACGATAGAGGATGAACCCTTATAACAGCGAAAACCAGACGGAGAAAGAGAGAGAGAGAGAGAGAGAGAGAGAGAGAGAGAGAGAGAGAGAGAGAGAGAGAGAGAGAGAGAGAGAGAGAGAGAGAGAGAGAGAGAGAGAAGACAGGAAAATGCAGGCATTTCTAGCCTTTAGGAAATGTTAATTAGTAACTTTCAACAGCTACTTCACGCAAGTAAAGTAGGATATTTATTTTTATTTCTTCGTGAAGTTGCCTAGTTTTCGCCCGTAGTTGATACTTTTTGTTTGTTTCATTACATTCATCCTCACACACCCAGCGCTATCTAGAAAAAAATAAATGGCTAATGGTGTCTGGTATATTTCATGAAAATGGATTAATGTAATGCTAATACACTTTAAAATAAATGTGAACATTTTCAATGAGTCCTTTTCTCTACCTCTTTTCTGTATTTTTGCACAATAGATTTTCTTTCAATAGCACTTATTCTGTTATTAAACTAGATTTTAGAGAGGACTGAAGTTGTTATGTTGTCTGCTTAATGAGGATTCTTGCACTCTGTGGAAATAAATATAGATTTATGGGCATAATCATATTTTTGAAATTAATATAACTTTGTGGGCAATACTCATACTTTTCTGAAATTAATTTAGATTTGAGGGCTTAGTCATACTTTTGAAATTAATATTGGTTTGTGGGGTAATAATCATACTTATAAAAATAGTTTAAATTTGTGGGCAATGATCATTCTTTTGAAATCAAAATAGATTTGTTTGCATTTTTGTCTTGTATTCCACTGTTATCTATTATCATTAGTACCTATGTTGCAATTTCTGATTTAGTGTGATGGTTTGATTAGGAGACGAATCGAGATGGCACGACGATTTGGCAAAAACTTTATTTTAAACATTTGTTATTAATGCACAAGTTTCGTTCAGTCTCGGCTAGCCATGCCAGAGCGACACATAAGCATCGCATCTTATGATTGTAGTAACACAACATTTACTCTCTTGCAT
Organism: Sinotaia quadrata; assembly: GCA_028829895.1. Lineage (NCBI taxonomy): Eukaryota > Metazoa > Mollusca > Gastropoda > Architaenioglossa > Viviparidae > Sinotaia > Sinotaia quadrata. The sequence continues at coordinate 71,273,372 of CM054177.1, forward strand.
AAAATATTATTATTTTTTTTCTAAATAAATACTTTTACGGAAGAATTTCATATTCAATGATGTATACTAAAGTTCAATGGGCAATAAAAAAAACCCCAACACTTTTTGACATGTATACTTCATCGAAACGATAGCTTAGTTTTCATCTAATTTCCTAAAGCTGTTTCTCGGAACTTCCAGCCAGTATTTACATATATTTAACGATGAACATAACACCGGTATTATGTTGCTTGTTGGTTTAGCACTAACGAATTAGATATGCTCAGATTTTTTTGTCTTATTCATTTAAGGGTAGCCTACTTATTTCTATCATATTGTGTCGTATTGAGTCTCAAGCGTTGTGTTTCTCACTTCCTTTCGCTGTCCACTATGAAGCAATGATACATTTGTATGTGCTTTACTTTTTCCCTCTGAGAATTATAGATTTCCTAAACTATTAAGTACAATATTTCCTTTAAAATAATCAAATTTTAAGGCTGTATCTGAAATTGAATATTTATGAATCCGTATTTGGATTAAGGGGTGGGAGGATATAACTCTCCTTGACAAGGTCAAGGACACATGTCCCTTCGGAGTCTAAAATGTGTGGTTGACAACTCAGATTAATGGCGATACACAAGAGGAATCATGTCAGAAATATCAAAATCTATTTTGTTTTGCAATTGACGGTAAGATGTGGTGAACACAACTCAGGTTAATATGATTCACAAATAGGCCTTGTCAGAATTGTCAAAAGTATATTTTGTTTTGCAGTTGAAAGTAAGATGTGGTGAGCACGACCGAAATCAATGTCGATGCATCAACCTTATAAGAAAAGCCAAACTATAGTGACAGCATTCGCACATATTCAACGAAGTTCTGCATGCCAAAACTTTCTATGAGACATGTGCTTGCATGTGAGGACAGACAATATTTCGATAAGTCAATGCGCGAGGCAATGTTCAGCGTATCACATGTACACATCAATCCTACACTTGACAGTCATACTGCCTGTTTTCGCTTTGTAACAACCATCACAATCATGCTGCCTGCTTTCGCTTTGTAACAACCATCACAATCATACTGCATGTTTTCTTTGTAACAACCATCACAATCATGCTGCCTGCTTTCGCTTTGTAACAACCATCACAATCATACTGCATGTTTTCTTTGTAACAAACATCACAATCATGCTGCATGTTTTCTATGTAACAACCATCACAATCATGCTGCCTGTTTTCTTTGTAACAACCATCACAATCATGCTGCCTGTTTTCTTTGTAACAACCATCACAATCATGCTGCCTGTTTTCTTTGTAACAACCATCACAATCATACTGCCTGTTTTCTTTGTAACAACCATCACAATCATACTGCCTGTTTTCTTTGTAACAACCATCACAATCATACTGCCTGTTTTCTTTGTAACAACCATCACAATCATACTGCCGGTTTTCTTTGTAACAACCATCACAGTCATGCTGCCTGTTTTCTTTGTAACAACCATCACAATCATACTGCCTGTTTTCTTTGTAACAACCATCACAGTCATGCTGCCTGTTTTCGCTTTGTAACAACCATCACGAGAAGCATATATTGCTTTATGTAAGCGTATTTCCAAGAAGAAAACTGTAAACATAGTTGTACCTTTTTATTGTAACCATTTAAGGAAAGTACTTTTTTTCAACAACTGCTCATGAGAAGAAAACATTTCAAGATTTGCATTGCACTTGATCAAAGCTGCAACTTAGCAAGCTGTGCTTAAGGATTTGTTACAAATGTTCTTATACAATACATTCCTCTTGTCATCTTGCGACGTTCTGGGAAGACGATACACTAGATCAGACAAACTTTATCCAGAACGAATGTTGGCACAAACTTTTTAACACAGGCTTGCGAAATCGCAATTCAAATTTCAATACTTTTTCTTTTTGTACGTAAAATGTATATATCCTTCTCAAAAACATCTTTATGTTATTTTCTTTTTTAAAAAATACTTAATACTTATGTAATAGGCGACAAATGCGTATTAAAAAATAGAGTTAGAGCTGTTGGTAAATATAAAAAAACTGGCGGCATAATCTGATAAAGGCGGAATAGTTCATAAGGTAATTGTAAGGCCCCTTTCGTAAACAAGATCTGGCGTCTTTGATGTCTAGAATCGCGGCTGAAAGGCTGTAAATTTAAAAATAATTAACATACGTTTTTCACTTAGATTATTGATGCTTTAAAGGAAAAATAGCTTAAATAGACATGGATAATAGTAATTGGCAGTGCCATGTAGTCATTTTTCATTAAGTCTACTGAAGCGCATATCAGCGTAATGGAAATTTTCCAGTATTGCTGTTAATAACATGTTTACCAGCATTGCTTTCGATGACATATTTACCAGTATTGCTTTAACTGACCTAGTTACTAATATTGCTTTAACTGACCTAGTTACTAATATTGCTTTAACTGACCTAGTTACTAATATTGCTTTAACTGACCTAGTTACTAATATTGCTGTCGAGGATATGTTTACTTTCGTTGCTTTAAATGACATATTTACCAATAAAGCTGCAGGTGTCACATTGACCGTTGCCGCTGTTTGAATGACAAACGACTCACACTGATTCGAATACAAATTAAGGAATATTACTTTAATTAACAACTTTACCAGTATCCCTGTAAATAATAAACTTAATACTATTGCTGGAGATAACACATTTACCAACAGTTTCTTTAACAACAAATTCCCTACAAAGGGCTGTAAATAATTAATTAACAAATGAGGTTTACGGAGACAATGCAAGGATTTAATGCGCCCAAGTTGAGACTTAAAATTTGCGCCCTAATTATATTTTGTACTCTCCACCCGTCTATCTATTCATCACCCGTCTATCTATTTATCACCCGTCTATCTATTCATTACCCGTCTATCTATTTATCACCCGTCTATCTATTTATCACCCGTCTATCTATTCATCACCCGTCTATCTATTCATCACCCGTCTATCTATTCATCACCCGTCTATCTATTCATCACCCTGCCTAATACCAAGATAACCACTCCCATCCATTCATCTGTCTATGATTTTTCTTTTATAATATTCATCTACTTGCTTATATTATTATGATTTGTTATATGAATTGATACTAACAACATGACTTTGAACATTAAAGTATACTGTAATCGTCTAGCATTCCTCCTCTTCTGCTCTTTCTTCCCCGACACTTGTAAATCAATATTTATATAAAATAAAATATTTTCCTATTATTAGTAGATAATGTTATTTCTTTATTTAGAAATATTTATTAGCTTATGTAACTTAAATAATTATTTTTAGACACTAAATAAAATGTTTGGAATACGCCCCTAGGGCCTTTGCGCCATAAGTGCCGGATTAGGTACGCCTGGTGGACGGCCATTCCCACCCCCCTGCCCAGTAGTTTTAAGTAGCAAATTAACAATATTTCTTGAAATAAATTTTGAAGTATATTTATTTGAAAGAAACCTGGTTCTGACTGTGATTTAATTAGGCGTTCAGTATTGCTGCTGCTGCTACTACTATTCCTTTAAGCTTACAGTTTACTCCTATTGCTTTTAGCTTACAGTTTACTACTATTGTTTTTAGTTTACAGTTTACTACTATTGCTTTTAGTTTACAGTTTACTGCTATTGCTTTTAGCTTACAGTTTACTACTATTGTTTTTAGTTTACAGTTTACTACTATTGCTTTTAGTTTACAGTTTACTGCTATTGCTTTTAGTTTACAGTTTACTACTATTGCTTTTAGCTTAAAGTTTACTACTATTGATTTTAGCTTACAGTTTACTACTATTGATTTTAGCTTACAGTTTACTACTATTGATTTTAGCTTACAGTTTACTACTATTGATTTTAGCTTACAGTTTACTACTATTGCTTTTAGCTTACAGTTACTATTGCTTTTAGCTTAAAGTTTACTACTACTATTGCTTTTAGCGTACAGTTTACTACTACTACTATTGCTTTTAGCTTACAGTTTACTACTACTACTACTATTGCTTTTAGCTTACAGTTACTATTGCTTTTAGCTTAAAGTTTACTACTACTATTGCTTTAAGCTTACAGTTTACTACTATTGCTTTTAGCTTACAGTTTACTACTATTGCTTTTAGCTTACAGTTTACTACTATTACTTTTAGCTTACAGTTTACTACTATTGCTTTTAGCTTACAGTTTACTACTATTGCTTTTAGCTTACAGTTTACTACTATTGCTTTTAGCTTACAGTTTACTACTATTGCTTTTAGCTTACAGTTTACTACTACTACTATTGCTTTTAGCTTACTTCTCACAACATATGCTATCTCTTGGAGAGCTGGTTGATATAAGACTTTGTCTCTAAATCTTATCAGGATACTTGTAAGATCCAAAAACCTTATGAGGAAGTGGGTACGTCCTAGGAGCGCTGCTTTCAGCAATGGGCAGGCCTGTGGTAATTAGGTCAATCATCTAGCTCAGATTAATTCTCTAAATTAATGTTCCCTAAAGCTCCTAGTACAGCCAGTATCACTTCTGATCTTACATTCGATAGTCTTTGAATTTATATTCAGAAATCTGATATTTTAGTTATCTCTATTTTGTTTATCTCCCCCTCTTTCTCTCTTTCTATTTTGTATTTGTATATCTGTCAATTGATAATATAATACTGATGATTGCTGCTGTCATCTGGGAGTAACTCACAACCAGAATATCCGGTCTTCCGTGCTCTGCCTTGATATCGAATTGCCAGTGTTTTGATTAATTTGTTCCAGTGACTGTATCTTGCTTTTGCATTCATACACTTTCTGGAACTTTGACTCCGTAGTTCTCAAACAAATTTTTGTGTAGACTGTTCGCACTACTTTGTTCCTTCTCAGCATTCTGTTCCAGACAAAGACTGAATCAGGGTAAAATTATTTTCTTTTGATTGACTGCATGCTTTTGAGTTTTGAGGACTCTGGGATTCTCTGAGATGATGGTTTTGGGCCTTTTGGGATTTTCGTGCAAATCTTTGCGCAGCAGTGATAAGTGCTTCTGTCTCAGCTTTAAAAACGAGACTTTTTACATCATCATCATCATCATCATCATCATTTATTTGGACCACGACCAACATCAATTACATAGTGACAGAAATGATAAACAATTCTGATTTAAAAAAATAAAAGAAAGAAATAGGTCTGTGATATTATTATTCTTCAATGGAGAGTTTTCACAATCAAACCAATTAATATGCTAGCACCTAACAAATTCCATTAAGAGAAAATTATTAAAAACCCACTGAATGTAAACTTCTCCGTGAGACAAATAACGTGCGACTCAGTAATACGTAATAGGAAAAAGGTGAGTGGGTGGAGATGGCGACACAGCCTGTACGTAGGCAGCTGCTTGACTGACGTTCAAGTCTATTTAGCATACAGTATTTTGAATGTGTAATGTGTCTACAGTGTCTAATGAGTCGAAAAATATCTTAGTGTTAAATGAGTCGTACAGTGTCTTGTAGCTTTGTATTTAGTGGGACTAACACTATGTTAGTGTTAAATGAGTCGTACAGTGTCTTGTAGCTTTGTATTTAGTGGGACGAACAATATCTTAGTGTTAAGTGAGTCTTACAGTGTCTTGTAGCTTTGTATTTAGTGGGACGAACAATATCTTAGTGTTAAGTGAGTCTTACAGTGTCTTGTAGCTTTGTATTTAGTGGGACGAACAATATCTTAGTGTTAAGTGAGTCTTAGTGTCTTGTGGCTTTGTATTTAGTGGGACAAACAATATCTTAGTATCTAGTGTGTTAAATTGTATCTTAGTGTATAGTGGAGTCAACAGTATTTTAGTGTCTAGTGTGGCGAACAGCATCTAGGTGTCGAGTGTGGTGAACAGTATCTAGGTGTCTAGTTTGGTGAACAGTATCTAGGTGTCTAGTTTGGTGAACAGTATCTAGGTGTCTAGTTTGGTGAACAGTATCTAGGTGTCGTGTGGTGAACAGTATCTAGGTGTCTAGTGTGGTGAACAGTATCTAGGTGTCTAGTTTGGTAAACAGTATCTAGGTGTCTAGTTTGGTGAACGGTATCTAGGTGTCTAGTGTGGTGAACAGTATCTAGGTGTCTAGTTTGGTGAACAGTATCTAGGTGTCTAGTGTGGTGAACAGTATCTTAGTGTTTTAGTGAGGCGAACAGAATCATATTTAGTATCTTAGTCTAATGGGGTGAACAGTATCTTGTGGCTTAGTGTATAGTGGGCGAAGAGTATCTTAGTGTTTAGTGGAGCGAACATTATCATAATATCTAGTTGGGCGAACGGTATCTTAGTATCTAATAGGGTGAACAGTAACGTGTGGCTTAGTGTTTAGTGGGGCGAACAGTATCTCAATGTTTAGTGACTTAGGAGTTCTATTATATAATTGTGTTAAATTTCCAATAGGTACAGCAAAATTAAACGTGTCCATGAGCGACAGAGATCACAGAGAAGTGTGCGTACTGTTCAGATGTACGCACAAAAATCGAGTTCTACGTTCATGTCTTTTCAGGAGAAGTTTGTTCTTCTCATTTTCTTCACTTATGCGTGGGTAGGTGAATTTTAGTATCTCTTTACATTGTAGGAATGAAGGCGTTGAGAATAATTAATTTTAGAGATTTCAGTGACGATGTGCACGCGTTTGATTTAGTGTTTGTGAGTGCACACGCGCAGTTGTGTATGAGTATGCATGTATATGAGTGTGTGTGTGTGTGCGTGCCTGGGAGTACATGTATATATGTTTATGCGTGCGTGTGGGTTGGTGTATGTGTGTATAGGTGTTTGTGCGTGTGTGGTGTGTACGGGGTGTGGGTCTGTGTGTATTTGTGTGTTTGTGCGTGCAATACATTTTTATTGATTTGTTTAGTAGTCTACTCTTAGTTTCTTATGCTTTGCAAGATTTCCGTATCTACTCTCACCTTTGTATGAAATACGAGCAGAATAGTTACAAAAAAATTACACAAACTCTTCATTCGTATTCGCTTGTCTCATTGTCCCCGTGAAAAAATATAATAACGTGTACTTTTTCGTTTAATGCCTTCATCCGTCATATCTGTACCTATTTAATTATTGTGTATTCTGTACGAATATTCCAAATTTTATTTAAGTGTTCCAGAGTTCAACATAATGTCGGCTCAACCTTCGGCTAAACTTTTCTTCTTTTTTTTCTCGCTCTTAGTTGCACTTTAGTGCTTCAGAAAAGGAGAAGCTCATTAATTTTCAAAATATATTGTAAATGTTTAAATGCATCGGGATATTTTATTTGACATAAATGATGATGAGCTAATTAAATTCTTCTCATACCAAATAATCAAAACCGACCATGAAGTATACGTGATGGCTATCTGCAGTATCTCAACTAATGACGCTGGAAAGATATTAGACGAACTGAACTAGGCAAAACAGAAAACGGAACACAAGAGAAAATACGCCATGCACGAATAAATAGTTTTAAATGTCGTGAAGAGTGCTTGGAAGAGTCATTCATCCCCCCTTCCCTGCTTTTGTTCTCTTTGTTGTAGTCAGACTTTTCTTGAAAAGGGCGCATGAACTATATTATTTTTAAAAAAATCAGACTGCTGTTGGAAGTCGAGATAAACCCAAGTGACACTTTGGTTTTAGTTAATCAGCTTTAGACAGACATTTTTGTTGGACTTTTTAAACTCAAACAGATAGATAGATAGATAGATAGATAGGACTTATTTTTTCGTACATTTACTGAAATTCCAATAAATCAGCAGTGCGTTTGTGGTCGGGCTTGACGACAGGATGAAATAATTTGTTTTTAAGTGAAAAACTTAGAACACATTTTAATGTTTTGGTGGAGTAAATTTGCCAATCCCTATTGTTAAATTTAAATGTTATATAATTTGTTAAATTGTTAGAGTTACCCGACCTTGGGCACTCCTTATGATGGTATTTTTGAAAGTGTCTGAGTTGAAGTAAACGCTTGAGGAAGAATATTCTAGATTTACTGATGTAATGCAAACTAGTGAGTAGTTTTTAATATCCAATGATTATGATTTACGAGAACGAGACCAGCCAATGGGCTGAGAATAAAATGTTTACTTGCTATACAGAAATCTACTGTCTGATCACTTTATATTTGGAGTGGCAAAAAAGTCCAGTTTTGAAAGGTGGCCATTAGCTTGATGGTAAGTTAACTGACTGGTTGAGAGAGAATGGACCTAGAAATATTTCATACATTTTTGCTATTGATATGTTATACTAATGTTTTATGTAAAGATGTACTATATGAGTTGATTTTTATTTCTACAGGTGTTTGAACTAGGCTGTTCACATGTAGTTTTCTAAGACTTGACATTGCTTGATATGTTGTGTTTATTAAGCTGTGTGTATATATCTGGCTAATGAATACCATTGCAGAAAACTCTAGGTTGAGACTGGAATGTTAGAAAGAATGGAGTTATAAAGCGATTCACTGGAAGCTTAGCGTTTGTTCTCTGCATATATTTTGCAGAGACAAGTAGCCTTTTCTGCTTCATTTCACATGCTATATGAACTTCCTGGTTTATTGTTTGTAAACCGCTACAACCAACCCTGATAAAGGTGGGGATGGTGTTTAAATGAAAGAACACACTGCATTCTACGTATGTGAGGTGGCAAGATTTGTTGACTGCCCAAACAATGTCTAGTGTAGAGAAGTTGTTGGACATCACTACATTTATTGTTCTGTTTGAAGGAGTTGGCATGGCAAAAAGAAGCACCCAGGTTACTCTAAAGCAGAGGGAAAGGTTTTTCATTTTTAGTGGGAGTGACCCACATGGAGCTGACGAAATTGATCTGAACTATAAATTGTGACAGTGTGGCAAAATGCGGAAGGACTGTTAAGACTGCGCTGAATCAGGTTACGGAAGGCTATTATTAATTATTGAATCATATGTTAGTATAAGACTGTGAAACATAGGAATTATGCAAATGTGGTTTCATGGAAATATTGATGGCAAGTAATCTATATAATTGTATTTGTTATATGCATATTTGATTTTTGATTCAATACATTTATTGATCTTCTTACGCATATTGATAATCTTATATAGGAGAAGAAAGTAAAAATGGAGCTCGCTAAATATAGATTAAAGACGGATTTGTCTTCTCCTTTAGTAATAAGTTTTCCACCTATGGAAATATTGTGTGACCGTGAATGTTTATCTTAAATGTTGTGGAAGAGAGAAAACATTTATTGCGCCTGCACATCCGCCAAAATAAATTAAGATTCTCACCAGTTGTAATTAGCTCTGGATAATTAATTAATTAATTTGAATAATATCCATTAACTAAATGGCGTTGGTGTCACATATATGTATTAAGATCAACAAACAATGCTGTGTACAAACGATTTCACTCTCACCCCCCCCCCGTTTCTGTGCACATATGTGTGTGTGTGTGTGTGTGTGTGTGTGTGTGTGTGTGTATGTGTGTGTGTGTGTGTGTGTGTGTGTGTGTGTGTGTGTGTGTTTGTAGCTTATGCGCGTGAAGTGCAAAAGGAGAGAAAGACAAGAAAAAAGTAAACTTTTGCTTTAATTAGTCCCTCCTTTGCTTGCTGGAAAATGTAACCAAATCTTCCTGTCACGCGCAAATACTTTCAGTGAAAAAATTCAAAGAAACGCACAATAGAATGACGCGTCATGAACATCTACCCTATGCTAAAAATATATAACATTTATTCTTGTTCGCAAGTCCCCACAAATTCCCTATGACACATACGAATATGGACGGGATGAGATAAAGACCGATAATTAAATTTAACAGGGAATTTAAGGAAACAACAATGAATTAAAATGAAACAGAATAAAGATAAAATGTCGAAATGGAATAAAATAATTTCGAATAATGTCGTCCCAAAAAGAGGAGTTTTAGTGATGTGCCATTTGCGCATGAAGTGGGGAAGGAGAGAAAGACAAGAAAAGGTCAAGATCTTGTTTTAATTATGAATCCCTCCTTTTCTGGCAGGAACATTTTACCCAATCTCCCAGTCACGCCCACTTTCAATAAACAGATACGAAGGACGAACAATAAAATGATGCTTCACTAACGTCTAGCCTATGATGAAACAAAATAATTAAGTCTAACTCCCAAGGCCCCCATATTCCCCTTTAAATGAATGAAATCCTTATGACACATAGAAACGTAGGCGGGACGAGAAAGAAGACAATAATGAAACTTAACAGGAAATTAAAATATATATATATAACAATGAATTAAAATGAAATAGAAATGGAGATAAAATTGTCTGGATTGGTTGAAATGATTTCGAATTCGTTGTCATCACAAAAGAGGAGGGTTTTAGTGCACATGAGTAAGTATTATAAACATGAGCAATGTTTTTTCTGAGTGTTTTTCTTTGAAGACTTATCTGGAGGTGCTGAAACAAGACTTGTTGCAAGGGGCGGCTTTCGTTGTCCTCTGGTCCACTTAAAAGTGGGGAGTGGTACCATTGATACCATTGATGCTTCATTTATCGCCCGGTAGAGAACAGTTAGGTATGCAATGCAATATACGCGTTAGTTGTCTGTTTGCTATTACTAGATACTATTGATGTTTAAACGGTCATCAGATGCATAAAAGTGCATTTTGAATAGCTCTTAAATACTTATCATTGTTATCTGAAACGTCCTTATTTACATGTGTAGTAGCTTTGCGATTAAAACTTTAGCATCAATAACAAACTGGTGTTTACACAGGGTGTATACTTAAGCCTTAAGTATATACCCATGTGCTTGAAGATATACCAAGAACAAATCATTAGGTTTCTTATATTATTATACCCAAGCCATAGAGGACTTCAGTCAACGGATATATAGCACTGATCTTTGAATAACGATCTTGATGTAGCATCTTCTATAACCAGTCGATACCCATAATTATCCATCAAGGATGTACGGATGTGAATGAAGAAAAAAATAATAATTTATCTTTGTTCTGCGTACTTCCCGGAAGTTCAGAATTCATATTCATCCAGCAAAATTCTGGTTTGGGCTTTCATGTGGCTCTCAGAAGACATTACCTGAATAGACTATAAATGAAGCACGTGTTTTATCCGTTGTGAACAGAAGTATGGAGAAAGAGTTTTGTATTGTAGTAGAGCTAATTCCGCTGACGCCATCTATTGCCCAATGCCAAAGATCATCTGTAAAATAGTTTATTTTCACTCTTCACTAATTTACTTATCTGCACTTGCATGTTTCGATGTTATAAGCATGTGGCACTCTGTGCCTGCTTAATCTCTGTGTGAAAAACGTCACCATTAATCATAGGAAGTAAAAAATATGTAGGTCATGAGTGACTTTTGTTTTGTACACTTGTTAATTAAACATAGGTAAGTAAAAATATATAGGTCATGAATGACGTTTGTTTTGTCCACTTGTTAATTAATCATAGGTAAGTAAAAATATGTAGGTCACGAATGACTTTTGTTTTGTACACTTGTTAATTAATGATAGGTAAGTAAAAATATGTAGGTCATGAATGACTTTTGTTTTGTACACTTGTTAATTAATGATAGGTAAGTAAAAATATGTAGGTCACGAATGACTTTTGTTTTGTACACTTGTTAATTAATGATAGGTAAGTAAAAATATGTAGGTCATGAATGACTTTTGTTTTGTACACTTGTTAATTAATGATAGGTAAGTAAAAATATGTAGGTCACGAATGACTTTTGTTTTGTACACTTGTTAATTAATGATAGGTAAGTAAAAATATGTAGGTCACGAATGACTTTTGTTTTGTATACTTTTGTTGAGTAGTGCCGCACCGTGAGTACGTTCTCTGACTGTGGTGAACGGATAATCTCGGGCAAATAATTATTTAATTCATAAACATTAGCCAGCCCACGAGCAGACTGATTGTATTGGGGATTAAGGTCTGGTACAGCGGTATATTTCTCTCTCTCTCTCTCTCTCTCTCTCTCACACACACACACACACACACACACACACACACACACACGCAAAACACAAATGCCCATCACATACTTACAGACATGCCTTAGACAACAACGTGCCCTAACTAAACTGTACATCACATTTACAATATTGTACTTCGAACACCTATCGTCACAAACACACTCGACGAAAGACTAAGTAGTAAGTAGATAAGACATTTGTTTAAATAACACACCAGTCTAATTTTGCTGTTTGAATAAACACCACAATTGCCGTGTGAATAACCATCAAGCGCACAATACTTTGCTAATGGAAAGGAAAGACGTGTGCATGTTTGGCGAGTAAGTGTTCGTTAGGTATTCATTAATAATATGTCGCTGTCCCTGGGAGAACGATGGACGCAATAATAAATTTGTTCATGATATTTACAGTGATCATTTAAATAGTAGATTGTATTAAAATTAAATTTTGCAGTAAAGATGAAATCTATTCCTAATCGTTAAATAAAAAGAAAAATGCGATATAAACACTGATTCTCCCCCTCCCCCAAGAAACTGACAATATTTGTGCGTGCATGCTTAATGTGTTGTGGGCGTCCTTGTCTGTGTGTGTGTGTGTGTGTGTGTGAGAGAGAGAGAGAGAGAGAGAGAGAGAGAGAGAGAGAGAGAGAGAGAGAGAGAGAGAGAGAGAGAGAGAGAGAGAGAGAAGAAATAATGATTTTATTTTTGCGTGAGTAATAGAAGGAAGAAATTTTAAACACGTTCTTGAATGAAAACAAAATATTGAATGATTACAGAATAATTACATGTTTTGGAGAAAAATTGAGAGTAAATCCTCAAAATGTTGTAGGAATGGTTTTCAGTCGCTACATCAGCAAATAAAATTCTTGCGAGTTATCAAGAATGGGCGTGACAGCAGGCGCCGGAAGGCATAACGTTAGATAAATTTATAAAGAATACACATACAATATCGTCCAAGGAGACACGTCACACGCAGAGCACAATCACACACACACACACACACACACACACACACACACACGCATGTTCGCATGTGCGTCCTTAAAATGAATGCACAATAGAGTGAAAATCAAAGCTTAGCACATTAATCCTCTGACGGATTCCCTAAGGCAGACTGGGCCCGTTCAATGACGACATTTGATTCACCCAAGTCGGCTATTGACGCAACCCACTGACAAGCGTACATATCTTGTGAAGCAGGGTTTGCACTGCTCCGTCCAATCAATTGGACTTGCCATGGACGTCATAAGTAATTCTCTGTCTGCCTGTCGACTTTGTCATGTTGGAGTTTGTTCATGGTTCAAGTCATACATTATAGAAAGTAAAACTATATTCATACACAAGAACAGTAGCCAGCCCACCTTAATAAGTTTCCGTTTTAAGGCCAATTCTGTACACTCTCTACCTGCCCCCCCCCTCCTCATCTCTCACACGACATTTGAATGAAATCGACTGTCGAACAAGATAAACCAAAAATAAAAGTGCACACTGAAGTTGGTTATGGGATTAATGTTACAAGACTTGACAAAATAAGGGTTACATCAGAGTAACACCTACGCATACAAAATTGTCTTCTACAATCAGTAAGTTATTTCCATCATATTTTGTCAAATCTTGGAGTTGACTCGACTTCACTCACTCTTTATACTAATATGCCATGAATACATGCAGGACTGCCTGCCATTAAAGGTCATTAATCTCTATTTACAGCCTTCTGTCAGTCGAAGCCACGCACACTCTTTTAAGTACTCATCAGTGCTGTCTAGAATGGATTTGCTGTAACTCTGTCTGGTTCACCGCATTACTTGCTGCTAAAAAAATTCAGAAAATTCCAAACACTTTTGCTTGGGTAGATTTTAAAGCCCTGGACTCATTCACACTTCGCCTTTCATTACAAACGCTGCCTGTTCAGAACAAAGTTAACACGCAACATCTGTTTATTCTGCTGTTTTTCCTTGAAAAACAAATCCCAGTGGGCACACTTCAACTCAACATTTGTGCAGTCATCTTCATTCACTCGTATGCTCATTGTGTGTCCATCTGGAAACTCAGGAAATATCTTCAGCGCTATTTCTCATATCAGATGTCTGTTAACCAGGAGCGAGCTGCCTTTTTGTAGCTATGGTGGTAACACCTTAGTATCGTTCAAAAAATCTCTCATACATCTTCTTCTACATCTTTCTCATCTATCATACAATTTCCTTCCATTAATTTCTGTGTCTGTCTTTTTATAACTGGTCATGCCTGTGTCACGTCAATTAATTTGTACCAAGTTCATTAAGAGTTTTGAGTTAGGTGTATGCGTCACTATATGTCAATAGAGACTATAGTTTGAGTTCGGATATCATCATCATCACCATCACCACCATCACCACCTCACCACCATCATCATCATCATCACCATCAATCAATGTCATCATCATCGCTATTATAATTGTTGTTTAGTATTATTAGCAGAAGTAAACGTAGTCTGAGAAGCAGCAACAGCATTAGTAGAAGTAGCATCAGAAGTGCTAGTATACGAAGTAGTATTATGTATTATTTGACATTGTAAAACTGGCAATTCTTACGGATAGTGCAATTCCATGACAATTCAATCACCAGAACTTTGAAATGTTCGTCAACAACCTGTGACAGTCCGGTACTACTTCAGACACTCAAGAAGCCAAATCCAGTAGTTATATATTCAGCGTGAAAAATAATAGCGTATGTTGCTACAGAAATTTAATTTTATCTGCCTGCTAGACGCATTAGCGTAAATTCGAACCACCTGTCACAGAGTCACGCAACAGGAAGTGCGGACTGTTGTTAGCGGTGTTGAGTGTGATGTGCAAAATGTCACAACTGTTGATGCAAATGTGTGATGTGATCAGTCGATCTTGAAGGGACGCCACTCCAGTAATGTGTTGTTTTAAATGACATACTCACGCTCACAAATACACCCCCCGCCACACACACACACACACACACACACACACACACACACACACACACACACACACACACACACAACACACACACACGTACCATATATAACATAACAACATGCAAATGCATACACACTCGTAAGCATAAGCACGCAACGCATGCACAAGCACAGACACGCACACATATTCAGTCAAACGTTAGAATTTATTGAAATGCTTTCTCATCTAGGAAATAAAGGAAACTAAACTGAAGCTGCAATGAGAACACCATTTCTCACATCAATCTCTGTTGGCTTTGAGCGTGAACAGAGCCTTCATGTGTTCCCGTGGACCGGATGAGGAACTAAAGTTAGAGCCGTTGACAAGACGGCGGGCTCCGTCACGTACAGCGACTGAAAGACCAGTGCAAGAAATATGTGCCACGAGCTGCGCTGTTTTCTACTATTCTAATTTTCTCATCGACATGTCTACCAATCTGGCATAGAGAAGGACGAAGAATCAGACATAAGCTCTGGTCTACTTTGGTTATAATACTCTTAGCGAACTCCATGATACAGAACTTTGCCGCGCGGTAAGTAGTCGATGATAGAACCCTTTGTGCACTGAAGCAGTGTTATAATGTCATGATCCCTTAAATATTGTTCAGTACAGAAAGGGTTAAATGTAGCGAGCAAATACATATGCTGCATGCTGAGACATTTGATGGTATCATTACGTCTGTTTGTGTGTAATTTACACGATAGAGAACAAGTACAGCAAAGTAATGCTGTGTAACACTGTTTAGCAGCACGCCTTTCTTGTTGAACAAGGTACTGAACAATTTTATATATATATATATATTCACACTAGTAAATGGGATATATAATATCATATTGTTTTCATGTATAACCCGCCCAACTCTCCCTACCTCTCTCAAGCACCCACACTGAAAAGAGAACAAAGAAAACATTAAAAAAAAATGTAGAGACAACGAGACAAATAGAAGCGGTGAGAAACGAGATAAATAATATTATACAA
This sequence comes from Sinotaia quadrata, assembly GCA_028829895.1. Lineage (NCBI taxonomy): Eukaryota > Metazoa > Mollusca > Gastropoda > Architaenioglossa > Viviparidae > Sinotaia > Sinotaia quadrata. The sequence goes on from CM054177.1 coordinate 71,289,240, forward strand.
AGAGACACGCACAATCAGAGAGAGAGAAAGAGAGAGAGAGTCGAAGAGGACAGAGAAGAGAGACAAAGCAAAAGAGAAAGGTAGCAAGAGAGACACAGAGGAGACAGAAAAAAGGGACACACGAGAAAGAAAGAAAGAGATTCAGAGAATTATTCAATTTTTTATTGACGTGACCACGAGCTCACATCAGGAAGGGTACAGTATGGAAACAATATATACTATTACATGTATACATCGCAACATATTTTTTTTTCAAAAGGTATCACGAGAAGAAGCTATGAACAGTTCGTTGACATAATTCCATCAAATTTACACCTATGTTTATCTGCGTGAAGTAAAAATGTTCCAAAACCCAATGTTACAAGCAGATTAGTACATGATAAGTACCCAAACGAGGCAACATACATAGATACACGCACATACATACGTGCGTGTGTATGTGTGAAAGAGAGAGAGAGAATGGCCGATGGACCTAACAACACCCTAAATATGCATCGAGAGACTAAAATCGCATAACTCTGCCCTAGCCTGTTTTATTAAAGTCTCTCTCATTACAAAAGGCTAATCTGAGAAAAATGTAAGCAGACAGATTAAATAATGAGCCATTAATACAAGCCAGGCAGAATTTTTGTGTCCAGGAGAGTTTCTAGCGAAATGCGTATGGATTACTTGCTGATCCTGGACAACGTCAATTTAATATGTCTGGCACAGGCAAAGGGACCATTTTCTTCTTTCATTCAGGACATTCTCTAGGCTCTAAGGGAAGCAAGCACAACCTAAGAAATGCACACTGTGAAACAGATGAACCTTGATCAATAGTAAATACATACTTGAAAATAGCACAACATACGTCAGAGACGTAATCTATTGCAGTCAGTTTTCAGACACTGTTTAAAAAGAATAAGTATGAGGGATCATAAAAGTTCTGTTTTTGCCAATATGTTACTTTGTTATTTAAAGCAAATATTCCATGCATGATAAAAAATGATCCATGGGAGAAAAACAAGAACCAGGCATGGTCTTCAGTCCGCGCAATGGCCAACTGATTTTAACATCATGTTATTTGTTAGCGTTGAAGAGATGTGTAATGTTAGCAAGAATAAAAACAGGCAGTGGTACCTGTCCTACCTAACAGGAGGCACTTATATGAATATGAAAAACACCAAATTTGAAAAACGTTTCTGCGTAGATGAAGGGATTGTTTATCTATATGGGATTATGATGATAATTACTGTATGTTCATGAATTCCTTGTGACAGAAAGAGAACAACTTTCCGGAACTGTACGTTGTTTTAAACAGAAATGTGAACACTATCGTCTTGGAATTTTGTTAAGAAATGTTAAATGTGCCATGTTTGTTATTACGCTTTGTACCGAGTCGCTTCCAATGGTTATTAATCAAGGGAGATTATAAGAGTAATCAAATAAATATCAACCACATTGCTCGACAAGTAAAATTGCCTTACTGTTGTTCGTATATCTCTATTTCGTCTTCTTATGCTATTATGTTTCCTTCTCTTGAAAGGGGCCATAATCTAAAACAAAAAAATAATCATTTTCTCATTATACCTCTTATTTTATAACTCTTACACACTCTCTCCCACTAATTTCTTCTCCGACACACACACTCTCTCTCTCACTCTCAGTCCATTTCTCTTATCATTCTCTCTCTTATTCTTGTCTCGCTCTAGCTATCTCCCTCATCCTCACTCTTACTGTCAAACTCTTATTTCTCTTGAAGTTTCTCCTCCACTCTTTCATTCACTCGCTTACCACTCACATTCTCGTCTTTCCCTCACATTTCATTTTCCCTGTCTCACACACATATACACACACACTCTCATGTACACTCTTCTTTTGTAAAATAAAAAAAAATACCTATAATGTACTGATCGAACTCAAAGAAATCCCAGTCACTGATTACGGGTAGTGCCGGGGACGAACGTAAGTGTGTATTGTCGTACGACATTGTGCATTTTACTCTCATAACTTGTCCCAGGATAGCTGATAGAATAGGCAGAATTACAATTATCCGCTGCCGGTTCGCTATCGTTGAACAATTTCCAGGCAGATGTTTCGATATCAAAGTTCTATTTGTATATTTGAATGTGTTCGTTAATCGTCCATTCGTCTCCTGTGAAACTTCAGAATGACTGACAAGTCAAATTTGGCTCGTTTTGTTTTATTCTGTCTTCAGTAAATTTAGAACTCTATGATTACTTTGCCCTTTATTTCAAAACTCCCATGTGCAAATTTCAATCTCACCCACCACCTGCTTGCAAGGGAGACAACTCCCACGTCTTAAATGGCTTACATTTTGTGACACTGTCTATACTAAATTTGAATATTTTGTAATACATTTTTTCTCTTGTCAAAGTTCACACCCTCAACATCGCGCGCACAAACAGGCACATGAACATGCACTCACACATATCTCACTCATCTACTGCAATTCAGATTTATACTTGTTTTCATTCAATATTCTTGCAACTTCTGCTGCCTAATTATCAAATTTGAAATGCTATTTAACAAATGCAAATCACCAGGAAACTGGCATCTGAAACAAGGGGGTGGGAGAAATATTGATTCTATTAATTCTATCATCTTTCATATCTTATCAGTCTACTTTGGAATAATTTATGTTATAGTGTCGCTCCTTGCAGAGAAGAATCTTTTTACTTTACGGAATTTTACCTTTATGTAGTTACAGATGCTATAAAAATCTCCACCTTTCAATTGGTCAAAATTTGTGTTCTATGGTAGATAACTGTTTATTATTCTCATGCTTTCCAGTGGACCAAATTGACTAGGTGACGCCAGGCTCTAGGAAAGTTTATGACTGGCGTCCCCTAGTCTTCGCGACGCTCTACACATTATCTATGTTCATGACATATTAACTATATTCTGCCATCAGTCAATCAACTGCTTAGTGGTTATCAGTCAATCGCCTACGTCATAGCTAGTGGTCATCAGTCAATCACCTAGGTCATGCTTATTAGTCATTAGTCAATCGTTTACGTCATTCTTATTAGTCATTAGTCAATCGTTTACGTCATTCTTATTAGTCATTAGACAATCGTTTACGTCATGCTTATTGGTCATTAATCAATCGTTTACGTCATGCTTTATGGTCATTAGTCAATCGTTTACGTCATGCTTTATGGTCATTAGTCGATCGTTTACGTCATGCATAGTGGTTATCAGCCAACAACTTCCGTCATGGCTACTGGTCATCAGTCAATTAGCTACATCATGATTAGTGATCATTAATCAAGCAACCCATTGACATGTGGTCATTTGTCAATCACTACACTTTCACATCAATGATTTGCTGAAATTAGAAACCACACAAACTGAACGACTACCTTTAGAAATGGCCTCCTAATGCTTTAAAAGTCAGCCAACCAATGTCCTATCAGTTTAAACTAGAATGGTACTGAAAAGAAACAGATAATATTTAGGAAAGAATGGACACCAGCGAAACAACGTTCGAAGGAATTCAATAATTATAGAAAGAAAACAAACAACTACTTACTCTAGACGGATTTTCAAGTTTATATGAAAAAAGATAATGTCCCAACTAGAAAATTACCAGTTAAGGTACAGTAATGTTAAATGGAGTCACAATATGGTGAATGGGCAAAAGAGACATTATTAATTTCTTAATTAGTTATATATAAATTAAACATTAATGAATAATTTTAGTACAGTAGATTTATTTCGTCATACCCCCAGATATACGTGTAGACACATACCCATCCATCCATCCATCCATCCATCCATCTATCTATCTATCTATCTATCTATCTATCTATCTATCTATCTATCTATCTATCTATCTATCTATCTATCTATCTGTCTATCTATCTATCCATCCAGCCCGACAGACAGCCATCCATCCGTCCGTCCGTCTGCTTGTACGTCTGTCTATTTATCTATCTACATGCACAATGTTGGTATGTGCATATTTGTGTGTTTATGTATATCTATGAATATTGTGATTTAAGTATTGATTACTAAATGTGAATGCCCATTTTAAACTGTTTATTTATTTTAAGTGACACTGTATTGGTGTATTATTGTAAATCGGGTTTAGTTCTTCCTTCTCATTAAACACCAAGGGGTCTTATAAATCACCACAGTTATTTCCACTTTAACATATCTTGCCGCTGGCATTATTTCCCCCTCTTTCTCTCCTCATTTCTCAAAACCTCTGTCCGCAGCTGTTTTCAGTTTGCCACTTGTTAAGAAATGTGCAAACGAGCAAGAAACAGTTTAAATACTCTTGAAACGATAACGCTCAGTCTTTTAGTTCCACTAGTACTCCCACCTCTCGCAATAGGTCTTACACCACTACCATTAAAACGGGGCTCCATCTCTCGGAGTAGATCTTACACCACTACCATTACAACGGGCTCCACCTCTCGCAATAGATCTTACACCACTACCATTAAAACGAGGCTTCCTCTCTCAACAGATCTTACACCACTACCATTAAAACAGACCAGGACCATCAGAACGTATGCCACTACCATCAAAAGTGCACGACTACAATCAGAACTTCCTCCAATACACTTAATACGTATATCACTACTATTTGAATTGACACCACTGCCATTACTGCCCCAAGTGTCTCTGATGCCTTAAGCATCTGACCAAGTGAGGAGTTTAAAAAATGCAATCAAGAAATCTAGCGTAAATATGAAATACATATTCTTCACTGTAACGCTTTTTTTCTTCCCAAATTTATCGCCAAGTCATTAGTTTGTTATATTTTCTTTAATCTTAAAGTAACACAAAGCCCTAGGGATGCTCAATCATCATAGAAATCTGCTCCTAAGTATAATTTTTTTTGGCAGTATGCTAAGCAATTGTAACGTAAATTAGAGCATTATCTGAAAGTTGTTATAAAAGGAAATTCTATGGCCGACTTGGCGGCAGTATAATATGACACTTCCACTATTACTTGAGAGTTAGACATTTTTAGGCTGTTCAATTTCCACTCGAAAATAAGTTCGACCTTAGATTGCATAATGTTCACTTGAGAATAAGATCGTTTTTAATTGTACAATGTTCATTTGTGAATAAGATGTTTTAGGTTGTACAATGTTCACTTGAGAAGAAGATCGTTTTTAATTGTACAATGTTCACTTGAGACTAAAATCGACTTTAGTTTATACAATGTTGTGGATTGTATAACGTTTAGGTTTTTCAGTGTTGACAGTAGAATTAGAATATTGATGTATTGGTGGATATTAATGTCTTTATCGAAAGTGATGCCAAGGAATTTGAGTACCTTGGTGTAATTGATGATAGTGTTTTTGATGTATTGTTGTTTTGAAATGTTTTTCTTTTGTTAGGAAAAATATATAGCTTTTGTTATTTTCTGAGGCCGTCTCGGCCCCATGTTTCCGTGCACGTTACTAGATTTTGTATGTTCGTTAGCGATTTTGTATGATTTGCGCTGGTTCTTATTGGCAAAGTATAAATGATGAATCCCTGCAAATTATGTAATGATTGTTTGGGTTCCTGTGGTTATTTGTTCTAGGTCCCATGCGGCTACGTTGAAAGTGTGGGCATATCGCCCTTTCTTTGGGGGTCCCATCTGTGGTTGGGTATGTTGTGGAACGTGACAGATGCGGCCTTGTAGAAAGTTTTTGATATAGTTGTATATTTTTTCCTGTGATGCCTAGCTGTAGTGTTTTGATTAGAGCGCTGGCGTGCCATGTTGTGTCAAATGCTTGAACTATAACGAGGAAGCGGTTATTGAGTGTTTGTTCTTCATCCTGTCTGTCGTATTGTTCTTTACCATTCTGTTCGTTGCGTTTATGCTGGAACGTATAGGTCGGGAGGATGTTGTTATGGAGATAGTAAGTTGTTTGTTTCAAGATGTTGTGTAATTCTTTTATTTATTATGGTTTCTAGGATTTTTGCCAATGTTGAGAGTAATGATACGGTATGTATGATGCGGGGAGTGATGGTTCTTTGTCCGGTTTGGGTATGGGGATTATGGCTGCGTGTTTCCAATGCGTTGGCAAGTTTCCTGTGTCTAGTATTTTATTGTAGAGTTTTGTCATGTTTGTGAGCAGTTTGTCTTTGACGTGTTTCTATTGATTTGGAACGGTATCTTGTCTGACCCTGGTGCTGTGCTCTTTTTATTTTTAATCGTGTTTGGCTTCTATCAGTGTGATTGGGGAGTCTATTGGGTTGGTAGTGGGTTTGTACTTTACTTGTGTATTTATTTTCGAGTTTTGTTAGGTCGCTTGTGATTGCATGTAGATGTATTGCTTTCCGGGGGGGGGGGGGGGGAGTTTTGGAATTGGTCTGCCAATGCTTCCATTTTCACCATTTTATTGTGATGGTTAATGTTTCGTGTGTGTTGACTGGTTTTAGTGGCGGGGGGATGCTTTGTTTTCTTCCTTGCCTTGCCCATTATTTGATTGCCAGATGACGTTGTTGGATATGGTAAGTAACATTTTGTTGGATGATATTTCCTCATGCCTGTTTTCTTGCAGTTTGTATTGCTTTTGTGTATGCATTGTGTATTGTTTTGTATACTGCTGTGTGTATGCCTTGTGTATTGTTTTGTATAATACTTTGTGCATATATTGTGTATTTGTGTGTATTATGTTTTGTTTGTTTCGTCATTTACTTTCCGTACTGTCTCAGTGCTTGTTTACTCTTTGTTTTGAGTACTACTAGATTTTTGTTCCACCATGTGTGATGATTTTGTTTGACTTGAGTTTGTTGAGAAGGGAAGGCTGCAATGGCCGTACTTGTTACTGCATTCTTCAGAGTGTTACCAGATGATGGTGTCTTCATTTGTTAGAGTGTGAGGGTCGATAATACTTAGGGTGTCTTGCATCTTGACCCAGTTTCCTTTTGTTAGGTGCCCTGTTCTGTTGAGATGCAGATGTGTTTGGGATTTATTTATGTGACTATTATGAGTATTATGAGGGGGTGGTCGCTGGTATAGTTGTCTTCGTCTGTTAGTACTACGGAATCTAGAGCAAGTTTGGGGGTTAGTAAGGCTAGGTCTAGTGTGTTGGGGTCTTTTGTGGGGAGGGGTCTATGAATGTCAAGTCATTGTCGTTTGTCCAGTCTGATAGCGTTTTGTCTATGTTTTCTTGTCTGTCCTTGTGATCACCGTACGTTGAAATCACCGATGATGATGTAGGTGGGTGTCAGCTTGGTGGTGTTTGGTGTCTCTCGTTCAAATGTTTGGGGTGTGGTGTGGTGTAGAAATTGGTAATGCTTATTTCCTTTGTGTTGTCATTAAGTGTTATACAAGTATCCCACGGTCAATCTTTTCCATCAAATAGCTGAACAACAATTGCATGACGCTATGTCACACCGATCAAGCAGCACGAATCCAAATTTGACGGTATGTAAATGTTAATCACGTGGTTAAGATCTCATGCGACAAAAACACACGATAGTGCACAAATGACACGCGTAAAATTAGTGGTGACTTAATTAATTTAGTTTGGTCATGTTGCTTCCACATCCGACGAACGGCAGCAGGTTTAACGTTTCTTTGACGGTGTAATTGCCTTTGGAAGGAAACATAATGGAGAATCTGTATCTCATGCCTACTTACTATGTGGAGAAAGCTGTACCTCATGCCTACTTACTATGTGGAGAAAGCTGTATCTCATGCCTACTTACTAAGTGGAGAAAGCTGTACCTCATGCCTGCTTACTATGTGGAGAAAGCTGCATCTCATGCCTACTTACTATGTGGAGAAAGTGAGTGTAAGAAAGAGTGGTTGAATTTTAGCTAGATATCTCGATTCGTATACAATCAAACAATATCAAATTGGGGTTATGGAGGAGACTCAGAGAGCAATACTGAATAGGTAATACAAATTATATTCAATTTCAAAGCACATTTACATTCTTTTGTTAGCTATTTCTAGCAATCACGCATCATTGTGCGTGAATTTGTTTACTTCAGTAAGATACGCCTTAAATGCTTAATTTATTTGTTCTAGTCAAAAGCACTAAAATCAAATCAAGTAAAAAATAAATACCCAGAGAGTATTTGTTATTCCTGGTTAGATCATCACAGTACAGCAGAGTTGAGTGTTACATAGTAAAAGGCATGTAACACGTCATGTAATTGGTGAGATCATCACAGTACAGCAGAGTTGAGTGTTACATAGTAAAAAGCATGTAACACGTCATGTAATTGGTGAGATCATCACAGCACAACAAGGCTAAACATTGTATAGTAAAGGGAGATAATAATACTTTACTATATACATAAACATTAAGAAAAGCCCCTCAAGCAGCATTATTTCTCATTTTGCATGGCGTACAATTAAAATATCTGTGCATTAAAAAAATCTTAGTGGAGATTCACTGGTACACACAGAGCCACAAACACGTACATCCACATTTACACAGAAATACACATAAAAACTTCAAATTATAAATATACGTATAAAATAAATAATGGAGCAACAAGCATAGTAAATGAATGACAATAATAATAAAACAAATGAAGAAATAATAAAAAGGTGAAAATGGGAAACGCTATCTATAACTCGACGAAGAAAGAAGAAAAATAATATAAACATTAAATGATAGAAAGGTGTCTTTATATCACTGAGAATACATAGTGAAACAGTTCTAAAGGAAACTAAAGAAACACCATTCCTTTCTAGCGCGAAGACACTAAATGTAAATAAATAATACAATACAAGAAAGAACATTAAAGACAGACAATATAAAAATGTATATTGCCCTTAGATTTTAATTAAAAGAAAAGCTTGATTTGCTCAGAGATGAACATTACCTAAGAAAACATTACCCTTACATTTTTTAATCAGTTAATTTCTATCGAACTCATTCCAAACCTAAATTACTTTCCAACATCTCTTACATAGCCCATACTCAATACTCGTTTTATTTACACAGCTCCTTAACCAGAACCGAAAAGATTGTCGACAATATTTCACATCAAAAATATTTAAAATGCCTTCCCGTCACGCATTAAATACTCTAAATCTAGGTCGATAAATCTATGTCGACTTCCCATAATGCTTCAAGTAAGCATAATGTAAAATGACTTCCCTCCTAAATTTCAACCAATTGGCAATGTTTTCTCCTTGGAAACATAAACTAGAAATTAAAACTGAGGGGAAAACTTTAAAAAATGTACACTACTCAGTGAAGTTGAGAACCTGATATTTTGAAAGTGGTTTTCCATCAGCTTGCATAAACACAGCAAGCTGAACTTGACATCCGAGAACCATGCGCTAAAAATACATGACGCGGCCACAGCTCGCTGGTGGCTTGTCTCATATTCTTCGCGGGCAAAATTAAAAAAAATCTGGATTCCAAGAAACTGACTTTCCATCAGACTATTGAGAAATATAACCTAGTCATTGTATTTTTCTTCCACCAAACGCAAGGTATTAATAATCTACATATTAACGTCTCCAAACTTCACTTAAAGAATAAGTTATTTTTATATAATTAGAAATGTTTGTTGTGGGCGTCATTTAATAACAGATTAAAAATGTGACATTCCGTTATGCTTTGCACTAAATATGTTAACAATTAGATTTTCACTTATTTTCACTTACAAATGATTTTCTATGAAATTTCATAAATGCAAGCTATATATTTTTTTAAAAGTACAATCACCCATATAGTTGTAACTTAATAACGGATCAACACAATCTTCAAGTTAGACCTTTATATGCTAAGTCACAGTGTGAAAGTTAATTTTTGACTAAATGTAAGCCTGTTTTTACTATTAAAAATACGTTTTACGTGTATATATGGAAATGAAATTATCCGTCAAATTTCACCTAAATTTAAATCGTGAATGTCCGTCAGATTTCATTAAAACTTAGCAGAAAACTGTGACTGTTCACACTACATTTACGTGAACATAATACAATATTGTCATAGTGCGTCAAATGTGACGATAGCATGTGAAGGAATTGCCACCAAGCAGGGCATTGCTCGGATAATACGGATGTTGTAGACCAGGGGCGGGCAAACTCTGGCCCGCGGGCCAAACCTGGCACGCGAAGCATTTTTTGTTGGCCCGCCAAGCTATTCACAGTTAACATTGCTTTTGGCCCGCCAAGCTATTCACAGTTATTGCTTTTGGCCCGCCAAGCCATTCACACTTATTGTTTTTGGCCCGCAAAACAAAAGTCACTAAAACAATTGGGGTCGCTGTCAAACAGCCAAGGCTAAACTAGTCTAAAGACTACATGTAATTTTAACAGTTTGAATTACTCACACAGAATCGTGTGCACATGTACAATTTATGCCTGCGGTTATATATATTACACTAGCATCTCTTTATAGTTCGTTGACTTTTGAACTCTCCCAGGCCTAGGACAGATCTAAAATAATACCTGTATGTCAGCATCTGTACTCTGCCTCAGTCGTGACCTGACCTTCACCACTATAATTGGGGGAGAGGAAGGAGGGCTGGAGGTAAACAGAGGTATGCGCGAATTTGAAACTCAGTCTTATGCCATCACAACCGAACTGGTTGTTGCATTTCTGCTATTTCTTTGCCATTATTCCCCCCATCCCCACAATCATGTCTGCAACCCCAGCATCCTAAAAAATTTAAACTGGATATGGAAAGTCGGACATTTAACTCTGACTGGACGAGAAGTACTTTTTCATAGAACGATTTGGACAAGCTCAGTGTCTGATCTGTTTGAAAACTGTTGCCGTCTTTAAAGAGTTTAATGTGCTCTGTCACTGGGAAACAGTACACTTAACTTCGAAATTTGGTTTAATGTCTGCCTCTGAGAAAAAGAATACTATTTGCTAAACTCACAGGCAATATAGAGAAAAGCAGTTTGATGTTTCATAAGCAAACATCTGTGCATGAAAAAGTGACACGTGCCAGTTATGAAGTTTCACTACTCCTTGCTCAAAGAATGAGTTAAAAGCAAACTTCAGCACTTCTTCTCCTCTTTCTTTTTTTCGTGATGTCATCCTACCATCAGGCAAGTTTCCACATTTTATTAAACATGCTCAGCGCATTGTAGCTATGTTCGGAAGCACATTTTGCTGTGAACAACTGTTCTCAAAGATGAAATATACAAAGAGTCGCCTTCGCTCTCAACTCTCTGACCGTCATCAAAATGACATTCTTCGCTTGTCAACCTCATCAGTTCAGCCAGATATTGAATCACTTATTTATTGTAAGCAACACCATCCATCTCATTAATCTTTCATTGAAACAGAGTTAGTTTTTTAAAATTACTTTTGTTCTCATTTTATATTCTGAACTTGCTGGACTTGTGATATTTGGTCGTCTATCCGGCCCGCGAACTGTTCCAACAGTTTTATCTGGCCCGCGGTCTCAAAAGTTTGCCCGCCCCTGTTGTAGACTGTCATCTTAACTTCGCGTCAGTAAAATAATACGGATGTGTAGACTGTCATCTTAACTTCGCGTCAGTAAAATAATACGGATGTGTAGACTGTCATCTTAACTTCGCGTCAGTAAAATAAATAAGCAACTGTTCACAGAATGAACACCCTAGTTTTCGACTACCTACCTACCAAACAATGTAAGTACACACCAGAATAAACAATCTACTATTCTACTATCTACAAAACAATGTAACTGTTCACCAGAATGAGCAGCCTACTATGCAAATATCTAGGTAATGAGATGAACTGCGGGAAAGCCATTAGCTACAAAACATTAGCTACTCTACTTTGAAATAAAAATAAACACTAGAGAGGAAGATTTAAAATATAAAAAATAAATTTTACGACTTACGACTTAGTAAACAGTGCGACCGGTGAACATCCCTGCCTAATACACATCGCATTCACGCATGCGTATGCATGACCTTATGTAAAACCACAGCTAGAAATTTGATAAATAAAATGAAATAATACAAAGTTCGACTTCCGAGCATTGCTCTAGTCCTAATGACGGTTCAATACTTGTTTTTTCTTGGTTTTTTGTTTGTATTTTCTTAAAATAGCGTCCCGTTTTTGATAGGCAGGATGTCAATTCCGTAGCTGAAATAATGTTAACTCAATCATCTCTGCTAATTTAACAGTATTTGGTTGCTGGAAGTGTGTATTGATGTATGGGCGTTTGTACGCGTGTTTTTGTGATTTAGATAGGGTGTAGAATGCTAGTTGCTTAGTTCAGTACATATAATCCTGTTTCTACACATCGCACATAACAAAATTTTCCAAAGTAAATTATCCAATCCATACATCGATCCATCCATCTATCGTCCGAGCTAGCTAATTATGGCAATATTTCTATATTATTTTGAACGTTCTGGTCCAACATTTCTGGTTTCTTAATTCAATAGTCAAATGCAATTTCCTTCAAATGTTCTTTTAAAAAAATATCTAAATCCAATGTCGAGCCTGTTTTATTTTACAATACAAAGCATTTATCCAAACAAAGAACAAATTAACATTTTATTAAAACTACCCAAAAATTAAATATAAACGCATTTGTGACCCTCGTCAAAGTTTTATTTATTTGAGATAAATATGTGATGTTAAGCTTATTATGTCATGGACTCAGAAAATATTTAAGAAGAAGGAGCTGTTTCAATAGGACAGAATAATATTATTCCATTCACTTCCAGCCTTAAATACTTTTGAACAGGACATCACATACAAGTAATGCGCTCTGAATTAAGACGAGTTAGTATAAGTACATAACAGTGTATTGTATGAAACAGTTTTAAATTAAAGATGGAATAATTTTCTAAAATAGTCATTATACAATAGAAACTTCACACATACACATCTATCAATCTGTCTATCTATCTATCTATCTATCTATCTATCTATCTATCTATCTATCTATCTATCTATCTATCTATCTATCTATCTATCTATCTATCTATCTATCTATCTATCTATCTATCTATCTATCTATCTATCTATCTATCTCCTTGTATGCATGTTTCTATCACGCACACATACACCGAATGAAATCCAAAAAATAATTATAAATATTCAAATATCTTTATTTTAACAATTGCTTCTCTTTGAAACCTCACTATGCATATCAGTCTTTTATCTATATTTTTGTTGATTACTCTTTTCAGCATCAAAGCAGGTCTTAAAATTCTAGAGTCAATTTTCTTGAATCTTGTGTCATGTGTTTGTATTATGTACGTTTAAGTGTATCTGTTTTATGAATTATTTAAACGTAAATTTTAGCGTTTAATTAGTGTTGTGCATTTCGTCAAATATCTTGTAACCGTACCTGAAATGCATTGCGTATCAAGTAAATGTCTGTCGCAAATATACTTTGTATTATATAGTAGGTTTAATGTGATATTTATATTATGTCTTCTATGATACACGTATATCTTGTATTTAATCTAATGTTTATGCATTGTTATTGTTGAGTAAAAAAAAACACGAATTTTAAAAGCGTTCATCCAGATTGACTCTCCAACTCACACACACAAACAAGCGCTACATTCAAACATACGTAATCACACACACACACACATACATACACACACACACACACATGCACACATAGATCACATACACTAATGAAAAACTTCTGTACACGCATACACAGATCACAGACACGATTGAAAGACTTCTGTACACACACACACACACACACACACACACACACACACACACACACACACACACACACATCACAGTCACGAATGGAAAACTTCTGTTTACACATACACAGATCACAGACGCGAATGAAATTACTTCTGTACACACAGATCATAGTCACGAATGAAAGACTTCTGTATACACACACACACCCAGATCATATGCACATACGATAGAAGTCGTATACATGCGATATTTTAAAATGTAACACCCGAACACTTTATGATCTAGATTATATATTTATTTTATTTATTTATGTTTTCTTCTGTCTGTCTTACTGTACAATAAAATACACTGTCATAATTGCTATGTTTGGATTTAAAAAAACAACAACTAACTTCAGTCTCTATATGAATACTCTTTCATCAGTATTATTTCTGTTTTTTTATTATCTAACCAGTTTGTACAAGTCGACTATTCTGCCATGTGACATTTGTGTGTTTATATATATGTGTGTGTGTGTGTGTGTGTGTGTGTGTGTGTGTGTGTGTGTGTGTATGCGTGCGTGCGCCTAACTTTAGTCTGTATAACATGAATAGTCAGTCATTTTCCACTCTGGACACCCCAGCACTGCAAAGCAATGGGCGCCACCTGGAGGAAAGTGGAAGACTGGCAGACACCTCACAACGTGGCGCCAAACGTTCCAAGAAGACCTGCAAGCATTTGACATCCAATGGAAAGAGATTGAAAACAGACTTGCTGCCCAGTGTACCCACATGCACAGACGAACTTGTATAAGTGAACAGTCTCTGGTACAAATATTGAAAGCCATAGGCTCAAGTCACAAGTGTCAAGAAATATAATTAAATTTGTGTTCGACTCTGGTCTTTTGTGCGGGTGTCGATGTCGGAGTGTAAATGGGACTACTTTAAAAACACTCTAAAATATTTTGTTGTTACTGACACAGTTACCTTTCTGATGTCTCTGTTTCTTTAGTAGCCCATGGGATTTCAGTCTCAATAGCCTCATCAATATGGATTATGTGCATGAATTAATTTCGATTTCTTTTCAGGAAATACCTCATCCAATCAAATTTTATAAAACGAACAAAGTACAATTGTAGATCCAGCACAGGCTAATGTTTTTCTTAAGGAATAAATTATTATTTGAACAAGATTATCACTAATACAGAACTTTAATCTGTAGAACAGTTTTAAAGACCCGTAATTGTGAAGTTCAATTCCGTATTTCCTAAGTTGTTTAAAAAAAATCGAGAAAATGAACTTGATTGTATTTTTTTTTCTCCCTGACTTTTCCCCATAAGAGCCGCAGAAGACTTTTCATCCTGTGATGTTCTCAGTCTTGGTTGGTTCCAGTGGGGACTTCCTCTCCTCGCAGTTTTCTGGAGAAGGGTGGAGGTTGGTGTTCCTTTGGTGGTGGTGGTACTTTGCTCGTTCTCCGGTGCTCGTGGATACCTGCTTGTATATTTTTTGTGGTTAGCTTGTGTCTTTGTTTTAGGGTGGGTATAGCGTGTTTGGTTCCGGTTGTGAGTGCGTATGAATGGGTTTGGGGTTAGGGTGGGTGAAGTGTGTTTGTTCCCAGTAAAATGTGTGTATATGCGGTTTATTTTATTTTTTATGTTGGAGTAATGTGCTTGTGTCTAGTTGAAGTGGGTAGGCTTTGTTCATGGTATGTGTGGTGAGTTCCTTTTTAGTGGTGTGTGTAGTTGTAGATTTTTTTGGACTGTGTGTGGTTGGTTGTAGTGTGTGGGTAGCTTTGATTCAAAGCAGGTGGGTGAGTTCGCTTCTAGTGGGAGTGTAGAGCAATTTTTGTTATGTGGGTTGGTGGCACTCTTTCTTGTTTTATAGTAGTGTGTAATGTGTTTGTTTCCAATAGGAAGAGTGTTAGTGTGGGCTTGATCATATCTTTCTTTTTCTTGGGGTGGGGAGAGTAGGGAGTGGGTCGTGATAGACAACTGTAATAGGGCGATTGTTGTTTTAATTATTCCCCTGTAGTCATGGTGGGTAGGGAAGTGTGAAAATAAGTGTACTATGGTGTTTTCTGTTCTGCAGGGGTACAGGTTTTAGGTTGATGGTTTAGCGCAAGGGTGTATAGTGTGGAGTTTAGTCTAGTCTGTTAAGTGTTCGGGTGTGGGTAATGCGTTTGGTTTTTATAAGTGTTTGTGTGTGTGTTTTTTCTTAAATATGTTAGTGATTTATGAATATATTGTGTATATGTTTTTGTGGTGTGGTGTTTTTAGCTGTCTGCTCCAAATATTGCTCCCCAGTCTGCATTTTAGTTTCCCGTTGTTTCAATGTCTTTTGCTTGGACTTGTCGAGTTCGGTGTTCATTGAGTTCTTGATGCGTGTTCTGATTGAGAAGAAGTTTACGTTCCTGTTTGGGTGTGTACGTCTGCTCCTGTCCCTACATTTTGTTTGGAGTCATGTGCGTATATCAATCGTCTTCATACACACGCACACACACACATACACGTACTCAGGCACACACACACACACATGCATGTACTCAGGCACACACACATGCACGTACTCAGGCACACACACACACATGCACGTACTCAGGCACACACATGCACGTACTCAGGCACACACATGCACGTACTCAGGCACACACATACACTTACTCAGGCACACACACACACATACACGTACTCATGCACACACACACATGCACGTACTCAGACACACACATATATACACGTACTCACGCACACACACACATACACGTACTCAGACACACACGTACACGTACTCAGACACACACACACACACACAAACGTACTCAGACACAAATACACGTACTCAGACACACACACATACACGCACTCACGCACACACACATACACGTACTCAGGCACGCACTTTAAAAATGTGTTTTCGTAATTAAAGAAAATACTTTATTCATGGAATGCGTACGCATGTAATACATTATTTTCTTTTTTTTCCAGTCAGTTGATCTGCTTTCAGAAATGCAAGGAATGCAGTCAAGTATTTGCTCTCGCTTTTGTCTCGTATCTGCCTCATGGCCCATCAGCAATTTTTCCCAGTCTATAATTATCAACTTCATTATGTTTGTCAGACTGAAAATATACTGGAAAACAAACAAAAGAAAATAATTCGATAACAATTATTGCACTGTGAGAAAAAGGAAAAAAAAATACTGAGATGGATAAACAAAAAGAGACAGACAGAAAGACAGACAAACAAAGGAACAGAAAGAGACTAAAGTAGAACAGATGACAGACTGAAAAACAGGCAAACAAAGGAACAATAAGAGAAAAAAGTAAGACAGATGACAGAATGAAAGACAGACAAAAGGAAAGAAAAAGCAGAATGAAAGACAGATAGATTTAAAGAAAGAAACGTGATTGAAAGAAATGACAGATAGATGGACAAGAAACAAAAAAATACAGGCTTACAGTCAGAAAATATAAAATCAGTAAGAAACAGAGAAAAACAGACAGCAAGAAAGGAGCCAGGAGGAAAGAACGATGGACAGAAAGAATGACAAATAAAGAAAGACTGAGAAAGACTGAAGAGAAGAATGACACACAGAAAGAATGAAAATGCTATTAATATTTAACGGTAAACGGTTTGGATAGATTTAATTTCAAGTTGCAATTAGTACAGAGTTGTCTGTTCTTCAATCATTTCTAAGCTCTAAGAGAATACGGTATGCACATAACAACATTAGTTACTACTATAAAATTGCATACTTAGATATAATTTACAATTATTGAAACAAATTAAAATAAAACGCCAAAGTTAGAGTAAGAGAGAGAGAGAGAGAGAGAGAGAGAGAGAGAGAGAGAGAGAGAGAGAGAGAGAGAGAGAGAGAGAGAGAGAGAGAGAGAGAGAGAGGAGATAAATTGAAAGAAAAATAACGTGAACATGCAAGATTTTATATAAATAAGAAATACACCGTAAATAATGGAAATTAGAAAAGATATCAGGTGGAAAATAAATCAGTCAATACTTAACTGTCACATGTATTCTCTATATGAAGGGCACCATAAAATTCCAGACTGTCCCTTCGATTATTTATAGAGAATTTTAGTGCTTTCGCCTGAAAGTGCAACTGTGTTAATTGCCGGAATATAGACCCGCCTATGTATCATGGCGACAGTCTTATTGTTACTGTTAAAATAGCACGTGACTTGCAGTTCTGTCAATACTGCTATAACTACCAATACAAACATACAGACCCGTTTTAGTTGTAATCTGAGCACAAGTAGAGACGAGAATATGTTCAGTGACATATGCTGCAGTTAAATGCAAAACGCTTTTCTTTCATGGATGGTTGTAGAGACGTGGCCATCGTTCTACTGGATACGTCTTCTTCGACAAGTCTTGATGACTCAAGATCGGTGACACAGCAATTTATAGGACAAGTAGATATGCGGGCACTGTAAACGTTTTTTCCTCTTTTACAACATTAAAGACAAACATTTACTGTCACAATATTCCATAAATGGAAAACTTTTTTAATAAAGGAGAAGACAAATTCATGTTTAATTTATATTTAGCGAGCTCTCATCCACCCACTTTCTTCTCCGACATAAGGTTATCAATACGTATCAATAAATTTATTAAATCCACAATCAAACATACATATGATAGATACAATAAAATATATTACTTATCATCGATATTTCCATGAAACCATGTTTGAATAAATTCCTTTCTACACAATCCTATATCCAAAAGATACATTTCAACAATTCAATACAAACCACAAGTTAGTTACTATCAGAGAAGAGAAATGGAGTTATGAGATAAGCGACAATAGGTTTTACATAACCATAATTAGGATCAGTCTCATTAGTCTCTCACATCTTTTTGCAACAATGTCACAATTTATAGTTCAGTTCAATTTCCACGTTTTTCTCTCCTCACATTGAAAACAGATTCACCTCTTGTTCTCTTGAAGTTATCCTGGGCTTCTCAGACATATCAGTTCATTCAAGCAGAACAGCAATTGTAGCAATTTCCCTGTACCATAAACTTTCTTGATGTAGTCAGCATACTTTCCACCAAACATCAAATGAGTGGAGTGCATTCCTTTTCATTTACACATACTGCTTCCCACCTCTACCACAGTTGGTCGTAGCAGTCTACAATCAGTAAATTGGAGATTCAAATCATATACAGGTTGCTTGAAAAATATAATTAGGAGCAATGCTAAGTTCAACTTTATCGCTTTATAACTCCATTATTTCTTATATTTCAGTCTCAACTTACAATTTCCTGCAACAGTATTTATTATCCCGATACATGCACACAGCATAATAAATGCAGTATTATAATTTTATGAACTAAAACAATGCCAAGCGTTAGCATACTACAAATAAGCATCGTAGTTAAAACATTTGTAGAAATAATAGTCTACACACATAATACATTTCTACATAGAATGCAAGTATAACATACCAATAGCAAAAATGCATAAAATACTTCTAATTCAGTTCTCTCTCAACCAGTCAGTTAACTCACCATTAAGCTACCATGCCACCTTTCATGACCAGACTTCCTTCCCCCATCCAATTCAAGTGATCAGACAATATAATTTTCCACAGCAGGTAACGTTTTGGATCTCAGCCTAATGACTGGCCTCGTTTTCATAACCATTGGATAATAAAATTACTCACATAGTTAGAATACATCTTTTATTGACTGCAAAATATGGCATACGTGTTATTTTACAACTCATGTATTTGAAAGAAACGCATTTAGCTCAAATTGAGTTACAAGAAAATATTATGGTGGTAAAACTTTGAATAGCCATGAATCTACTCACAACACTTTTGGTAGCAGACCTGCACACATTAGAACAGGGGTTCTTAAAGTCTGTCCAATTGGACGGAAAACTGAAGAATGATTTGCAAAATAAACTGTTCCCAAGCTCTGGATGGTTCTATGACATCTGGGCGGGCGGGCGACATTTTACAAACGACACTTAGCGGGCGACAAGTGGCGAACGTCAACTAGCTACTGACACATGCCTAGCAATAACTGGCGAACGGCAAGTGACTTGTGCATAATACGATTTGGCCCCTTTCGCACGAGTGCTCTTGATTAGACAGTCTCAGTTGTTAGGTATTTTGTCATTGGTCAGATATTACGTATACATCTGTGGAGTCTCTAGTGTCAGTCTCACACACTCAAACATAAAAGGTTGCCTAACTTGTAACTAGGGGTTACAAGCACACTCGAGGTTTAAATAGTGGCATCTCTATAGACTCACAGAGTGACAGTTCGGTAATGTTTCTAGTAAAATGGAGGTTATTCTTACGCGTTATTCTCACTCAGTTCTGGACTTAACCGGTACTCCTCTTAACGTGCAGAGCAAAGGTTTCTATTTCATACATAGGCTTCTATTTCATACATAGGTTATTTATAAGAACACTTAAGAAAGTAAAACCTGAAATATTCTCATTGGGTGTATACCTCTGTCTTTTCCTCGTAGGGCATCTAATGATCAGTCTTCTTTCATCGATCTCTTCTCCTCCGACTTGTTATTTCAATATTTGGTTTTCTTTTTTTTTGAAACTCTGTTGCGTCAGTGAAGATTTCCGAGTCTAATCCAGCTTTCAATAACTGCCTGATCTGGACTTGGATCAATGTCAGTTACGGAACCTTCAGACATGACTTCCATTGCCCGTAAAACCTATCTCATTTTTTACAATTCCTTCAACATCCGTTTCAGCTGATCCTGACATTTTCTTCCACAGGAATCTCCCACTTAGAGAAAGTGAAAAAGATCAAAATTGAACAACGTATCTTTGTACTTTAGAGAATGAAAGAAATAAAGTGCGAGCATCATGAATAAGAAATAGTGTGTGTAGGAAAGAAAGAATAATAGATAAGAAAAGACAGATGACAAGGGAAAGAACCAAAGACAAGACATAAGTGAAAATGGAATAATGTTCGGACAGCGGTAAAAAATGAAACAAAATGTAAATCCAAACTAAAGAAATAAATGCACGAAATGATGGAGAAACTAAATAAGCACAAAACATATGCAGAGATGAAGTTAATCAATGTGTAAAGATAAAAAGACAACGAATTAAAATATAAAAAACATAATTAAAAAGTAAGAAAAAGATTGAAAGCAAACCAACGAATTAAAAAAAACCTCCAGAAGTATCAAAAGTGAACTAATGCAAAGATAAAAACCGAATTCAATAAGAAAAGAAAATGTTGAAAGGAAGAAATGAAACAGAAGAAATAAGAATCCATGATGAAATAGGCACACCGGGTCACTATAAAAGCAAAAGAAAGAAAGAAAAAAGAAAAGAAAGGTAAGGATTTAATAAAAATAAAAGAAACAACAAGAAAAATGAAAATATTTAAAGAAAATAATATAAAAACTGCAATACAGAAGAAATGAAGTAAACATATTCAGTGTAGATAAATAAGAATAATATATAGAAAAATAGATAAAATAAATGGAAAGAAAGAAATAAATTTAGAAAGAAAGAAAGAAATTTAGGAAGAAAGAAAGAAATTTAGAAAGAAAGAAAGAAATTTAGAAAGAAAAAAAGAAATTTAGAAAGAAAGCAATTTAGAAAGAAAGAAAGCAATTTAGAAAGAAAGAACGCAATTTAGAAAGAAAGAAAAGCAATTTAGAAAGAAAGAAATTTAGAAAGAAAGAAATGTAGAAAGAAAGAAACTTAGAAAGAAAGATAGAAATTTAGAAAGAAAAACGTTTGAAAGAAAGAAAGAACTTTAGAAAGAAAGAAAGAACTTTAGAAAGAAAGAAATGTATAAAGAAAAAATTTAGAAAGAAAGAAAGAAATTTAGAAAGAAAGAAAGAAAGAAAGAAAGACAGTGTAATGGTCGTGGCGAAGATTTAGAGACACAAGGGGTGAAGTCGGGTTTGGCTTGTTTCGGTGTATCTCTATTGTGGTGTTCTGGAACTCACACAACCCTTCCCACACCCACATACACTTAAATATAAATATTAATATATATGACAACACACTCATATATCACATTTCTTTAAACGACTACCACAAATTTATTAGCTGCATTCGTTTGTAACAGTTCAATATAAGCAAATAGTAATTCATAAGCATAACAATTCTGAACTACAAAAAAAATCCCTCTGCATAAAGTGTTAGATTCCTGGCTGGGTTGGGAACTGACATGAGCATACATGCACTGAACCAGATTTCCCCATTCCTAATTACAAATCAAGGGGCATCACTCTGAATACAGCCTTGTTCAACCGGGTTTACCCTACTTCTAATGGAGGCCATGACCACTGTACGCATTCATCTGTCAGCTTGGCATTTCCAAATACTCCTAGTGCACAGTCCATTTTAGGTTGAAATAAATCTGCTCACACCTGATTTTAGTCAAGGTCGATTATAAGTCGCCTTGTGGGCTGGACGGTTTTGCGATGTCGAAATTAAAATTATTGATAGATTTGAATAAGGAAACTGGAGAATAGAACGATTTAAAATTCATTAAAATGTGGTTTTAAAAAAAAATCTTTCATATACAAACATGAGAAAGCTAATATGATTAGGATTTAAAGAAATGCAAGAAATAAAAAAATAATAATAACATGTTTGCTAACTGATGCCATTGAACGAAGGGTTTCTTTCTAGTACTAAAGTTTGGACATTTTGATATTTCTTCAAAAGACACACAATGGTAGGCCAGGTATTTGAACTTAGTCCAGAGAGCACAATAAAGACACACATGCTCTTGTAGGACCAACTGACAAGCGTGCAACTGGCATTCATGTCGTCTTAGCTATAGACACACTGTCGAAGAAGGCCTGGAGGCGTCTGGAAATGGACGTTTGAAGAATGGCACATAATGATGTCTCACTGGCTCAATAAGCAAATAAGCATGATGGACGTACCACCGATATTCACTGACTCTCATGGACTATTTATAGCCTAATCCAAGAGAAAAGAGAATTGCACCATGCTGATAACACTAGAATCATGTTATACATCATCAGTATATACTTTCTATCATGCAGATAAAACCTGATTTCTACAACACAAAATTAATTTGTATTTTCCATCAATCCAATAATATTCGAATCCACAAAGTACAGTTTAAACTAGTATTATCCTTCATGCTAATAACACACGAAACCCAGACTACAGCTTCAGTATATGCCTTTGTCATTAACACAGTTGCTATCGCGCAAGGAAACTCTCTAAATAATTTTGCTCGAAAATGTCTTATATTGTCAGGCGTCTTCACAGAGCAAGAGTTTTCTCTAGAACAGCAGAAGTTCAGGAAAGTACAAATACAGAGATAGTGTTTTCTCGAGAACAGCAACAGTTCAGGAAAGTACAAAAACAAAGGGCAGTAACTGCAGTGGAAACACTGATAGCAGAAAAGAGAGAATACAAAATAATAATGATATGAAGTATTTTCTCGCTCGGGTCATTATCAAAGCCAGGGGCTTCTGTTTTATATTGAAAGTCGGGATAATTTAATGCGTGTGCCTTCCGGCTGTCCAAACTGAAAAGATGAATAAAAGAATGGCTGGCCACGGTGTGACAACGTGAAACGAGTGTCACAATACACAAGATGCGAATTGCTTCAACGAGATAAATCAACGTGGCCGGCTTTCGCTAGTCTATTAGCTGCATTCGGTAATTTGTCGACAACGTTCTCCAGTATTTTCATAGCTCTCTCTAGATTAGTGATGGCTTTCTCAAGGTCATAGAAGTCTTCTCAACGTTACTAACGACCTTCTCGTGTTGACTTACGAATGTCTGACGGCTTTCACCTCTTGATTTATAAATGTCTTTCGTCAGTGACTAATGACTTTATACACTTCATTTGATGACTTCATCTAGTTTATTGATGCCTCTCGTTTTCTCTGTACTTCGTGCTCTGTGCCTGGTTTTAACTTATTAGAAAAAAACACAGATAGAGACAGAAGAAAAACAAGCAACTCTAATAAACTAACAAAAAATGTATCGAAATATTTTTTTTCAGGAAAGAAAGTCTATATATGTAGAGCAGGAACAGTATACTACATCAAGGAAAATGAAACCCTTGACATATGCAGGGCCTCTTCTTGCGACTGTAAATAGACATTAGAATTTACACAGGCATTTCGGTCGATACAGGCTCCCTAGGCAGGCTAGCCAAAGCACCCAAACCCACTCAAACACGAAACTGTAGAAATTAAGTAATGATACGAATTTCGTATGGATAGAATAAGCATTGTGATCATGTGTCTGGACACATGATGTAGTGTAAGACTATAAAGTGCACCTATAGTTTTAAAATTAGTTGCGACTAAATTTGCTTACTTGACATAATTCTTGCTTTTCTGTTTGCAGTGAATGAATGAACGACATTGCACTATTCTTTGTCTATATTCTACTGTAGTACTTTTGTGTATAGGTAAATAAACAAAAAGAGTGATGTAAGAGAGAGAGAGAGAGACAAACAGACAGATAGATAGATAGACACACAGACATATAGATAGATAGATATATAGATAGATAGATATGAGTGAGAGAGAGAAAGAGAGAGATTTTCTTATCATGTTTATGTGTTCTTTTGAATCTTTTAAGTCCATTAAAATGGGCATGAACTGTGTTTTGCTTTGTTTTTGAGAGAACATCTATTTTAATGCATAGCTGTCAGTTTCATTTTCACTGTCTAATTTTATTTATCCTCTCAATTCCTGTAGTTCCTTTAAGTTATTTTTGGAATATTCATATCAACCAATTACAAATTTGAAGCATGGCTAGACACTTATGAATCAAGTCTACATGGCCAATACAGAATAATAAATAGTATTATTGTTCAAATATTTATTTTCTATAAGTAGATTCCTTAACTTGTCCACTATCCGCTTCAAGACAATTAGCCGATAAACTGTACATTAATAGTTTTTGTATTAGCTGGAACGAAAGATGAATCATACAGACACAGCTACATTCAAAGCCCCCATTTTTCATTTCACTCATTGTCATGCTTCCATGGAAAGAAACACACAGTATTTAATTTGGCACATAGTTGAAGAAATCTGGGAAGGAAAGGAACGGGGAAAAGGCCCTTACATAATAAGCTTTGGTCAGTCTGAGTGCAATTGGCTGAAGTCAGGAAAACCCCACCATACAGTCATAAATACTTTCGCATTGATGTACGGTGCATAGGACCACTACTAAAATTAGATTATCTGACACCCTACAGGGGAAAGCCAATCAAGATATGCATAGACAGGAGTATTATTGTCCAGATGGCATCAGGAATAAGTAAGTAAGGATGCAATATTATACAGCTAAGTTACCATTGGTCCCAGTCTGTATGCAATTTTATACAGCTAAGTTACCATTGGTCCCAGTCTGTATGCAATTTTATACAGCTAAGTTACCATTGGTCCCAGTCTGTATGCAATTTTAAACAGCTAAGTTACCATTGGTCCCAGTCTGTATGCAATTTTAAACAGCTAAGTTACCATTGGTCCCAATCTGTATGCAATTTTATACAGCTAAGTTACCATTGGTCCCAGTCTGTATGCAATTTTATACAGCTAAGTACCATTGGTCCCAGTCTGACATAAGTACAATTAAACATTTCGATCACGCTCTTGACCTTTTAGTTTTTAGGATTTCTTTTTGTTGATTGGTTTTACTTTATTCATTAGATATCAGAGGTTTTTTTCTACTTGTTTGATTGGGTTGTCGTCACCTGATTAAGTGATTAAGGTCGACTTCCTGATGACTGCAAACCCAACATGATAAATCTTTACCATGGACATCTCCACAATCAGCAGCAACAGCGCCACCCACACATCCCCCTCACACACACCTATCCATTCACACCCGTGCACATCTGCAGACACATACAGCATATATATAGATATATTTTCAATTATGAATTTAATTTGCTTTTGTTCTCCTTTTTCTGATTTCCGCACCATCTTTCCGCCCACCCACCCACTCACTTGCTTACAACCAAACACATGCATACATATACACTAAACTATAAATACGTTCACTAACATATGTACTCACACACAAACATGCACACATAATTTCCAAACACTCACATATACTTATTCACTCACATTCACTCACGTACACACACACACACGCTCTCTCTCTCTCTCTCTCTCTCTCTCTCACACACACACACACACACACACATAAATACAGAATTTTTGAAAGGATGTCACTATAACTTTTCAGTGTGAATTTTGTTTCTTTGGAGAGAAAATGAGTCTTATGTTCGTTAGATAAAATGCAGCATGAAAACCCTCGAATGCGCGCTCGTAAATTCACAGTCCCCAGAACACATTTATTCTGACAAAGTGGATAACTGCAGATCCATAGTGGAGAGAAAATAAAAGAATATTTAAAAAAAATACTTGTCACTAAACAGAGGTTTGTAAAATATATACGGTTAATAATTAAACGCTCTGCATTGCAATTTGTTAATATATAATTCTTTTTAAAAAAAAATAAAATCTTAAGATAATCACTAGAGCACAATGCACTAAAATGTTTAATGAAAATTCAAACTTATTTATAATTTAGCAGTACCTCTAACACGAGAACATTCAAACTCAATAAATAAATCGCATTGTCCCTATGTTAAGAAATGTAATGAAAAGCTCTGAATACATTTGTATTTACGATTACAGAAGATAAACACCAAAGGACAAGAAATAAAATAGATATCGTCTCGAAATGAAAGAAAGTAGGAGACACGCCCCTCCACAAACGCGAGTGACACCTTCGGGTTCAAATAAAGTTTTTTAATATTTTTTAATATTAAAGTTTTAAACTGAAATCTGTCAGTTACAGACATGAAATGAAAATAACATTTTGTTGCTTGCAGTAGGTTTTATATCAGTGGGGCTACACTCATTAATGGTTTGGTTTGCATTTGGCAGTAGTACGTATCTCCGCTTTTGTGTTTGTCTGAGTGGGAACTTTTGGGCTGGGAATAACATATCACCCGTCCCGCAAATGCTTCATCCAAGTGGGACCAACATCCAGTAATACATAACGAAGATAATCGGAAAAAGTAATAAACTGTCTAGACGAAGATGTGATTTCAAAGAGCGAATGAGAGAGAGAGAGAGAGAGAGAGAGAGAGAGAGAGAGAGAGAGAGAGAGAGAGAGAGAGAGAGAGAGAGAGAGAGATTAAGTTCATCAACGAGTTTATGGGTAATAAACTTAATGAGCAAATCATTGTTCTAATGACTCAGTTCAGATGGTCTCCTTTGTAGTAAGGCACGTACTTAGTTATCTCACTCACACATTCATGCTTCTTACACTTTAAATCGACACCCCCCCCCCCAATATACCCCCAATATATATATTGCTCAACACTTTAACCAGACTGTTGAATAAAAACCCTGACGTGAGTTTTGAGCCACAGAAGGAAGTTGGCGTCTGGTGCGGTCTCCAGCCGACGTGGTGGGCTCCTCGAGTTCCAACACGCCTCTGTTCCTCTCCACACTTAAGTTAACCGTAGTGATCAGCAAACTAGACAGGTTCCTCTCCACACTTAAGTTAACCGTAGTGATCAGCAAACTAGACAGGTTCCTCTCCACACTTAAGTTAACCGTAGTGATCAGCAAACTAGACAGGCTCCTCTCCACACTTAAGTTAACCGTAGTGATCAGCAAACTAGACAGGTTCCTCTCCACACTTAAGTTAACCGTAGTGATCAGCAAACTAGACAGGCTCCTCTCCACACTTAAGTTAACCGTAGTGATCAGCAAACTAGACAGGCTCCTCTCCACACTTAAGTTAACCGTAGTGATCAGCAAACTAGACAGGCTCCTCTCCACACTTAAGTTAACCGTAGTGATCAGCAAACTAGACAGGTTCCTCTCCACACTTAAGTTAACCGTAGTGATCAGCAAACTAGACAGGTTCCTCTCCACACTTAAGTTAACCGTAGTGATCAGCAAACTAGACAGGCTCCTCTCCACACTTAAGTTAACCGTAGTGATCAACAAACTAGACAGGTTCCTCTCCACACTTAAGTTAACCGTAGTGATCAGCAAACTAGACAGGTTCCTCTCCACACTTAAGTTAACCGTAGTGATCAGCAAACTAGACAGGTTCCTCTCCACACTTAAGTTAACCGTAGTGATCAGCAAACTAGACAGGTTCCTCTCCACACTTAAGTTAACCGTAGTGATCAGCAAACTAGACAGGCTCCTCTCCACACTTAAGTTAACCGTAGTGATCAGCAAACTAGACAGGTTCCTCTCCACACTTAAGTTAACCGTAGTGATCAGCAAACTAGACAGGCTCCTCTCCACACTTAAGTTAACCGTAGTGATCAGCAAACTAGACAGGTTCCTCTCCACACTTAAGTTAACCGTAGTGATCAGCAAACTAGACAGGCTCCTCTCCACACTTAAGTTAACCGTAGTGATCAGCAAACTAGACAGGTTCCTCTCCACACTTAAGTTAACCGTAGTGATCAGCAAACTAGACAGGCTCCTCTCCACACTTAAGTTAACCGTAGTGATCAGCAAACTAGACAGGCTCCTCTCCACACTTAAGTTAACCGTAGTGATCAGCAAACTAGACAGGCTCCTCTCCACACTTAAGTTAACCGTAGTGATCAGCAAACTAGACAGGCTCCTCTCCACACTTAAGTTAACCGTAGTGATCAGCAAACTAGACAGGCTCCTCTCCACACTTAAGTTAACCGTAGTGATCAGCAAACTAGACAGGCTCCTCTCCACACTTAAGTTAACCGTAGTGATCAGCAAACTAGACAGGTTCCTCTCCACACTTAAGTTAACCGTAGTGATCAGCAAACTAGACAGGTTCCTCTCCACACTTAAGTTAACCGTAGTGATCAGCAAACTAGACAGGTCACCTTGACGATAATTCAGGATAATGCACCTCTTGTTTCCACACACAAAGTAGTGGGTACCTCGTGTCTCCACCCACAAGTCAAGGTAGCGGGCGCGTAATGTTTTTATAGACACCAAAAGTATAAAATCTCCATGTCGCCGTAACACAAAATTGGTGGATTCTTCATGTTACCCAACATGACACACTTCAAAATGGCGCTCATCTCGCCCAAAGCTCTTGAATATTTCTACTAGAATATCAGTCTCAACCTCCAAAACAGAAAAAATGTCAGAGAAAAAGAAATGATACACGGAAGTGATCGTCTGTATTAACGGTAGAATACATATCAGCACAAACTGGCAATTGGACAGACAGCTCAATCAACTTCTACGCATATAAGATTGAGGAGAGAAGGACAAAGTTTAAAAAGAAAAAAAAGCATTTCTTAAAACTCGTTCATCGACCTTTCTCGACTGTCTGCACGCGCAACACGCAATATATACACATGTGACTACTTTAATCTAGCCGCGGATTGTACAAAACGCTATGACTTATGCCTAGCAACACAAATTGTGTGTCTGTAAGGCATTCATAACATATTATAAAAATGTGTTGTTTCAATTC
The DNA here is from genome assembly GCA_028829895.1 of Sinotaia quadrata. Classification (NCBI taxonomy): domain Eukaryota; kingdom Metazoa; phylum Mollusca; class Gastropoda; order Architaenioglossa; family Viviparidae; genus Sinotaia; species Sinotaia quadrata. Next base: position 71,318,268 of record CM054177.1, read on the forward strand.
TGAACAATAATTAACATAAATAATTTAATTACAGATTCTGCATTGAGCATAGTCTGAAACATAAAACAAAAACAATAATTTCAAAACAGCAGTATTTTCATGAATTATATATAACAAACAGAATATGTCGACTTCAAAATCACTTTATTAAACACACGCAGAAACACCTAAACATCATTGCAACAGTCTGAAGCTCAAAACATCCAGCAGTCTGAAACTCAAACATCCAGCAGCCTAAAATTAAATATGCAACAACCTAAAATCGAATATGCAACAGCCTGAAAATTAAGCATGCAAAATAAAACCCATAAGATTATGTAACTGTCAAAGCTGAACCCTAAAAGGAAATGGATTGCGAGTCCTGCCAGTACGAGGTCAGTGTTCCTTTACATTTTTTATTTTAAAAGCAAGAGTTGAGTACGAAACATTCTTCAGGTCGAATACATAAACGTCAAAAGAAAGAAGAATGAGTACTTCTGGCTTGTAAGGGGACAACACTCTTACAGCGTTAAAATTGACACTTTATCGGTGTGTTCTATGACCACTTACAACTCGAATAAACGCGTCATTTCGTTAGGAGGAAATTTAGTTTTTTAAAATTGTTTTCTTAGCATTAATGAGACATAAAGCATAGAACTAGAAACGAAGAAAGCAAAGTGCATACAAGTGAAAACAAAACAAAAAATACAAAGCAACCACCAAATCAATAAAAGAAATAGTACAAATGAAACCGAAATTACTTCTAATCGTGCGAGCTCCGTCAGACCCATCATTTTATCATGGACATCGGCCACAGTCAGTTAGCTACCCACTCGTCTTGTTATGTTCTAAAGCATTGTCTTGAGAAAATGTTTTAAAATATTAGTTTGAAATTAAACAAATTTGTAGAAAATTCAGGAACAAGTGTCGCAAAATGGAGAGTTACAAATTTATACCAGGTAATTTATTTTAGTGAGTTCCCTGTAGACATGTATTTTCATCCCAATACACCAACCCACGCAGAGCGCGTGCTAACATGAGGATTTATATGTATTGTTTTTCCCCCCACCTCTATTGTTTTTTTCCAAGAGATAATTCTTCCCTTCCATTAGGAATGATTACATTGACCGAACGAGTTTTAGAAAATTTGATTTGCAGTTTTGTTCTAAATCAAATTCTACTTTGAAATCTATTTCGCGACTCTCTCCCGGACGTAATTGAGTGAATTAGTATACAGCGAACAGCTCAATGTCAAACAAATGTCGTATGGTTATAGGACCTCAAGGTCGCTGCATTCATCTATTTTCCCTTCAAGTCTGTCATTCTTTGGTGATGTTTAAGCTCGTAATATTTTGCATTCACCTACTCTCTTCATGTCTGTCATTCTTGGGTGATGTTTAAGCTCGTAATATTTTACTTATGCATTCAACTACTTTCTCTTCAAGTCTGTCATTCTTTTGGTGCTGTTTAACCTCGTAATATTTTACTTTTGCATTCAACTACTTTCTCTTCAATTTTGTCAATTTGTTGGTGCTAAGTTCGTAATAGTTTACACACCGCAATCATAACTCAACAGCCGGGATAGAGAAAAGAATAAGTGTGTGATACTGATACTGTCACGTGCAGTATGTTTGCAAATTTAACTTCCTTTTTGTAGTAATTTACTGTCACATCACAATCATCTCCCATTTTTTGTAGTAATTTACTGTCACATCACAATCATCTCCCATTTTTGTAGTAATTTACTGTCACATCACAATCATCTCCCATTTTATGTAGTAATTTACTGTCACATCACAATCATCTCCCATTTTTGTAATAATTTACTGTCACATCACAATCATCTCCCATTTTTTGAGGTAATTTACTGTCACATCACAATCATCTCCCATTTTTTGTAGTAATTTACTGTCACATCACAATCATCTCCCATTTTTTGTAGTAATTTACTGTCACATCACAATCATCTCCCATTTTTTGTAGTAATTTACTGTCACATCACAATCATTTCCCATTTTTTGTAGTAATTTACTGTCACATCACAATCATCTCCCATTTTTTGTAGTAATTTACTGTCATAGCGCAATCATCTCCCTCTTTATGTAATTTTCAATCCACGCCCACCCTCGCCGCATTACAAAAGTACTGTCATAACAATCTCTCTCTCTCTTTTTTGCAATTTATTGTCACAGCGCAATCATATTGTCCCCCCCCCCTTTTTTTTTTTTTTTGCAGTTGATGGTGTGTGCTTCGCAACACTAGGAATTCAAGAATGCTTTAGTGCTTTATCTATATTTTCTTTGCTGTCTAAAGAAAGTAAATCGCCACTCTCTAACCTGTCAGATATCTTGAAGGTATTATCTAATATGAAACGTTAAACTCTTAACAGAACCGATTCCGGAAGCATACCCACTATTGTGACATGTAAACTGTTTATCTTTTAACATAAATATCCTGGGTACTATGCTGACACTTTCTCGTAGAGCATCAATACTTATCCTTAGCAACACAATCACGGATGGTGAATCTCATTGTAAAATGTATGAAAATAATAAGCTATAAAACAAACAATACCAGATGTTGATTCTTTAGTATGAAGTGCAGTATATTAACACCCTAAACAGATCAATAATTAATCTAACGTGGAACAGTCGTTAAAGTGTCGCTGAAGTAATGACATGTATGACGAGGTGCGTTGATTGAATAATGTTAATAATTATCGTGAATACGTCACGCGGATTTGAGAACTAGTTACATTTGTCATTTATATAGCCTTTCTGACAAAAAAAACTGTAATCAAATTAAGGTCACCCTACTAATGGCATGCGGAGTGTTTGTTTCTTAATTAGACGAAAAAGTGTTACATTGCAAAGCAAAATACCTGAAATATAGCCACACTGCAAAACAAAATATCTTAAGTAAAACCACATCGCGAAACAAAATACCTGAAATAAAGTCACATTGCAAAACACAATACCTGAAATAAAGCCACAGTGCAAAATAAAGCAAGTGAAATAAAGCCACACTGCAAAACAAAATATCTTAAGTAAAGCCACATTGTAAAACAAATTATCTGAAATAAAGCCACATTTCCAAATAAAATAACTGAAAGCCACATTGCAAACAAAGTAATAACTGCAACACCTCAGAAAATACGCAAATAGCCAGATTTCTCTTGTATGAATGAGTGCGTGTATATGCGCATGTGTATATAAATGTAAATATGGGTGAGTGTGTTTGTATGTATGAGTGCATCAATAATAAACTACTGCAATTAGTCGATGGTTCTATAGCAATGCTATTTAAGTATTTTATGCACTTCACATCTATAAGAATGATTATTATTCAACCTATGTATTAATATAGTTTAATTTTTATTTATGTACCTGTGTTAGAACTTGTTTGTTATTGTTGTAGACGTGTTGTTGAAGGCAGTGCGTGTGAGGAGAGTTAATCCTTCTGGGTAGTTCATAGTTAGGTCACATAATTATGCTCGCTCGATGTCTAAGCTATCTAGCGGCAGAGGGCTTACAAGCTCAGCCCCATCGCACTTCCGTAATAATGCCTTTTGACCAACTAGCCTGTTTCACTACATCCTCCACATCGGAAGCGTTTGGGAATCCCAACGACTAACACACGCGAGTCACCGGAAGTGGTCGTCAGCTAGTAAATTACCTCATCAATTATGATTCACAGACAATAGTGTTTGGTGTGCCGGTAAGTTAAGCCAAAATGGAACTTCTTCTGCATACAAGCCTGGTTTGGGGGTTGTCTTGGTCAGATCTTAATCACCAGTCAGATCCTTGACAGTTTCGCCGCAGAGAGAAATCAACAGATCAGAACCCCTGTTCGACGCTTTCATAATTCTTTTGTGGTGAAAATCCTGTGAGACTCGAGAGAACTGGTTTGTTGAGCGTTGTGGCTGAGTAAAATTCTCATGACTGTGGAAGTGAAATTCTGAATTTGCCATCTCGCTAGTCAGCCTGTTAAGTGTTATCCACACTACGAATCGGGCTGAAACGGTCAGTCACGTGTTTGTGTATTTACGTCTTGTCTTGTGTGAGAATCGTATGTCTGTATTGGATAAATTTCCTGAGGGGTGGCGAATTTAATTGCAAAAGCCTTACGTTCTATTGTTACATTGAGGTTGACCGAGGGGTATAGATTTGTTACATATGTAAGGTTTGTAGATTTGTTGTTTTGTGTAGCATAGATATTGTGAAAATTGATCTAGGCCGATATGCATGTTATACAAGTAAAACTTAAATCAGCATTTGCATCTCATTACGAGTAGCTCTTGAAGAATAATCCAGTTTTTAGTGGGTGTAATCTGGACGTGTACTGTAGTTCTGTGGTAAAATCCCGATTTGTGTATCGGGTGAATAACATGTTACTGTTATTCTGTTATTACTGTTATAACATGTTACTGTATTTATGATTGTACTTAAACAATGGCTGTACAGCCTTCCTGTACCATGTGTTTGCACGCTATCCTTGTACTAGACCTTGTGATTAGTCATATACGGTACAGATTAAGATTAGTTAAGACTTGTGACTTTTCTGTATGCAGGATTTCATGCAGTGCTTGTGGATTAGCCATTAACTTCTTAGTTATTTGGACTTTTCTCTGTATCTCCATTTTTGTTCTTTGTACATTTTATATTTTAAACTTTATTTAAATTGGTTGTTATTTTATAAGATTGCTTTGAGATTACCTCAGTAACTGTTACGATACGTACTCGTTATTTACCATTGCATTCGTCGACCTGGTACTTGAGTTCACTGTTCTTGACGTTGTGACCTGTTATATTCTTGCGACATTGTATCAGTTTGACGTAATCGGTGTTCATTAGGATGTTGGGGAGGAGATTTTCTAGTAGTAGGCAATGGTATTTAGGAAGATATGCCGCCCCCCCCCCCCGTGGATGAAAAGAGAGTTTGTTATCTAGGAAATTATGAAGATTATTGTCTTTGAGAATTCTAATTTCAATAGTATATTCCTGGCGGGACTAGCGACCGCCACCATCATTAGGGAGAGTTACAGTGTATATGTATGTGTGTTCGTAAGTGTGTGTGTATATGTGTGCATTGGCTAGAACCAATTATTGAAAAGGAAAAATAAATGCTGAGCGCTCCATCACTTAAAGTCCCATGTACACATTATGAGCCTAGCGCTCTATCACTTAAAGTCCCATGTACACATTATGAGCCTAGCGCTCTATCACTTAATGTCCCATGTACACATTATGAGCCTAGCGCTCTATCACTTAAAGTCCCATGTACACATTATGAGCCTAGCGCTCCACTTAAAGTCCCATGTACACATTACGAGCCTAGCGCTCTATCACTTAAAGTCCCATGTACACATTATGAGCCTAGCGCTCTATCACTTAAAGTCACATGTACACATTATGAGCCTAGTGCTCCACTTAAAGTATCATGTACACATTATGAGCCTAGCGCTTCACTTAAAGTCCCAAGTACACATTATGAGCCTAGTGCTCCACTTAAAGTCCCGTGTACACATTATGAGCCTAGTGCTCCACTTAAAGTCCCGTGTACACATTATGAGCCTAGTGCTCCACTTAAAGTCCAATGTACACTATTGTGTTACATTCCACTGATATTGCGGCATTTTAATATAATTCAGTTAGATCCTTATTTTGTCTCATCTACTAATTTTTCATTCTTATTTTCATAATGTTCTTAAGTCTCGAAAAGCTGGTTAGCGCTTTGACAGCTCACTCCGTTCTCTGTACACTGATTTACTTCACGCTCTCCGTGACCAGACGAGTGTGACCAAACCTCTATGTGTACTCCAGTCATCGGCACATTGACTGAGTGCGGCCATAAGCGTTTCACCTTGGCTTATTTCACCTGCTGTCAATGATGCCTCCTCCCGACAGGCTGTGATTACCTACTGATGTGAACTCAGTACGACTAATCACCACTCACAGTGAAAACAACATAACGTTGGCCGAACCTTTAGATGTTGATATCTCTTTAAGCTTAGCTATCCAAACAACTGAATTTATATTCATTTCGCGCTATTGTTCTACTGGACGTGCCCATGCAATCACAGATCAAACCATCATTCCCCAGCTCTGTTCCACGGGGAACTATACAGGAACTCTCTACCAGTATGAGTTGGGAAGGGGGGAGGGAGCAGAAGGTTGAGTAGAATGTAAAAGCAAACACGTCGAGCACATATTTTATTTTGTCTTTTAACCTGAAATAAATATTTCATCTTTAATTGATGTGAAACTTGAAGACAAATTCCTTATGGGACTGAAGTCATATTGTCAAGGACGAGCATGTCACAGACATTGTAAACATAATTATCTCATATATTTTTACTTTGTATTTTTATATTACTGAAGTCATATTGTCAAGGACGAGCATGTCACAGATATTGTAAACATAATTATCTCATATATTTTTACTTTGTATTTTTATATTACTGAAGTCATATTGTCAAGGACGAGCATGTCACAGACATTGTAAACATAATTATCTCATATATTTTTACTTTGTATTTTTATATTACTTGCTCTTCTTAGTTCAGATATGTACGTAAAATGTCAAATAAGAGAACAGTGAAAACAATTTAGCACTATCGATCTCCTACGAACACTTATGAGGACGAGAGGCATAAGTAGCGTGCTCTTAATACTTGTCCTGTCCTGCAAGATTGCTGCAAGATAATCTAGACACTATTTTAACTTTTGCAATAACTGCCGGAAACACTTCGCCACAGGTGTTTGATATTAATAAATTAATCGTGCAATGTGACTTTGTTAAGGTAAAATAAAAAACACCAGTCGAACAGTTGTCCAACTATCAAATCAAACAACCACGTTACCAGATAAATAAGTTAAAATGTTCTTTCACTCTCCATAAAAATTTAGATAGATAGATAGACAGATAGATAGATGATCGTCATGCAGATGAATATTTTATTTCTATGACTGCCTGGTTAGGCCCTAATTTGTGAAATTCTTAAATATATAACATACCCAGTTTTCAACATATTTCACTGACAACCTGAATGACAACAGAATACAACACAATATCTCTTCACTTTGTTATGCTTCACTGGTTCCAGTTCTAATGTCTGATTCACATATTAGTACGCTCTCGGCAGTTTGCGCTCGCCATCAGACGAACTCATTGTCCATATTCTAGAATCAAACGTTAAAATTGTACTGTCGGCATCGTTTACCTATAGGGTCCATCTATCTGGAATTCCTGATGAGGTACAAAGGGCCATCGTCATTTTCAAAATGGCTCTCGAGACATCATTTCCATCAACTAGAAACCACAACTTTCTCGTCCTTACTTAAAGCAAAACACCCACTGTCTTTTGAGGAATGTATCCAATGGTATTCGATAGAAAGATAAGGGTACAATGTGAATGTATCCTGTAGTACGAAAAATGTAATCTGAGAGCGTATTTTAAACATAAATGAAATACGCCAAATTGTCCTTATCGAAAATTTAAAATCTGCTGAGATCACTCACCACTCCTCTCCCGAGCTTTAACTTTACTATTGAGATGGTTGCAGACCAGGGTATGCTAATCCCGATCAATTATTTCATGCACGTTTTTAATATTCGACTTTTAATATTCAGTCTAATGAAAATATTTCTCAACGGGAATATGATTGTTGTAAATATTTTTGCGAATATATTCTCCAGTGAGTGATTGTATGCTACACCACTGCTCTCTGAACACAATTAAGGATTAGCAAGTTATTATGTTACAAAGTCAAAAGTACAGTTAAAAGAGAAATCGAGAACATATTACAAAACATATTATTCAAGGTAGGATCCTTCGAAAGATAATAATATTCTGTTATATTTGCAAGAGACCAAATTAAACTGAGAGCAACAACTATAAAAGAATAAAGAACCAGATCTAAAGAGCAGATCACGCTTTAACACATTTCAAGCTATTACACATTAGAGAAAGCAAAACTGTCCGACCTCGACAAGATAATGCACTAACCGCCATCACCACCCCAAGCTATTATACATTAGAGACAGCAACATTGTCCGACCTCGACAAGATAATGCACTAACCAACCCACCCCCAGCTATTACACATTAGAGAACGCAAAGCTGTCCGACAGTGACAGATACTACACTAACACCACACCACCCCCAGCTGTTACCATTATAAAAGGCAAAGGAAACAGACAGCATCTGTACAATCCATTAAAAGTAAACACACAGCGGAACCGCCCCCTTCCAAAGCTCATCATTTAGTAAAATCAAAACATATCAGAGAGCAAGAGAACAATTCACTAAAACATGAAGTAAACACACAACAAAACAACACAAAACTATTCCATTAAAGCAAGGCACAACATATCAGAGAACAACAGAACAATTTACTAAAACATGAAATAAACACAACAAAACAACACAAACCTATTCCATTAAAGCAAGGTACAGCAACCAGAGATCAACAGCAGCGAGAAGCAGCACAGCTACTGTATTAGAGAAATGCTGAAACTGTTAGAGAAAAGAAATCGCAAGAAACTAGTATATTAAAGGATTAAAGACGATTATTAATAAAGCTTCAATGCAAAGAAACTATACACTTCTTTTTCGTAAGGAATCAGACACTGTTACAAAAAGACCACGATTGTTACGTCATACTATAGGGAACAATGTTACAGAAACGTCACTGAAAGGAGAAAGTAATGACAGTACTGTAACAAGACGAGAAGACAATAAGAAAACGTTGTTGCTGTTATCGGGGAAAGGGACCACAACAACCAAAAATCTTGTTCGGTATGTGGGGGTCGTAAAACTTCCCCAAGATTTGTGTGCGTGCACATACACGCGCACATACACGCACGCACAAAAGGCGAAAGCCATATGATATGTATGAAGAGGGAAAGTGCGGAGTATTGTGAGAAAATGATCCTACACTTGTGTGGCAAATTACGAAACTTAAATAGAAATCAATACTATCTGAAGGGCAGCTTATGTAAGCGCTTTTCGTCTAACATTGCCAACCTTTCACATGCTTTCGCGATGGCTCACTGCAACTATCACATTTATTTGTGCCATATTCCAGTTGAAATATTTCACTTGAATTTACGATAGCTAATTAGAACTATCTGTATGCAGGATAGCTCAGTTCCATTATCTCATTTGTTTGCAGGATAGCTTATTGCAGATATTTCACTTGCTTATTTGAATGCGCATTACAAGTATTGAACATTTTTAATGTAGCTTATTGTAACAATTTTAATTTATTGCACGGATAAGTCATTGATACGACTAGATGTGCTTGCCCGCTAATTTACAACAACTATTTATATCTTCTTGAGTGCTAGATCATTCTATGTATATCTTCTTGAGCGCTAGATCATTCTATGTATATCTTCTTGAGCGCTAGATCATTCTAACTATTTATATTTCTTTGCTAGCTATCCGATTGTAACTTTTAAAAAAATATTTACATTGCCTTCGGATTAACCTATCGCAGCTGTTTACGTAGCCTTCGAAATACTTTATCGCAAAATTTACTTTGCTGTCGCAACAGGTTATTTGATTAAAGTTCATTGTATTAATTAATTTTTCTAACAGTTTATTTCAACAACAATATCTGCATTGCATCTTATTCTGCGTATTTCATTTGAGTGCAGAATAACTATTTGAATCTCTTTCAAATGTTTGCACACTAGTACATTCACGTGTTTGCACACTAACAAATTACAAGTGTTTATTTATTTTCACATTCTTAGAATATCCGGCATACATCTACTGTTATTTCTGTGAATGTGTGCACATAATATAATCATGTGAGAAAAATAACTTTATGTCCGATAAATGCTCACATGTGAAACCACGAACACGGATCTAGAAACCAATAACATTCTTACTTTCACTCTGCACAATGGGTATTAGTTCTCAAATTGGTAGTAAAACACATATGCTTGCCGAACGCTAAGTTTTCAGTAAAGAAATATTTGAAGGATTCATTCGATGAGATTTCTCCAAACGAAAGAGGCATTTGTCATTTGTCATTTGTCATTTGTCAGCCTGATAAGGAGGGAGAAACGAATAATAATTTTCTCCCCGGACTAACAGATAAGACCAGCAAGACAACTAGTGAAACTGATTAAATTGGTCTCTCACTCGTCTCTCTCTCTCTCTCCCTCTCTCTCTCTCTCTCTCTCTCTCTCTCTCTCTCTCTCTCTCTCTCTCATACACTTACTCAGTCAGACAAAACACACTCAGAAAGAGAGAGAATCCCACCGTACATCAGAGAATGATGGTATCAACTTTTATTTAAAAAGGAAACTTATGACATGGACTAAACTAGTCATCAATGAAGTTACTAGGAAAACTGGTACAGTTATTTCTATATTTTTTTTTTAGAACGGGTGAACTCACTTAATCGTGCTCTTCTAATTGTTGTTGCAATATTAGTACACTTTTGCTTCATATGTGTCAAGTAGGCCAATTGCATTCGCTGGGACACGGGTCCAGTCGGTCAACTGATTGACATGTAGCGAGTTGGCGTTTTCATCCGGGCTTCTTGACAACTAGAACAATAGATGCATGCATCTGTGAAGTTAACCTGCATCATTTTTGCTATCACGAACAAATGAGTCAGATGGTCTGTACCGTTTGAAGGCACCTAATGTTGGTAACTGCATTTGCGGACATGACTGTGTTAAATAGTACAATTGCTCTTGCCGTTATGTCACTGTTATGTTGCACTTCTGTATGTTACTGTACGCATAAGGTCTATTGCACTTGTTTTTATGTCAATTAGTTCAATAGCACTGTTCATATCTTGCGTGCTAATCAATGAAGTAAGCCATGCTACTCTATGAACGAGGTCAGTGGTACTTGATGTTATGTCATTCCGTTCAGTGGCGCGTATTTACTGTTTTACCTGTATGTGTGTAGTGGGTCATTTGTCTTCTCGTTTATGTCATTTTATAAGCAGCACTAAAAGTCGTCATTTTACGTGTCCTGCGTCAGCCTGTGTAATACAAAAATCCTCAAAGTTTTAGTTCAGAACTAAACCAACTTATGGTGTTATGTTACCGCGTGCAGTAGTAATAAACTGCCGTAGTATGATAGATGAACGTGGGCAATGGTCTTAACTTTTGTTCAGTGCAGTAGGAGTGTATACTGTTGCAATATGCTATATGAAGTAGGTTAGTTGTTTACGCGTTCGTCTTATTACCTTCAGGACTAACGCGTACTATTATAATATGCTTTATAATCTTGGTCACATATTTTTACATTTGAATCATTTCGCGCTGTACTAATTTATATTCCAATATATGACCAGCTTGGGATACGCATTTCCTGTGACGTCAGTGCGCGTTGTATGGCGACACACTGTTGCAATATTCTGTGTGACTTTGGGGGGAAACTGGGTTTGTTGCGGTTATAATTGCAATTAGCTTACCGACATCTTGTACCCGTCACGAATTTATTTATAGATTGCAGTATCGGTGTAACACTAGCGGCACAGATCAGCGCTGCCGTTGTTACTGATTGACGAAAGCACTTTCCGCGAAATCAACAAATGCTTGCAGTGGACTTCATTGTGCCCTCGAGATTAGTCTGCAAAGGGACGCAATGTGTAGGATCTGGTTTCACTTGGAACTCAAGTGACCTCATTTTAAAAATTGATTTTAAAGTCCTTGCGATCACACAGACTATACAATCTACATAATAGTCTAGATGAATAAGCAAAGTGTATCAAATCATTCAGGAAAATAAAATTACCCTACAGCAGTACTGTACGCGTTTCTGGGAATGCAGACTAAATCATCGTTCTTAACTAGACTATTTGGACAATTTTCTTTAAGCTGCACACGTGATAACAAAAGTGGCTTGTTTGTTAAAACATTTAACAGAACATTCTTAACACCATCATCACACCCTTCCCTCTTGTCTTATTCGAGACAAGGAAATGGAAAAACAAAAGAAAAATAATCATTTCCCAAGCAAACGTGTATTGCAAGTTATTTGCGTTGGAGCCAGTCGCACGCTCTCTGTAGCTGCATCAGTGGAGTCCTAGCTTGTCACGACCCTAATACCAATCAGCGTCTGTGATCGAGAAAAACCCAAGGGTCGAATTTCTTTTAGTGCCAATCACATCTACCGAGGGGTATTGCTCTTGCTTGATACATTGGTGAAGACAGCGCCTGTGAGTAGAAGTTTGCATATTTTATTGTCAAGATAATATGTTCACATTCTCATGTCTTTAACGTTGGTTGCCATTACCAAAATAATCTGCAGCTGTTTGTTTTTAGTAAAATCGCAGTGCTAAATTAATTAACTAGATTTTTTCATTTACAGATCACGCTCTCTTGGACGATCTTTATCATTTCTTGTTAACATTTTGTGTGTTTATTTGATGTCGCATTCTTGTAGATAGGACAGTCGTGTTTTCGCCGAAACGTTCGGTATTTCAGATCACGACAATAAGATATTAGCCGAAACGTTGGTAATGAAGACACGTTAGACAATAATATTTTAGTCGAAATGTTGTTAAAGCAGGCATGCTTGACAATAATACTTTAGCCGTAATGTTAGTAATGCAGACATGCTTGACAATAATACTTTAGCCGTAATGTTAGTAATGCAGGCATTCTTGACAATAATACTTTAGCCGTAATGTTAGTAATGCAGGCATTCTTGACAATAATACTTTAGCCGTAATGTTAGTAATGCAGACATGCTTGACAATAATACTTTAGCCGTAATGTTAGTAATGCAGACATGCTTGACAATAATACTTTAGCCGTAATGTTAGTAATGCAGACATGCTTGACAATAATACTTTAGCCGTAATGTTAGTAATGCAGACATGCTTGACAATAACACTTTAGCCGTAATGTCAGTAATGCAGGCATTCTTGACAATAATACTTTAGCATAATGTTAGTAATGCAGACATATTAGAATAATATTTCAGCTTATAAGACGGTAATGCACACCATGACAGTCATATTGTAACTAAACGTTAATCGTCTTTTAACGTAACAATAATTTAAACTTTTACATTTATGGTCGATATCTTATTTACATTTTTACATTTTTGGCATTATTAATAAAAGAGGGGGAGAGAGAGAGAGAGAGAGAGAGAGAGAGAGAGAGAGAGAGAGAGAGAGAGAGAGAGAGAGAGAGAGAGAGAGGGAGGGAGGGAGAAGAAAACGCCAGAAAATGAGAATGAGATAAATGGGAAAGAATGGAAATAGATTTGTGACGCCAACGCCACTTATTTAATGATTACAATTAATTAATTAATCATCCATTATTAATTTAAAATTATGAGAATCTGAATTTATATTTTTAATAACTAACAGGCAAACACACACATCTCTCTCGGCGAATATGCGGGCACTGTGAACGTTTTCTCTCTTCCACAATATTTAAAGACAAACATTTACTGTCACACAATATTCCCAAGATGGAAAACTTCTTACCAAAGGAAAAGACAGATCCGTCTTTGATCTATATTTGGCGAACCCCCATGCACCCCACGTTCTTCTCCAACATAAGTTATCAATACGCATAAGAAGGCCAAATAAGTTATTAAATCAGCAATCAAATATAGTGATGACAAATACAATGAAATACATTACTTGACATTGATATTTCCATGAAACCATGTTCAAATATCTTTATGTTTACACAGTCTATATCTTAAAAATACAATTCAATAATAATGTCAATACAAATTGCAAGATAGTTCTTAGCAGATAACAGAAATGGAGTTATTAGAGATAAATGATAATAGATTTGACATAACCTTGTTTATGTGGTGTCTGAATAGTCCTACACATTTATGCAACAAAGACACACGTTTATAGCAAACCATTATTACTTCATTTATACATGTTTTCCTCTGTACATGTCGAAACACTAAAGTGCTGCTATTCTATTATAGTCAACCTGGTGCTTCTTTTCGCTGTGACAACTCCTTCAAGCAAATCAATAAATGTAGCAATTTCCAACAACTTCTCTACACCTAAAATTGCTCAGGTAGTCAGCATATCTTGCCACCATACATCAGTGGAGTGTAGTGTATTCTTATACTTACACACTGCTTCCCCCCTTTACCACAGTCAGTCATAGTGGTTTACAAGCAGTACACCAGGAGGTTCAAATGTTGAAATTAAAATATAAAGGCTACTTGTCTCTGCAAAATATAATCAGAGAACAAACACTAAGCTTCCAGTTTATTGCTTATTAACTCCATTCTTTCCTACATTCCAGTGTCAGCTTATAGTTTCCTACAACAGTATTTATTAGCCAGATACACGCACACAGATTAATAAATACAGCATATCAAAACAATGGCAAGTGTTCAGCAAACTATATGTGAGCAGCTTAATTCAAACATTAAAAAAATTGTAGAAATAAAAGTCAACTCACATAGTACATCTCTACATAAAACACGAGTATAACATATCAATAGCAAAAATGCATGAACTATTTCTAAGTCCATTCTCGCTCAACCAGTCAGTTAATAAACCATCAAGCTAACTGCCACCTTTTATGACTGGACTTCTTCCACTCCAAATTCAAAGTGATTAGACAGTACTTTTCTACAGCAGGTACACGTTTTAATCTCAGCCCATTGGCTGATCTCGTTCTCGTAAATCATAACCATTGGATAATAAAACTACTCATCCAGTTGGGATGGTTTGCATTACATTAGCAAATTTCTAGCATATTCTCAACTCGGGTGTTTACTTCAAATAAGACAATTTGAAAAATAAGGAGTACCTAAGGTCGGGTTACTCTAACAATTTAACAGTGTATATAACAGGGACAGACACATTTACTTCGCCACACGTCATAATGAGAAAGAATAATCAAAATGAGAATATGAGGGTGTGGGAGGGGAAAAGAAAGAATAAGCAAAGAGAGAATAGACAAAGAGAAGGGAAAGGGTTGAAAAGGATAGAAGAGATAGTGAGAGCGAATATAGAAAATGTGAATAGAAGAGAAAAGAGAGATGAGATAGAAATAACGAGCGAGGATAGTACGAAAGAGTGCGAGAGAGAAAGGAAATGACAGAAATTGATGAAGAAAGATATAAACAAAATGAAAAACAAGAAAAGAAAAGAAAGTGGAAGCAAACAGCTGGAGACAGAAAAACAATTACATTTGTTGCACGTAGAACTGATTGAGTTGTTCCTCTTTATTTTGTCAAAGCATGCACAATATGTAATTGGACACAGTGACGTTTGAATGGAAAATATGCGTACTTCCTTCAAATGTACAGTTTATTCTGTCGTGTTAGAAGAATGCAGAACACTAATAACGTTTTCGCGTACCGTTCGTGCAAAAGAACGCTTTCAGCGCGTTTCTGCAACAAAGAATATTAAGCTCTGTGTTAAGTTGTACGCGCAACATTAACGCTAACAACGATTCAAATAATACAGATAATACGAGTGCTTGACTAGGTAATTTATGGCCAATTAGCATTAAAAGATTCTGCCTCTTATTGGCAATGACATCTAGAGAAGTTTGAAGTGGGAAGAAGCAGAAAGGAATTAACACTAAATTAAAACTCTAGCTAAGTGCTGCAATGCCACGAGTCGACAAAATGTATTGTGGCTTGTCTAATCCATCTGAAACCATCTTTTTTTGGATACCAATGTATTATCAACCTATTGATCTGGCTGAACTCTAAGCACACTTTTGGTAAGCGCATACTAATGTATTACCAACCTATTGGTCTGGCTGAACTCTACGCACACTTTTGGTAAGCGCATACTAATGTAATACCAACCTATTGATCTGGCTGAACTCTACGCACACTTTTGGTAAGCGCATACTAATGTAATACCAACCTATTGATCTGGCTGAACTCTACGCACACTTTTGGTAAGCGCATACTAATGTAATACCAACCTATTGATCTGGCTGAACTCTACGCACACTTTTGGTAAGCGCATACTAATGTAATACCAACCTATTGATCTGGCTGAACTCTACGCACACTTTTGGTAAGCGCATACTAATGTAATACCAACCTATTGATCTGGCTGAACTCTACGCACACTTTTGGTAAGCGCATACTAATGTAATACCAACCTATTGATCTGGCTGAACTCTACGCACACTTTTGGTAAGCGCATACTAATGTAATACCAACCTATTGATCTGGCTGAACTCTACGCACACTTTTGGTAAGCGCATACTAATCGAAACGCTATATGCTACCTAAAAATATTGACCTACACTGAATTCCAGAAAAAAAGTACAATGGGTAAATAGTATTGCTTACCGTTTCCTTTTTTTCTACTTCATATATTTTAATAACGGAAATTTCAAAGTTCTTTCGGTTCACTAGCTTAATGGCGCCGATGCCGAGAAACGAATATGCGAATGTAACATTTATTATGAAATAAGTTTATTTTGTAACACATTTACTACATGCTTTAACAAATTTTATCCATACGCCAACTTTGTCACGAAAGAAAGTTTCAAAAGTGTTTGCCCTCCATGTAAACATTCATCAAGAACCTTGTAGCAGTCAGAGCGACACCTATTTCCGTCTGGAACGATAATGTTACTATTGTGATTGTCGCGCTTTGGGTTATGTGACTATCGATGTTTTTACCTATTTAAGGGAATTATTTGAGATCTGCTATTAATTCTTATGATAAGGGATTTTATGGATTTGGATTGCTTAGTAAGTGTCCTGTTGCGCATATATCTTTAAATAAGTGAAGATGTTGTGGCTACTTCACCTTGAAAACTTCGTGAAATTTTATCCTTTTATAAACTGGAAATGGTCTCGTAAAAGTGTTAATTAACAGATCTCGATTTACACAGTATTTTAATGTGACTGTAAATGAAAATTAAATTTTAACTATTCGAAGTAGGCGTGAGTGCTCTGTCTTACATACACTTTACTTGGACTGAGATCTCTTCCTCCAATACCGAAACACCTGTAAGAAAAATGTAAATAAGATATTTATCATTAAAAACCCAATATAGATGACATTCTGGCTCTCATAGTCACCTTATTTTACTTTCAACAAATGAGCATGGAAAGAACATTTACACAGACTTTTACGGACAAAACGCACACGCACACACACACATACACACAACACGTACACACACACACATACACACAACACGTACACACACACACACACGCGCGCGCACACACACACACACACACACACACACACACACACACACAAAGAGATTTTAATATTCATGTTGAACTAATACTTTTCCACCATATGTTTATAAAATATGATTCTACAAGACGTTGGTTTTCGCAGTCGAGGCAGACTGGCCTATTTCATTTGGACAGATATCGATTACGTAATAGTAAGGACGGAAGTCGTCCTGACAGCGGGTTTGTTAATTTAGATGAATAGGTGTCGTATTTGTCATTTCCTGTGGTCTTTTGTGTGCTTATGCGCTTGTATGCGTGTGTGCATACACTAATTTATGCGCCTGTGCTATTAAAGTTTGTATGCTTGCCTGTGTCTGGGTGTTGTGTGTGTGTGTGTGTGCGTGTGTGTGTGTGTGTGTGTGTGTGCACGTGCACATGTGCTTGTATTAAAGTGTGTGTAAGTGTGATTATATGCTTTGCGTGTGGACGTGTGCTTTTGAGTATTCGTTATGGAGCGTGTAACAAACCTTGCGCTTCTCCTGATTATCTGTGAGCTTGTGCTTTAAATGCGTGCAAGTGTGTGGTCTACTAGTGCTAGAGACTGAAAGATCAGAAGGATGAGACAGAGGGTAGGAGGGGTTGCTAAAGAGTTCATTAATAAAATCACAACATGTCTCCTCTAAAGAGGGAAAGACAAAGCCTGACCATGCGAGAGAGAAAGATTCGGGTCAAATTAGTGCTGGTCTATTGACTTCATCGGAGAGGTTGTGAGCAGTCATAAAGTGACATTGAAAAGGATAAATGGATAATTACTTAAAAAATAATCGTCTGGTCAAAACTCCACAGAAAGTAAACGTCACAATTCTTTTCTGTCTTTGTGTGCGTGTATATATATATATATGTGTGTGTGTGTGTGTGTGTGTGTGTGTGTGTGTGTGTGTGTGTGTGTGTGTGTGTGTGTGTGTGTGTGTGTGTGTGTGTGTGTGTCTGTGTCTGTGTCTCTGAAATGTACAATCAATAAGGAACGCGTAAAATAATTTTTGATGGAAACATGATCGTAAATTTCAAGGGCAAATTTGAAAAAATAATCTATACAAAGTGTTTCACAAATTGTGGCTCATGACGACGCCCTAGATCCTGAAATGGAGTGGACTCTAGAGTGCAGCTCCTGAATAATACCAAACTGTATTAGAGCTGTAAGTCTGTGGATGGAATAGTCACAGATGTCCTTTAGAGTTAGAACTAGGAGACTGTATTAAACAATTTAAACAATCAACTAAAATGTCCTCTAGAACTAGGAGACTGTATTAAACAAGTTAAACAATCAACTAAAATGCCCTCTAGAGCTATATCTAGGAGACTGTATTAAACAAGGTAAACAATCAACTAAAATGAACATGTGCCTTTAAAGAAATGTAAACGTTTGTATACAACTAGGCAATAATTTATGTCCGAAAGGCATGTTCATGTTTCACTACATGTAATCTGTGTTGTCTCTGCTTTTTTTACCTTCAAATTAATGGAGTTCAACTTTTCCACCACATCTTCACAATAGTTTATATGAGACTGTATGCAAACATTGTAAATCATAGTCTTGTTTCATGATTAAACATATTTATTTTAGTTCAGATAAAAATAATAGATATGTATACCTATGATTATTATTATTATTAACCATCCAAAACTAATTACAAGTGATGAGAATCTTAATTTATTTTATTAAAGATGCTCCAGAAATTAAAAAAAAAATCCTCTCGTTTTTCTCACTTGGCGCATATACTGGCGCTATAAACGTTTTCTCTCTTCCACAACATTAAACAACATTTACGGTCACACAATGTTTCCTTGAGTGGAAACTTCTTACTAAAGACAAATCCGTCATTAATCTATATTTAGCGAGCCCCCATCCACCCACTTTCTTCCTCAGCATAAAATATCAATATGTGTAAGAAGGTCAATACATTTGACAATAAATGTATTAAATCAACAATAAAATGACAAATACAATGAAATAGATTACATGACATCAATATTTCCACGAACCCACGTTTAGATAATTTTATGTTTACATAGTCTTATATCTTAAAAATACAATTCAACCATACAGTCAACACAAATAGTGTCAGAGTGAGTAATTGTTTAAGAATGTTACCAAAGTGTCAGAGTGGGCAATTGTTTAAGAATGTTACCAAAGGTCAGAGTGGACAATTGTTTAAGAATGTTACCAAAGTGTCAGAGTGGGCAATTGTTTAAGAATGTTACCAAAGTGTCAGAGTGGGCAATTGTTTAAGAATATTACCAAAGTGTCAGAGTGGACAATTGTTTAAGAATGTTACCAAAGTGTCAGAGTGGGCAATTGTTTAAGAATGTAACAAAAGTATCAGAATGGGCAATTGTTTAAGAATGTTACAAAATTGTCTGAGTAGGCAATTGTTTAAGAATGTTACAAAAGTATCTGAGTAGGAAATTCTTTCTTTAAGAATGTTACAAAAGAGCAAGAATGGTCAATTGTTTAAGAATTTTTTTTTTTAAAATGGAATTGGGCAATTGTTTAAGAATGTTACAAAAGTGTCCGATTTTGCAATTGTTTATGAATGCTAGAAAAGTGTCAGAATGGGCAATTATTTAAGAATTTAAAAAAAAAAAATGAAATTGGGCAATTGTTTAAGAATGTTATAAAAGTGTCAGAACGGGCAATTATTTAAGAATGTTACAAAAGTGTCCGATTGGACAATTATTTAAGAATTTTTAAAATCGTGTCGTAAGTAAGACATTAATCATTTAAAAGAATTCCGAGTTAGTATTTGTAGTAGTTATTATTAGAATTAGAATTAAATATTACATAAATAAAAATAGCCTTACTTAACGTTGCAATATTTAATTTCCCTACAACTAAAATCGGTTTTGAATGAGCAAGAATAGAACCCAGAACGTTTAGCTAGCAGACACTATTTCATTGAAAAAGGTCAGATGCGTTACGACACGTCAACAAATTAATTCCATCTACCTACATCTCAGGTCTTGTTGTTTACGCTGAAAAATGACTTCTGTCTGAAAACAAGGAGAACTGAAGAGCTCGCTAATCTAATGAGAAAGTAACTTAGTAACTACATCGCCCTGGTGAAAATGTAACATAACTCATGACACTGACCCAAATCCCTTAGAGAGCGTCGTAACAGTAATCTGGTTAACGATAGCGATCTGACAAGTGAGACTATTGACGTGAAGTTTGCTAATGGAGAGAAACACATATTATGAACTCAATCTTTCAAAGTACAAAAATCGGAAATGATAATTCTTAACCCGATATGTTTTCGTCTTATAAATGTTCTTTTATAAATGAGTCTCTTGCAGAAAACAAGTTTTCTCTTTGCACTCACCTGCAAAAAAGAGATAAACGAATAAAAAGCATAATGTGGTGCTGAATTGTATTCAGTGAAATGGCCAATGTGGATTCACAGAGACAAAAAGACACGTCAGCTATGAATGGAAAGAAAATTAGGCAGATGCTGAGAAAGATAAATAAAGTAAGATGAATAGAAGGACATATATAATTAGATTATGGAAAATTAGGCAAACAAATAAATAGATGGATAGAAAAAAATCATAATGAAAAGAAACATGGATGGAAACGTCAACACAAGACATCACGTGGTTTTAGATCAGTTTACCAAAGACTTTGCAATATTTGATTCTACTTTCCACTTACATTTTCTCAGTTCAGATCGATGAAAATCAAACAAAATTCATTTCACTGGCTGAAAGAAAGTTAAAGACACAAAACAACCAAACATCATTGTCCATTTTGAATCACTCAGGTAACGCGCGGTCACTGAAAGCAGTGACGAAGACGGGACTATACTGCCCAGTGCATTTTGTAACTTAGAAGGACTAGTATCGAGAACCTTGATCCAGTGAGTATTATGACCTTGTGACATAATGTCTTACGTATTTGACAAAACAAGTTTGTAGCGTTATTCTCTATCTGATGGTATGTTAAACTGTTTCAAGAATTGTTTTCACATTACGTACTAATGAAATGGAGGGGGAAGAATGTTTATGAAAAGAAAACCCCATAAGAGATGAACTATTTTAAATAAAAGTAAGTCACAAGGTCACGGCAGAAGGTTAAAAATTGCACTGCCGATTAGACAGATTCCAAAAAATAATTTCTTTTATCGTTTCAAACGAAAGTAGTACCGGTTATGATCGTGCATGGAAGACTATGTCAGTGCCTGTCATGGTAATCTTTTTTTCTTGTTAAAGCAGCGAATACCAATTGATGAAATATAACAATTCTTTCACTAAAGTGTAATCAAAAGATCTATCGTTTGCTGGTTAAAAAAAGGAAACTAATAATTCTAACTTTTATTTTTTTTTACCTTCATTTCACACTTATAGGTCACCATTTTAGAGTATCACCCAATTCCCTGTGCTTTTGATTATAATATGTTACGTCATGTGTCTAGCTTTGTTTGCCGGACTCCAATGTACTCTGTCTGCCTGCGTTGTCCTGTGTCGGACTCTATTGTATTTTTGTTCTTTGTCTGATTGAGTTTGTATGTGCCTGATTCTTTTCTTGCTAATTCTCCTGTCCAGTGCCTTCTGCTCGCTGTCTAAGAAAGGCATTGACAAGGTCTATGCGTGTGAAATAAGAGTTTAATATTGCCCTACCACTTTTGAGAAATATTATCCTGGAAAGCATAACACATTAAAATATAATTAAATAAATCGATGACAATTAGTCGTGTTACCTAACTTGCCATTTGTGAAGATTCTGGTTTCACTTTAAAAAAACTGTTATGCAACTGAAATTTATTTGTTTGTTGGACTGACGTATTTTCCTTCACCGTTTCGTGGGCTAGATTGTTAGTCGAACTGGTTTTAATTATGACACAAGGGGAGATATATTTCACGTTTTATTCTTGTTTTCATAAGTGGTCTATGACACTCTATCTTGTCTTGCAGGTGCTTGTATTTGTTCACGATTAGATCTCTTTAAAGCTTATGAATATGAGCCAGTTAAAAAGGAAGTTAGAAGCTTATGTAAATGTACCAGTTAAAAAGGAAGTTAGAAGCTTATGTAAATGTACCAGTTAAAAAGGAAGCTAGAAGCTTATGTAAACGTACCAGTAAATAAGGAAGTTAGAAGTTTATGTATATGTATAAGTTAAAAAGGGGAGTTAGAAGCAATGAAACAAAATCTAAGGTAAATGAAAAGAAAATAACTTAGAAAGAAATTTAGAAAATAATTAAAGTTAGAAAGGAAAGAAAGAAAGAAAGAAATTTAGAAAAGAAAGGAAGAAAGAATGAAAGGAAGAAAGAAAGAAAGAAAGAATCAAAGAAAGAAAGAAAGAAAGAAAGAAAGAAAGAAAGAAAGAAAGAAAGAAAGAAAGAAAGAAAGAAAGAAAGAAAGAAAGAAAGAAAGGGAGGAAAGGAGGGAGGGAGGAAGGAAGAAAGAAAGAAAGAAGGGAGGGAAGGAGGGAGGGAGGAAGGAAGGAAGACAGACAGACAGACAGACAGACAGAATGAATAAATGAATGAATGACAAACATAATTCTTGTGTAAAGTGAAGCTAAAATAAATTTTAACTATTGCTTCGCTGTTTTGTGTGTTAGTTGCTATTTAAAATTTATCTTTTTCTTTTTTAATTCTTATCTTCCGCATAATAGAGAAATAAGAGAAATGTCATGCATTTTGTGCCAGAGCTCAATGCTTAAGAAATATGGCAGATTTGTCCACAAAGGAATTGATAAAGGATTCTTTACACATAACCTATAAATGAACTAACGCAGGAAAACTAATTCATCTTAGAAGCTCCTTGAAAGTCTAATGTCGCTTGACCCTGAAGTAAACTTATGAGAAGAGAATATGAAAACACATCTTTGCCATAAATCAGAAATCACGATGGAAAAGAATAAAACAGAGAAGGACGCTTAATGTATAAATTAATATTTATGTGATCAGAATTATGGGTACTTTGAAAGGGAGCAATTCAGCCATTTAAAGAATGAAGCACACTTTATTTAGCGATGGAGACATTCAGTGGGCGATGACAACTTGCTACTGCACTTGACGGCTAATGGACAATATCTCCACAAAATTAAAAAAAAAATGTTGTAAGTACATTTTACTTTAATTTTACCGCCTCCCCCGCAGTAATCCAGTAGTGCGCTGTTACCTAAACGACATGAAGACAAACATAATGTTTAGAATCGTTTCATTTATTATACAAATAAACTACAATAAAGATCTCGTTAGAAATTTTAAAAATAATTACATGAATAGTTATGCGCATGTTTAGGAAAAAACCAACAAAAGAGCGCCATTGTTATTTCATTCACATGATTATTTTCATAGCGAATTAAATTCATGGCTGGTATGGTTGCACTTAACCAAAGTCATACGGTCCTTGACATGATCTTGTAAACCCATAGCAACCTGCTACGACAGATTGGTAAGCTTTTAAACTTGACGTAAACTCGGCTTGCTCTAGCATGTGTGTTTCCATTCTAACTCCGCCCATTCTTAGCATACCGTTAAAGTTGTGTAACAATATTATTTCATCACGTCGATACGTCAAGTTCTTGTATCTCGTTACACTTTAATATATTTCACTATCTTGTAACCTGTTGGTGCCCATAGTTTACTTTCAGGTTTCAACATTTTCACTTTTTATCACCCATTTTCAATGCATGATCTATAAATGTAACACTGTAAGCTTCGAAACCAACCCACAGATATATTAATTTCATGGGACCTCAACGTTATTGTAACTCTTTGAAGTCCTTAGTGCCTTTCTGCTGCCTTGTAATGATAATTGTTTGATTTTTAATTTAACTTTAGATTTAGTAATTTTAGCTTTGTTTAATCTCAAAATACCATTACAGTATGTTAGAATCTTGCTGTCCTCTATAAACTCCCACCCTCCGAGATTATATATCCGCGTTGAAACTCCCTAGGTCTTTGACACTAAAAAATCTTTATAACCGCGTTACCTTTTTATAACATGGAGAGCCCTTATCATTAATGGTAACTCTGTGTAATGTTTCATAATACCAGTGTAGAACTGAATGTTCTAGTAATTCTTCTGGGACAGGTTTGCCAATAGGCTAAGATTTTCACCGCAGGTGTCACCATGAAAAGTGATGTAACTCCTTCGCAATGTCCTACATTATAGCAAATTAATAAAGTTGTATAAATCCTCTTTTACCCTGTATGGTGTTCTGGTGATCCAGAAGGCTCTTCTGCCGCCAATATAAACACGTGAAGTTTTGTAAATAATTATAAAAAATCTTCGAATCATATAAGGTAAATATTCCATGCTTGTCACCTAGAAGGAGTGAGTGTTGCTCACAGCATGATACATGTCGCGTTGTAAAGAAACAGAAAGAAATATCAGGATCCTCAGTCTCATTCGGCCTAAATAACCAATGTGGTCATGGAAAGAAAAAATTAAAGTAAGGAGGTCGTGCCACGGAAGACCGAGTAAAAATGGAGAAAATTATCTTCTAGACTGCGGTAGAGATTTCCTCTGGGCAGCCCCTCTAGCCAGGCGGTAAATACGTGTAACCAGAACGTAATGAGACCCGACCAAGATCTAAATTGCCTCTAGATAGACTGGCTATCGGAAAGAGCGCGTGACAGTCATTAAAGGATAACCTACTCCATTTTGAATTCACGATTTGCTCACCCAATGCGAACTTGTAAATGGTTGGGCGGAGAAATGAATTGGTTGTGAGAGGCACGTGTATCCGTCAAATTGTATTCGCCGTAGGTATTTCTGCAGTCTTGAGACCTTAAGCGGCAGTTAATTGTTTAAGTGTTTTCTATGGGGAAGTACTAGTTTGTGACATGCACCCATTTATGACTGGTTATAATTATTATTTATTAATTAATAACACAAAACTAATTACAAGTGATCGAGAATCTTAATTTATGGTTATTAATAATTCTCCCACAAGATCAAGATCAACATACTTCTCACTTGGCGGATCATAAGGGAGCGCAAAGCTCTACTCTTTGCACAACAATAAGATAGACGTTTTACTGTCGCATAATGTTTATGCAGGTGGAAACGTCTTATTAAAGGAGTAATAATAAACCGTCTTCATTTATATTTAATGAGCCCCCCCCTCAACCCACAATACAGTTTAATTATATGTGCAAGGTAGGCAAATTTAACAATAAAATCCACCACAGGTGCACCACAAGTCTGTGGGGACCAGAAGCAGACCAAGATGAAAGGTCTATTGCGACTTCTAGGGTGAGTGTGAGCAAAACACACAATACATTTAACAATACATTTATTTAATCAGCAATCAATATACATATATACAAATAAAATGAGAAGGGTATTTGACATCAAATAATTCCACTACTTATTTAGCCTTATATTCTAAAACATAATTTAGCAGTCAGATTAGTACCAACAAATAAATCATATGACTATATTTATAATAGAAGAAATGGAGATATAGAATCATTGTTTACATAATATGTTCAATGACGTAAGCCGCAACAGTCCTTGTGCACTTTCATAACCATGTCACACATTATTGTTCACAATAGAATAGTCAATCTCTGCTAAGCTCATTATAGCACAATTTAACTCTGTAGATCCCACAAGACTAATCTATGCACACATTAGCTTTGTTAGCTTTTCGAGTAGACAATCACAGTAATGAACTTCCAGGAGTTATTTTGCTAGAAAAATTCCACAGTGGAGTCAGACACACTTGCAGATGCACACAAACAGGGTGCAGTGAATCATCACAACCTGCACACTTAGGATGGAAACTTCTCTAATCCACCACAAGCATACAAAGAAGAAGAGGGGAAATGGTTTGCTCCTTTCTGAAACATCATAATCAGAGAGCAAACTAAGTTCCATAATTAATCATCTCTATTCTCCATTCTTTCTTAAAATCATTCACATCTTACAATTTCTGCAACAATATTTATTAGCTGATACATCTGTGCAACATAATAAATACAACATAATATAATCAATTACAAAGTGTTTCTGCAAGAAACAATGTCACTTGTTTAACAAATTACATGCAAGCATCATAATTCACAATTGTATAAATGATAGCTTTTTCACATAATACATCTTTACATTAAATTACAAATGTAATATATCAATAGCAAAGTGTACACAATATTTCTAAGTCCATTCTCTCTTAATAAATCATTTAAATCACCATAAGATAACAATTACCTTTTATGACCAGATTTGAATTACATCAAAATCAAAGTGATTAGAATATAGAAATGTCTTCAACAGATAATTTCTGTGTCTATCATCCATTGGCTAGTTCGTTATTTGTAAACCTTAAAATATTAGAAAGCAAAAATTACTCATCCAATCTGGACTGGTTTGGATTAATTACATCAGCAAGTTCTAGCATATTCTTTTATCTGAATTGTTATTTTAACTCTGGTACTTACAGAAATATCGTCATGTGTAGTACCCAAAGGTCATGACATGTTCACATTTAATGAACTATATAATAATTAAGTTTAAAAATAGGGACAAGCAGAGTGTTTCCACCACATAGTTAATGTAATATGAAACGTAGAAACCATATCTACGTAAGATGAAGCCACATTGGTAAACATAATTTTTTAAGGTCTGTTTACAACACTCTTGCCGTTGAATTAGAAGACGTAGATTGCATTAACAGCTAAGGAACACTTTTTGGAATTGTTTGCTATGTACTATCACTGAGAACTAGTGATTCCATTACAGTCTCACTTTACAGATGAGAGACTGGGGAGCAAGAGGTGGAGAGATGAATCTGCTACGTCCTTCGTGTTGTCTCGTGGTCCAAACCTTCAGTCTGTTTCTACTACTCATGTCCCCAGACTTAATGTACTTAATTGATTTTCCTAGCCGTTAGTCGCAACACCACTCCCCTTCCCATCAAAATTGCTGTTATTAAGTTTGGAACTGCCATGCGATACGCAATTAGATAATCCTACATGTCCTGATTTACTTTGTAGCAATTAGGGATTGTATCACTATTTTGCTGTTAGGAAATGGTACGATTTTAACGCTGGATTTATTTATTTATTTTTTTATAATTATTGCATATTTTTCTTCATTTAATGTTACTTTAACGTGTTTTACTTCGCAGACATAGACATCTTCGACAGAAAACAAAAAATAATTGTTACCCATGTCGTAACATTGAAGTCATAGTTTTGTGCGCAACAATGCACATCACCAGCTGAACAATTTACTAGACACTAACAACAATAGTAATAGCAATCAGTCAACCAATTACAATTACCAATTTTATCTCACGCTCTAACTTCATTTAATGCGAATATCACTGATGAATATAGAGATATATATTAACAAATCGTTTTGCCCACAAATTCTCCAACAGGCAACGAAATGGTCCTATGTAACATGACCCCCACCCTTTCTCTTAATCTTTGGCGCCTGGAATGTTAAAGCATTACCTAAATGAGGTGTGGATCTTTACAGGCTTCTCTGAAATTTCCGGATTCGGTGCCTATTGAGACCAACGGGCAGGTGATTCCTGACAGGTCTCCTTAGCAGCCGCTTAACCCTATTCGTCGTTCAAAGGCATTACCGATGTCTCGATTGCCGAATTCCGGATCTTGGCAGACTTCAGGAACTTGCGAACAGTTTTCATGATGTTTAAACTCTGTGTTTCTTGATAATGCAGCAGTAATTTATCCGCCACCCCTAAATAAGTTGCCGTTATTCGTTTCTGCGTTTTTCACAATTTGCCAACGTTAGTGTATGGTGTAAAATGGCTATGTAATAGATGGTGTAGAGTAGCTATGTAAAAGATGGTGTAAAATGGCTATGTAATAGATGGTGTAGAGTAGCTATGTAATAGATGGTGTAGAGTAGCTATGTAATAGATGGTGTAAAATGGCTATGTAATAGATGGTGTAGAGTAGCTATGTAATAGATGGTGTAAAATGGCTATGTAATAGATGGTGTAGAGTAGCTATGTAATAGATGGTGTAGAGTAGCTATGTAATAGATGGTGTAGAGTAGCTATGTAATAGATGGTGTAGAGTAGCTATGTAAAAGATGGTGTACAGTAACTATGTAATAGATGGTGTCAAGTAGCTATGTAATAGATGGTGTAAAATAACTATGTAATAGAAGGTATAAAATGGTTATGTCAAGGATGGCATATGGTGGTTATGTCATAGAAGGTATAAAGGTGTAAAACCGTTGCTACCTGTTTTACCACTGTCCGCCAGCCCTCCCGCCCTCCACCGAACACAAGAATGGTTTAGTGGTCCAATTGGGGCACTCCAGACCAGAGAACGTCTGATCTTGAAAGGATAAACGAAAGCCCAAATGGTGACGTAAAGCAGCTATCGTAACACACACACACACACACACACACACACACACGGCATAAAGTGGCTATATCATAGAAAGTATAAAGTGGCTATATCATAGTGTTACGTTTCCAGTATTTATTTAAAGACCCTGCTTAGAATAATTAAAAGACTTTAAATATAATTAATTCTTTCTCTCATATCCTATGCAGACTGGTTGCTCAATTTACTATTTGATTAATTAAAAGTGTGTCTTGTAGTCAGACGACAAATTTACAAACTAATAAATTGCGAACTTTTAGCTAGATTGAAAACCGTTAAATCCCTCTAAATTAATATGCATTCATTTCAACATCCTGCTCATTCGCCCCCATTTCAATCTAAGAATCTATTGGTCTATCATGCATATAAATTAACTACTAAGAGGTATTAACAAGAAAATAAGATTTAATAAAGTTTAACAAGTTAACAATAATCAAATAACGCGAATAGTCTATTACTCTGTCTCTACGCGCACATGTTCAATTCTCGTCAACAACTTAAATTGCCATCAATTGTTCATTTAATATTTGTACATCGAGATGTACTCAACTGAATTGCTTGTATCAGCCTGGTCTCTTTGTTTGGCCAGTCAATCTATTTTCACAGTCCCGCTCTAGCGACGCACGTGGTGCATAGGAGAAGGCGCTCCTCTTTTATGTAGCTAGGGAACTTGAATTTTAGTGACATGGACCCTCAGTGTAGAGTTCACCAGTAGAACCAAAGCAAGGTGAGGTAAGGCATGGACGATAAGACCGATCTGGAGAACAATGGCTCTAATATACTTTCGATTGAACACATCCTACTAAAGCATGTCCCAGATAAAATGCGCTGAGTAAGAGTTTCGACCTCGTGTCGTTTTACAATTAGATTTAGAAAAATGTAATCGTCTCAGGCATGTTTTCATTTAACAGCATGACGTATGAAGCAATAAAATAGATACAACGTTAAATTAATGTTCATACAAAGGGGTAATTCAAACTAACAAAGCGCTTCACAATTTACAATTAAAATTACACGCAATAATTGAATTACATGAGAAATTCATATCGAGCACAGGCATTCTGACTCTTAATGAATTAAAACAATATAAATTAAAGTACAAAATGGAAAAGGAGTTACAATCAATTTATATTCCGTAACTTATAGGTTTTTTTCAGCCATTTCTCTGGACCATGCTCAAGTATTATGGAAATAATATAATACATAGCATAAATACATACTTAAACAATATAGGCAAAATACTATTAAATAAAATGATACCTTTTTATGAGAAGTCGAATGGTATCTTGATTCTCAACGGCTTGTCGGCTGCCCCTCATGACCCGAGTTAGCTGAAATGGACCTAGCTAATGTGTTTCTCGCAGTGACGGAGCGGAAGCGTGTAGGCATATATATAGAAAAGCATATTGCGTATCACGTGACTGTTCGCGAAGCATGTAGTTGGTTCGAGAACCGGACAATGGTCCTAAAGTTACATAACATCTTGACCTGTTCTAGAAGCACCTCGAAAAAGGGAGCTTTGAACAAAGGAGCCAAGGATTTCAAAAATTCAAATTTGAAGTAAACAAGACAAGTGGGTCATCAGGTCGGACATTTTTATCAGACTGTGACACATAGAATGTATAACGTGGCGATGTAAAGGATGATATAAAGTAGCTATTACGGTTTGGTGTAAAGGGAATTTGTAATGGATTGTATGAAGTAACTACATAATAAATGGTATAAGGTGGATCGTAATGGATGATGTAAAGTAAAGCTATTAATGGATGGTGTACAGTGACTATATAATGGAATACCTGATGTCGCATGTAATGGGTGGTATAAATATTAATGGATGGTGTACAGTGACTATATAATGGAATACCTGATGTCGCATGTAATGGGTGGTATAAATATTAATGGATGGTGTACGGTGACTATATAATGGAATACCTGATGTCGCATGTAATGGGTGGTATAAATATTAATGGATGGTGTACGGTGACTATATAGAGGATGCACTAAAAAGACTATGTACTCATTATTTTTTTGTGTCTATGCGTAGCTCGTAGCCATACGTGCCATACGAGTACTAGTTTTCCTAATACGTTCACACACAATTCCCCTTACAATACATGTTTCTTACTGGCAACGAACTGTCGTGAAGTTAGTCACTAAATTCAAATAATAATTCAAGTAATAGTTAGTTGCTTATTTATTTGCTGCTTTTTTTTAGCTGTTGTTAATTAGATATTGAACAGTTAGTCACTTGTATCTGTACTTTCTTCTTTAGTAGTTACATTATTGTTTAACCGATAATTACCTATCTGTTGTTTTCTTATAAAATGTTAAAATAAAATATACGCTGAGTGCGCTGCATGGAAAATGCTCCCTGGGTACCTTGTCTGTAAAATGCTCCCTGGGTATCTTGTCTGGAAAATGGTCCCTGGGTACCTTGTCTGGAAAATGCTCCCTGGGTACCTGGTCTGGAAAATTTGCGGTGAATATATATAAAATGTAAAAATGCGCAGTGTGATAAATATTCACAATATGGTAAACAACAAAAACAAAATCGTACTATATAACCTTTTCCCTATTCTAGATTTTATTTTTAAAAGAGGGAGGGAGGGAGGCCCTGTATACATGACAGGCCACTGAATCAATGAGTCATTTGTCAATCGGCTTCAATCTCTCGGCAGCTTGACTTCTCAGTCCATAGCTGGATTATTGATCACGTGCTTATTTATAATGCAGTAACTGACATGACAGCATGGATCACACAGTAGCTTACAATGTTGTATGTGACATGACTGCATCAAGCACAGTCTAACGTACAATGCTGTCGGTGACATGACAACGTTGATTACAGGCTAACATATAATGTTGTGAGGGTCACGACAGCACTGATCTCAGTCTATCCTACAAAGATGCGACTGACATGACAGCATCGAGCACACTCTAACTTACAATGTTGTGACTGACATGACAGCTATTAAGCACAATGTAACTCACAAAGTTGTGACTGACATGACAGCATCAAGTACTGTCTTACAATACAGTGACTGTCATTATGACAATATCAAGCACAGTCTATCTAACGATGCCAGAATCTGTTTACCAAACAGGAGGCACTACGCAATACTGTTGCTTATAAAGGCTTAGTAAATCACTTGTCTGCTATCAGCAAGATACGCACCACGATTTATGGTCTAATATAAACAAGACATGCATGATGATACATAATTAAAGCTATTCAGCCATGCAACTCGAAAACAAGACATGCATGATGATACATAATTAAAGCTATTCAGCCATGCAACTCGAAAACAAGACATGCATGATGATACATAATTAAAGCTATTCAGCCATGCAACTCGAAAACAAGACATGCATGATGATACATAATTAAAGCTATTCAGCCATGCAACTCGAAAACAAGACATGCATGATGATACATAATTAAAGCTATTCAGCCATGCAACTCGATAACAGTTCTGTAAATACAGATACTACCGTGTAATGAGAGTTGCATGTATTTGCTAAAGGTAAATAAAATAACGTACAGAAACGCGTACACACAATAGTCACATTATTTACAATCATGAAGCATGATCTCTCAAGGTCAATGTTGAAACGTGAAGGTTGATTTCTCAAGGTCATACACATATATTGTTACAGATAGAAGCAAATTCATAAAATAAAATCTGTAAAAAAAATATAAACTATTTCACAAAATATTCGTTCACATTTAAACAGGAAAACTTGCTCCCTCAGTTAATAATAACAAGAGTACATTCCCCTTTCTTTAAATAGGCGGAGCAGCTGGAACACCGTGGCAGTGATTGCAGATCTACCTGTCTTCCATGTCGGACTGTGTAGCTTAGGGTCGCTCAACCATAAAATGTCGAGAGGGGTTCCCCGAGAAAACAAGTTTGAGAAAAAAAATAAGCATGTAGGCAGAGTAATTTTTATGCAGGGATTCTCTCAGACCCGGAAATTATTTTTCAAATTCCACTAGTGTAAAACGGTTGAGAATGGCTGGTGTAACTGTGTAACTAAATAAATTCCCTGTTCTCGCCATGCTTTAATGCACACTCGTAGCAAGAACTCGGCATGGTGGCGGAAAACAAATCCTGCTATATGTGAAATGAATAATATTTATATCGTGGAGAAAAACAAATCCTGATGTATGTGAAATGAATAATATTTATATCGTGGAGAAAGAACAAATCATGATGTATGTGAAATGAATAATATTTATATCGTGGAGAAAGAACAAATCATGATGTATGTGAAATGAATAATATTTATATCGTGGAGAAAGAACAAATCCTGATGTATGTGAAATGAATAATATTTATATCGTGGAGAAAAACAAATCCTGCTATATGTGAAATGAATAATATTTATAACGTGGAGAAAAACAAATCCTGCTAATGTGAAATGAATACTATTTATATCAGTAAAAGTGCACAATGCACATTTGCATCACAATACATGAAAGACTTAGCACTACATCGAGATTCGCTTCGATCTTATTGCATTCTCCACCAGTACATCAGAAGGAATCGCAGGCCGATGTGCAACAAGGGAGCATGGGTCAACACTCAGTAAAAAAAAATAAGAACCAGACTGGAAACTGAATCTAAGATCTCGAATCTGTTTCCGGTTTTCCGTACTTTTCGGATACAATTGTGTCTACGCTGCTTCAAAGGGACCAATGTTAGATTGCCGCATCTGCCGATCCCGTTCCTAATTGACCATTTTGTTAAAATCGAGTTCCAAAGGAAATTGAATTCATCCTTTCTTCTGGACTCCAGCGTCACTAAGTTAAGCTTCACTTAATATGATATTACCTGACCACCTACTTACTGACCACACTTTTACGTGTCTCGACCTCCTGTTCGTATACCAAGTGATAACAACAATCCTTGAGTGATAACAACAATCCTTGAGTGATAACAACAATCCTTGAGTGATCAAAAGGATGGTCCCGCTACTATGAAATGTTTCCGCTTGATCTACTAGCGTGACGAAAGACGAATAGCATTATGTTTGTGAATTTTATGCATGCTGGCCATTCCTTAAAAATCTAAAGGTCTAAGAGTGCCTAGATGAAACTTACCATTAACATTATATTATTATTTTACAATATTGCAATGCCTTAGCAGCTTTCATTGCGGTAGGGTGTGACGAAAACCACACGTCTTATAAATGTAATACAGGAAAAGAACAAACTTAACTGTTCAAAAGAACAGGTAAACGTTTATCAAAGATTACAAGCAAAACTATGTTCAAACGAGCAATCTTTTTCAAGTAATATGATGAAAAATGATTAGATTAATCAAGGCGTGTATAAATACGATATGATGCTCTTAATTCCACAGTAAATAATAAATACATAAATGGAAATTTTTAAATAGATGTTTAAGTTGGTCATAGATAGAAAACGAAGAACGGAATTGAGTCATCTATCTATCTATCTATCTATCTATCTATCTATCTATCTATCTATCTATCTATCTGTCTGTATGTCTATCTATCTATCTATCTATCTATCTATCTATCTGTCTGTATGTCTATCTATCTATCTATCTATCTATCTATCTATCTATCTATCTATCTATCTATCTATCTATCTATCTATCTGTCTGTCTGTCTGTCCATCCATCCGCACAGAGATATTCTTTCATGTATGTGTGTGCGCATCAGTGTTTGAGTGTTTCCGTGCGTGTGTGCGCGTGCTTGTGTGTAAATGTGTACGTGCAAGTGTGCATGTGCACAAAGAGTGTTTCACAGAGATTCGATATACTTCACTTAATAATAATAATAATAACAATAAAATTACGTCAATTTTTCTCTGTGGTGGATAATTCATCCACACTACTAATTGATCCCCTCCTACTCCTATGCTCTTTGCTAATTGCATTTTTTTAGCGCTAAAGCCGGGATATATTTCTGCCAGGGAGTCATATTTAAATTTATACATGCCTCCGTATGTTCCTGTTATCTCATCTCGTTTTCATTGATCATGTTTTCTCGAATACCATTCCTATCTCACTGACCACTAGACACAAGGAAAAGAGATTGTAACTGTTGTCTTTCTGGACATGACTTTACTGCATAAGTGCGTCTATACTTTTTCACTCCCTAGTGTTACTTTCCTAGGTTTTAAAATGTCTCTAATGATTGTGTGTGTGTGTGTGTGTGTGTGTGTGTGTGTGTGTGTGTGTGTGTGTGTGCGTGTATGTGTGTGTGTGTGTGTGTGTGTGTGTGTGTTTCTGTATCGATTGTAGCAATTTGTTTCTGACTGTTATCATTGAGCAGTTCTTTCATGCCTGTTGCCAGTGAGCAGTGTGTTAGAGTCTCTATCAGTGAGCAGTATATTTCTATTATCAGTAGGCAGTGTTCTTGTGATTATTGTCAGTGAGCATTATGTTTCTAACTTTTATCAATGAGCAGTGTGTTTCAGGCTGTATCAGTGAGCAAAGCGTTTCAGGCTGTATCAGTGAGCAAAGCGTTTCAGGCTGTATCAGTGAGCAATATGTTATTGATGTTATCGGTGAGCAATGTATTTGTGACTGTCTCAGTGAGTATTGTATGTCTTGACTGTGTCAGTAAGTAATGTGAGATGTGATTGTCTCAATGAGCATTGTGGGTCATGGCTGTATCAGAAAGCAATGAGAGATGTGATATTCTCAATGAGTATTGTAGGTCATGACTTCATCAGTAGGCAGTGGCTGTATCAATTAGTATTGTGAGTCGTGATTGAGTCAGTGGTCTCTTTGGGTCTTGATTATACCTATCAATCGCATGCATGCACTCACCATTCACATACTCACAAATACACACAAACGCATACTCATGCTTGATCTCAACACACACACACACACACACACACACAATTTTCCTCGTACACACGTACACAAACAAGCAATAATACGCCAGAACAACCTCTCCTATTACATCCATCTTCCACCCCTAATAATCTACATCCACCCATATTCACTCTCTCTCTCTCTCTCACACACACACACACACACACACACATGCCCACGCACACAGACACATACAAACAAACACAATTACCCTCGTACACATGCTCGCAAACACGTAATAATACGCTAGAACAACCTCTCCTACTACATCCGTCTCACACCCTTATTAATCTACATCCATCCAAAGCAATGCTTTAATTGCCTTTATTTTTATGTTATTATTGGTGTGTGTGTAGGCGAATGGCTTTAATATTTATTTATAATAGAAATAAAGCAATAAACATGTGCCTCTATTTTTGATGTCACCAGATCAGTTACTTCCCCTTGTCTCCGGTGTGGCTCAAATTTTTCTGCTGACATCGTGTTGTCTTTGCGAAGCGAAAAAGAAAGAAAAACTATAACTCTTAAAGAATAATTACAAGTAAACAAATTAATAAAGTTTTGCTTCCTTGTACTTTTAGCAAACAGGGTAAAGTTTTCCTATCGTTTCGTTTCTTAACGACAGACATGGATTACGTGACATCAGTAGCATATAAACTTTCCCACAGCACCGAAATTCTTTCACTTCGTCTGTCTTTAAAAATTTGAATGCGGTTCTTGCTCTTCATCTGGTAGCTTTACAAATATTGTATAGACAAAATGTGACTCTTCAACAAAGAATCCCGCTGCTGGGATACTGCACGGCTGTCAACGAACCGATTTAAGATTTAATGTGGTTAAATAAATACTTAGCTCTTCTTTCCCCCACCCCTATCTTTTAATTCATGTCAGGAGACGATTTGTAAGTGCGTCTCTTTTTGACTAAAGAGTCTTTTGACGACATTATGTAAGTGCGTCTCTTTATGACTTAAGTAAAGATTCTTTTGACTGCATTATGTAATAGTAAATAGTTTCGGTGACTGACTGGAACGATGGGGATGTCTAAATGTGTATATGCGCGTATATACGCGCGTGTGGATACATGTCTGTGCGTGCATGCGTGTTTGTGTTTCTGTGCTACTTCTATAAACGTGCGGCATATTGGTTTCTTACTTACTGATGATAGCTATACGCCTATTACATTGGTTTCTTACTTACTGATGATAGCTATACGCCTATTACATTGGTTTCTTACTTACTGATGATAGCTATACGCCTATTACATTGGTTTCTTACTTACTGATGATAGCTATACGCCTATTACATTGGTTTCTTACTTACTGATGATAGCTATACGCCTATTACATTGGTTTCTTACTTACTGATGATAGCTATACGCCTATTACATTGGTTTCCATATTTACTTACTGATGATACCTATACGCACTCTTCTCTCCTGTTTCTTTCTGTGTGTGTGTGTGTGTGTGTGTGACATTTTTTTTCTTTTCAAACTATCGGGAATAATGCTCAAAAACAGAAAAAATATAGACATACGATCCACACTCTGGAGGAAGAGAAGTACTTTAGACTCTACTTCGTAAGTCTATTGTGTATGTGTCCAAGCTTGCGATGTACTTAATTCCAAGTAGATGAACACCGACGTTGCTCTGTGGTACAATTCTACAAGCCCGACGTTGCTCCGTGGTACAATTCTACAAGCCCGACGTTGCTCCGTGGTACAATTCTACAAGCCCGACGTTGCTCCGTGGTACAATTCCACAAGCAGTGAAAGTAGAGACGAAGTAAAATTAATGAAAGTTGGTTGGGATTTTTTCCCGTGTTTTCAAGTTCGTGACTCAACAAGTGTGACAAAAATATGCATTTGTTTTTAATTTCGATAGGAACCGTTAGAAAATATTCAATGCAAACTGTAAATGAAAGTA
The DNA here is from genome assembly GCA_028829895.1 of Sinotaia quadrata. NCBI lineage: Eukaryota > Metazoa > Mollusca > Gastropoda > Architaenioglossa > Viviparidae > Sinotaia > Sinotaia quadrata. The sequence goes on from CM054177.1 coordinate 71,355,547, forward strand.
TCAACTTATTAACTGATTTTTATTAGTAAAATCTACTGTACTAAACTAATTGATTATCAATCGACTGATTGGTTTATATTAGATCTTGTGAACATAAGGTTTCTCAGAGAAATGAGTAAAGTTATCAAGTACCGACTGGACAACTGAAGGAGTACTTAAGATGTTTGCGGTCCAACAGTTGTACAATATATGTACTCCTGAATGACGCACACATCTACACGAGAGAGACGAGACTGACCTTTAAACTTTTGCTTCCAGCTCTGCCCATCAGCCATCTCCTGCATGCAACTCACTATTGTCCTAAACTGAAAAGTAATGTTTTTAATAATGCGATGTACTGTACAAAGTGCTGTCCAAAAAGCTATCCAAAATGCTGCCCAAATTGCTGTCCAAATGCTGTCCAAAGTGCTGTACACAGTGCTGTACAAAAAGTTGTCCAAAGTGCTCTTCAAAGTGCTGTACAAAGTGTTGTACACATACTCACAATACATGGACTGCTGAAGTAAACCGAAACATTCTGGTACCAAATGCAGTACAAAACGTCAAGAAGGAGATAGTCGTCAAGGTGAGACAGGACCCTCCCTCTAATGCTGGCAGCGCCAAAGTAAATGGCATTGACCTTGAGTGTCTTTTCGACACAGAAACTGAGTCTGAGTTCATAGTTTGCAGTGACCTCATCAGAGAGGAAGCCTATACAGACCAGACTGTCACCCTTACATATACTAATCAAGGGGACATAATAGCGACTACCCATCATATATTGTACATACACATGTCATGTCCTTAAACAGAAGGATACATAATGGCCGTGGTTTTAGACAAATCAGTGCGAAGTTTCATTCTAGGGTGCAAATATGTCACCCACGCAGAGCCAAAGAAACCTAATGTCATACACGTGCGTAATATGATGAAAAAGATGAGTCATTTATGGAAACAACTCACGACCCGAAGCTAACCATTTCTTATAATGAAAGAGTCTCATCTGCAGCAAGAAGGCCAACGATGACGTGTACGCACAGCTCATTGCGCGCCTCCGCTGTTGAAAACCATGTACTAGAGACAGACACTGTCGCACCCCAACTTGTCGCAGCAGCAGTGACAGACGAAACTGACAACATAGACCCAGACTACCCATTTGTGTCTAACGAGACATATCGTGACGTATGCATTGATACAGAACTCACGAAAACACGTCGGGAATTCAAAAGGGTATTATGTGACTTCCAAGATGTATTAATATAAAAACTATGGACACACAGAACTAGCACAAAATATCTTGTAAATGAGTCAGAAGGTAAGTAATATATTAGCAATGTCGATCATTGATGAGGTACTTTTAAATAGGCAGGTGTCGACAACAATGTGAATCTTTGATTTACATAATAAAAGAACATAAAAGTAGCGCTGAGAGGAATAAGAAAATACCACACCAAAGTTTATAATTTATAAATACATGGAGGTGTGTTTGTGAAACATGATTAGTATATGGGGAGTGAAGGTTCGTTTTATTCTTCGTGACGTATTATTCCTGGGTATCAGGATAAAGCGAACATGTTTAATAAATAACCCTGCTAAACACATCAAGGACAACACCTATTAAAATCTGTTACTTCATTAAAACCATGTTAATTGTATCTGTCATTAACGATGTTGAATTTTTTACTTAGGTTAATCGTAAGTATCTATACTTAGGGTTTAATGTGCCTCAATGAGCCAGCGTCTGATTATTTTTCTATTTCGTGTTTCCATCTATTTCTGGTGCGACTGAGAGTGACTGAGGTGAGAATCCACCAGGTATCTTTGATTCGTGTCACGTGATGACAAATCGCGCCAAGTTGTGACTTGGTTTCCCGCTCTAGATGCAAAGGTGAAAGAAAGTGAACGTGTTAAGAGCATCGAGTAAGATGCATTCACTTCTACCTGCAGCGCACCAAAAAAATGAAGATAATGTTGAACCTTGATGACATTTGCAGACCTGAAATCGGAACAAAGCACAAGTGTTGTTGACAGTACTGATAAATGGAGCTTAACAATTCTCTAAACTGCTGGCTAGTTACATTTTATTGAAAGCAGTAAATCCGTGCATCTTGCATTCAATCTTAATTTGGACAAAAATCTTATTTTTAAGGGACCTGTAGTCATATGTGGCTAGAGTGAACTCATAGTAAAAGTGACCCTCTTCCTCAGACAGCATCATGCAAGTGCTGTAATTAATTATGCTACTGATATGCATTCTAGCATATATACCAAAGAAATTATTCCTGGACCTGTGCCATTGCCAACGTGTACCACGGTTGTTGTGCATGCTGCTAAAACATCCAGCCCGTCAACGTGAACTGAAGAGGAAGCTTGACAGATACTACAGCTAAGCCAAGCCACTGAGCCATTGACTATTTTTAGAACTGCCTTTTCCAAATGTCATGCCAGGTCATATCAATGATTAGAAAAGTAAGGTTTTAGTATCGTAATCAATCATTAATACACCTTTAGCTAATCAATCATAATTATCACACCTTCAACTAATCAATCAATAACATACCTTTAGCTAATGTTTATTTCCTTAATAAATAGTTGCCACTAGAAAAGCACAGAGTAGCTTATTTTATTCCTATCTTTTATCTTCTAAATAACCATGATATTATTGGGTGGCTGGGGGTTAGAGTTGTTGGATTATTGTCTATCTTATAACGAATTAAATCATTAATATTTATTCTGCCTAAGGACTCTCCATGTAATTTTAATTAATGCAGGGATGGGAGAGATGCATTAAAATAACTAAAATTTATCGTTACATCCCTTCACCAGAGGTCACAATGACCTTTCAGTAACAGATATGAGCTTTGATTGCGAAGACGGACCCATCCGTTATATTTTTTTCGTTAACACAGAAACAGGAGAAACACCGAATATATGAAGTCGATTAACAACTGGTGTACATCTACGGGAGAAAGAGACAGTATTCTGAAATATACTTTGCAGAGTATATTCTCTCCTTTGATCCGTGTTGTTTCATTTTTACGAAAGGATTGGTGCACACTCTTTTTTTTTATTCTCATGAAAAAATAACTTTTCAAAACATATTTATAAAAATAAAAATTAGTAAAGAAGTTTATAAACTCCCGACCACTGGATATGCGCAGAATGTTCTGGCATTGATGTTCACAGTTACTAAACTATTTGACTGTAAAAGAATTCATTTACTTTGGCACTGAAACGACAAACGTAAAGATAACGGATATTCAAACTAAGAACTCTAATAATACAAGCCCCTGGGGGTTGGTTTCTTATTAAGATTCTAGAAGCGATCTCAGGGAGGAAATCGAACATGGATCATTAGAAGTAGATAGTGCACTTCAGAAAACGTAAATAAAATTACCCCAATCTAATGCATTAACTTCAAATGTCTAGATTTTTGTGACGAGGCAAAATTCCGGAGTAGGCATTTCTTTAAACTCTTCACGTAGCATGACAAACATTCAAACACATTTTAATATGATTCAGTAAACAAAAGAAATATATGTATATTTGTAAAACATAGATAGATAGATAGGTAGGTAGATAAATAAATAGATAGATAGATAGATAGATAGATAGATAGATAGATAGATAGATAGATAGATAGATAGATAGATCGATAGATAGATAACACCTTTTCGTATGAAGAATCAGGAAAATATATCTCAATGTTACATTCAAAACGTGCGCTTGCTTTAATTTACAAGTCTATGACTATTCTAGTTTCTTAATTATCTTTGTGGGTACTACTTTCATAATATTACTCCAGGGAATTCTTGTGCTAAACACAGGAGGCGACAACGCAAAATTGGTCGCAAATACGACAACAAAGAGGCCACAATTTCATTTCAGGACGAGCACAAAATTCATGGATAATTTGATGTTTTGTGCAGATCGTGCATATGAAGTTTCCATTTATGGATCATTGATTTGAAACCGGATTTGCTATGTATCTTTGTTAGGAAGAGATCATGGAAAATGTTAATGTACAAACATATGAATTACGTTCGCCTGTCTTGGGATGCATTTAGATTGAACAATTTGAGTCAATTTACAAAGCGATAACTAGAGCAGAGTTTAAGTTATGCGAAGTAGTTATGGTAGCTTCTACTTCACCGTATGTCTGGCTAAAAGTACCACAACAAAACACTGTATTTATTTTCTCCACATTAACACTTATCACATCAATATGTTGAATGTGAAAAGGGATTTCTTTTTTTTTCTTCATCGATCTTACTCTTTGGGATGCAACTGAACAGCAAGGTCGTGGCAGCCATTGCTATGTAACGAAAGTTTCGACCGTTTACATCGATGATCACAACCGCTGAATGGTTAGTAAGCTGTTCGGTGGGGTCGGAACGATTAGCCTTTCTTGTCAAATATATTGTCCGGCATGAAACATAGATGGCGTACACAGAGTAAATATATTGTCCGGCATGAAACATAGATGGCGTACACAGAGTAAATATATTGTCCGGCATGAAACATAGATGGCGTACACAGAGTAAATATATTGTCCGGCATGAAACATAGATGGCGTACACAGAGTAAATATATTGTCCGGCATGAAAAATACAGTTCTAGTCATCTATTCTTTTCCACGCTTAAGTAGAAAATAATATGTGGTTGCATTTAACCCCTTAACTAGTGCTTCTTAGGTCACGTGTTGTTGTCAATACAGTTCCATATACTTACAATCAAATATTTCGTCAAAAAGACCTCTCTAAAATCAGTAAATGTAATAGAAATAGGCTCGAGAAACTGGTGGATATATTATTTTGGAAATACTATTTAATTTCTTGCCTTTGCTTCCAGCATTACGTGTGAAAGTGATATTGGTGGGTTGTACTCTCCAGAAATGTGACTATGAAAAGAGACTCTTACCTGGCATTCTTTTAGCATTCAAGTAACAATAAAGAAGCAGTTTGTCTTATGTGTAGCACACAACGAATACATGATCACTTTGTGATGAGCATCATTAACTTACTAGTCAATTAACGCTAGACATCGAACAACTCAAACAACTATATGTTGCCTACTGTAGTAAATTTGCCTGTCCCTATTTCTAGCCTTAATTTTTAAATTGTTAAATTGTCAAAGTAACCCGACCTTGGACGCTCCTTATGATGGTGTTTTCTTGACAATAACCCAACCTTGGGCACTCCTTATGATGTATCTGATGTAAATGTCAGAGTTGGAGTAAACACTCGAGAATATGCTAAAATATGCTGATGTAATGCAAACCAATTCCGACTGGACGAGTAATTTTTATTATTCATTGGTTACGATTTACGAGAACGAGACCAGCCAATGGGCTGAGATCTAAACGTTTTAATACTGTAGAAAATTCTATTGTCTAATCACTTGAATTTGGTGTGGCAAGAATTCCGGTCTTGAAAGATGGCCATTCGCATTTGTTTCTGTGTATGATTTGAATCTCCTGGCTTATTGATTATATACCTCTATGACTGACCATGGTAGAGGTGGGGAGCAGTAAGTGTGGAGAATACACTACACCCAATTGATGTATGGCGGCAAAGTATGCTGACTAAGTGTGCAATTTCTGGTATAAGAAAGTTACTGGAAATTGTTACAACTATTGTTCTGCTTGACGGCGAAGGCATCCAAGTCAACCTCGAGAGAATAGCAGTGAATCAGTGTCCTACAAACATGTGAGAGACTAGGAGTGAATCAGTGTCCTACAAACATGTGAGAGACTAGGAGTGAATCAGTGTCCTACAAGCATGTGAGGGAAACATGTTAAACTGTTGTAATAATGGTAAACAATAAACTTGTGTCTTCGTTACAAAAGTGCATGAAAGATTATTGAGACAGCTCCTCAATCAGATTACATAGAAACTATTATTGCTTATCTCTAATAACTCCATTTATGCTTTCTGATAAGAATTATCCTGTGATTTGTATTGAATTGTTAAATTGTATTATTTTATATGAGTGTGTAGTGTAAAAATTATTCGAATGTGGTTTTGTGGAAATATTAATGTCAAGTAATCTTAACATTGTATTTGTCATATATTATTTTGATTGTTGATTTAATAAATTTAATTTAAATTTACTTACCTTCTTACATATTTTGATAACCTTATGTTAGAGAGAAAAGTGGGTGGATGGGGGCTTGCTAAATATTGACATTTGTGTTCTCCTTTAGTAACAGCTTTTCGACCTACGGGAATATTGTGACTGTAATGTTTGTCTAAATGTTGTGGAAGAGAGGAAACGTTTACAGCGCCTGTATATCCACCAAGTGAGAGAAACAAGTGGTGTCTTTTGGAGAATATATTAATAACATAAATTAAGATTCTCCACACTTGTAATTAGTTAAAATAATAATAACCATTAACTAAGTGGCGTTTGGGTCACACCTAGTCTGGTCTTACATTTATTGATTGTCCTCGAGGTCACCATATAGCTAGTTTAATTATTATTTGACTTTAGAAACGCATGAAAATAATTGAAAAGAGACAAACTAAAAAAAACGACGGACTCAGAGAAACAAAGGGAGTGAAATTGAGTTCATAAAAAAAGGAAAGGAAGCAAGGATTGCGGGTGGAGGGTAAACGAAGAATGTAATGAAGAACGAAAAAGAAAGAGAAATGGTGGGGAATAAAATTTGAACTAAAGTAGAGAAAGTGCAAGACGGAGAGAATAAAGAAAAACACAACAACATTTTTAGCTTCCAAAGCAATTTCTAGAAGTAATTCAAATTAAATTAATTTATAATCAGCAATGCTGCATTACAAAAAAAATAATTGATTAATAGCTGATATGGTAGCAACTGATCTCAAGCCTTGGCTCTGTATATGCTCTTTTTCAGTTTTGTCCGCGCTTAAAACAAAAGTGACTAAGTGGTAAATACAACCCCTTATGCCTAGCATCTGTTAAGACTGTCACGCAACAGTGACGATAGTAGAATATGTAACATCTGGATACTTACTATTCAGCTTGTCAACTAAGTAAAGTATGTGTCGCACACAGTATTAACCATGTTCCACGTGACGCGCACAGGATTAACCATGTAGCATGTGACGCACACCGGATTAATAATGTTTCACGTGACGCACACCGGATTAATAATGTTTCACGTGACGCACACAGGATTAACCATGTATCTCGTGATGCACACAGGATTAACCATGTAGTACTTGATCCACACAAGATACACCAGGCGACGCGTGTCTGAAGCAGGATTAAACGCGTGACACTACACGGAACTCGAAAATATTTAACAAATTTGTGTTCTTAATAGAATGTGGGTAGCAGCACTCATGTACTATGCAATCTGAATTAGTGGTGTTAATTAATGTTGATATTTTCATATACTGAAAATAAGAAAAATCTATTTCGACAAATTTGCAACAAATCAAAGATTTGGTATGGAGATCTAATTCAATACATATTAGAGTGTGAAGAATCGTGTTTCAGTCAGCCAGTCCGACATATTTATACAGTGGTGAATCGCCTTTCACGACCAGTGATATCTATAGATTGTTGAATTGTGTTTCACAGTCAGTCGTATCTATAGAGTGATGAACCACATTTTTAGTCAGGATGTCTATAGAGTGATTAATCACGTTTCACAATCAGTCATCTAAAGAATAGTGAATCTTGTTTCACAATCAGTCATATCTATAGAGTGGTGAAGTGAGTTTTACAGTCAGTCATTTCTGTGGAGTGATGAAGTGAGTTTTACAGTCAGTCATATCTGTAGAGTGATGAAGTGAGTTTTACAGTCAGTCATATCTAGAGAGTGATGAAGTGAGTTTTACAGTCAGTCATATCTGTAGAGTGATGAAGTTCACTAAATCTCTCCGTTCTCACAACCCATGTTGAAAATTTAATAATAAACAGTAAGATGTAACTTCATTATTGTTGAGATAAATGTGAAATTGGCAGTTACAGTTTTCTGTTTGCGATAGCTAATGTAGTCTGTGTTTGTCACGTGGTGCCGTATCGACATGTTCCACTGGTCATTACTTTTGACTTGTTTCTGCATTTACAAGCATCTCTTGCTCAGTGTATGGATGCAAAAAATTTTTTTAAAATAATGGGGTAAGGTTTCTCTTTCCTATCGATCTTAATGCTAAATTTCTGACCAATACAGTTCTTTGTCTCGTGCAGTCCTTCAATTTTACTTGGAGTTCTCATGCTGTTGTGTCAACAGTAAAATATCATTATTCCTAACTCTGCCTGGATAATCCTTTGTGTCAACAGTAAACTATCACTGTCTCTAACTCTGCCTGGATAATCCTTTTATTTCAGCTAAATTTCTCAGTTTGTTTATGTTTTATAACATAAATTTTCTTGTCACTATCTCATTGATCTCAACAAGTCTTTCTCTCAAATCTACAACATGTTGACATGCTTTATGAACATCTTTGTCTACAGTTCTTACCTGTCCACTGATGTTAGACAATGGTCAATAGTCTCCATTCTGTTCTGTACAGTAATTTAGACCACACAGTAACCAGCACCTTGATGTAATCTCTGAATACAAAAAGTAATACTAGCACGCGTGTATCCCAAGGACGTGGCCTCATTTGTCACACAATTTATACGTCGTGGCCTTCAAGAAGCATTCTAAACCAACTCATGCCTGGACTGCAAGAATTTTATTAACCATTGCATAGTTATTGTATTAATATTGCATAGGTATTACATCAAATTTGCGTCGACATTGTAATAATATTGCATAGTTATTGTATTAATATTGCCTAGCTGTTGCGTCAGCATTGCGTATATATTGTATTAATATTGCGTAGATGTTTCATTAATATTACGCAGATATTGCATTAATATTGCGTAGATAGTGTATTAATATTGCACGTGTCGCAGTTTGATTTATCTCTGCGTTAGTGTGCGAACTACTCTGTTCGAATGGAGAACCACACATGGAAAGCATGGAAAAACTGCAAGTGGTGCTGATTTCAAGGCCACATCATGGAACTGACCAGAAAATGTAATTTGATTCTAGGTCTCCAAATGCGATCGACAAATATTTGTTTTTCTCCATTTGCAAATGTCAAATCAATAATTTATCAGCTTACTGTTAGCCTTCAATGGACGTGCAGATCCGGTATCCAAAATAACTTCTTCACTCTGGCTCCAAATCTCTGCTTTTATTCCTTTTTTCCAGCGTGTTTTTCTTTTACCTCGTGTTCATTCACAGCAAAGACTTGCAACAGTCTATGAAGACATTTTCGCGTTATGTGTCTAATTGACTACCACGCCTGTGTTTTTTATTATTTCTTCATTCAGTCAATTTCTTAATGCGTCTTTATACTTGCAATGGAAGCTGTCTTTAATGCATTATATTTATCTCTCGTGGGTCAGTCTGTTTGTGTGATAATGGAATTTGAAATTTGATGTAATTGTCATCTAGACATATGTATATGGTGTTAAGATTGTTAGATTTTGTCAAAATTTAAAATATAGTGTCATAGTGTTATTTTTTTTATAAGCAGTCTTAGCATCATTTCATTTAGCGAGTAATGGCAGAGAAGAGAGATGATTTAGTGAGCATTGCTCTAGGTATTTTGGGATAGATTCACGTGCCTCTAAACGTTTATATCTTTCCGGAAATGACGTAAACAATTTGAGAGATTTATGCTTAAAGGTGGTAAAATGAGGCACAACATCCGATCGCAGAGAGTGAGAAAGAGAAAGAGAGAAAACCCCAGAGAAGGATCTATTGTCAAAGTAGTAGCTGTGTTACTTGGATATCACAACCAGGGAAATTGTTTCTGTCAAACCAGGAAAAGTCATATGGAAAATGTTCTTCAGAAATAATTGTGTGCTCCAAAGCCCATAATCACCTTTGTGTGTTTATGCTGCATAAGGTCACCAGGCGCCAGGGTGTATTAATACATAATTATTTTGATTCTGATTACAGGAGCGAAAGTCTCCAGTCCAGATTAAGCATGCCAACAAAATGCGGATTCTACCAAAATAGTCTTCACTGACTGGATTGCTTACTTCTAGATGAAGACAGTCACGTGGTACGTCATTGAACAATTGCCTTTTAAATTGTCGATCAGGACTCGACTAACAATGTGTGTATTAAATGTCTAAACAGAAAGAGCTCTTGCTTCAGTTCGGTTTTTTGATTTAGCTGGCTTTCTGACCTCGTTCTTGGCTTTCACAAAGAAGCCTGGCATTTTTGTACTTAGAAATTAAAATAATAATGTTTGAAAAGAATAACAACCACACTTCACAGATGAAAACATCTGTGTCTGCTCTGAACAATGACACTTTGTATACAAATTGGCCACCTGCTGCATGAATGAAATTAGCTTTACTAATTCAGAATTTTATGATAACATGTTTATTTGTAAAGTGATTGTAACTCTTTGGGTTATGAAAAAAGGTATAAACACCTTGTATTCGATTGAGTAAATTGTGTGAATAATTAGGATTTTTGTCATATAAATAAGAAATAGTCATGTAACTATGCCTAATTCCCTGTGTTGCAGAACAAATAAACCAAACGTTTGTATAGTAAGTTGCCATACACTTAGGATCCAAAGTTAATTATATTTCAGGGTTTATTGTTTCCTTTATGCTTCTTTCCATTGTCGTAAACTGAGAAATTATCGTGAAATGTAATATTATCTTATTTCTCTATGTGCATGTATTTGCACCGTATTGCTGAGTGGGAGCCGTGAGTTATAATGAGCGGCGGCGATAACCGTATTATCCACATAAGTAATTTATTGAAAATTAATATATTCAGTACTCCACCTATGCATCGACCCTTTATAGATGTGTTATACGCTTCAACATAAAATTTGAAATAAAACATTATTACAACACACACACATACACATACACATACACGCCCGTGCGCGGGTACTCGCCACAGCAAGAAACTACAAATATTTATATTTAATTACTATCGTCATCATGGTGACGCATGCTTACGTCACTATCCAGTTTACATCACTATCCAAACTGGTCACAAAAGAGCGCTTAATCAGAGATAGCTCCACGCCCCTGTTTCAAATAAAAAAGCAAAAATTCCACCGAGTGAGAAGACGGTAGGTATACACAAGCCTTGGCAAACACCGCAACTATTTTTTTTTTATAAATTGCCCTACTGCTGTTTTTCGTTAACCACGTCACTCCTCAAGTTAATGCTTACTGTCATTTCCATGTCATTCTTGGGTCAACAGTAGACGGGCTAAGCTTTTCAACACCGTGCGTGCAGACACACAGCTTGTCTTGTTTTTTTTTTTTGTTGTTGTGTAGATTCATTGACAAAGTGATGGTTTGCATTATACGAAACCTTTCGTCAATGGATACGCGCTGCGCACACTCTCAGCAAACGCATTTATCGTCACGTGAGCGGTTACTACATTAATCAGGGTCTCTTGGACAGTTTAAAGAAAGGAAGAAGAAAGAAGCCCACTAAAGCATTAATTCTGTCTAAACGTGCTAAATCATAAGACTTCGTAAACAACTATCAGACGTTTCAGACTAAACATCAGACTGTAGTAGTGAGCACGCACAGAAAACCAGTGCGCATGCACGCGCACACATTTTGTCTTGGTCTAAGGTGACGTGTCAAATATAATTTTTATAGCAAGTGTTAATACATTACTTGCGTACATTCAACGTCATACCATCAACAGCCACGAATGGATGACGTTCAATATAATCAACTTACAGAACATTCACACCATGAATATGTGTGACGTTAATAAAATCAACTTACAAAACATTCGCAACCTTCAATCTATGTGAAGTTAAATTCAATCAATTTACATAAACTCAATCAACTTACAAAACATTCGCAACCATCAATATGTGTTACGTTAAATACAGTCAACTTACAAAACATTCGCAACCATCACTTTGTGAAGACCAGTGAAATATAATTATATATAAGAAGCAAATGCAAATTTGATAACGCAGTTATCAAAGAAGTATTACGTCAAATCAATGGGCACAAATACGTTACATTACTTAATTTAATATTCTATCACACACACACACACACACGAGATTTTATATCGCTGCAATTGTTGGGATTAATTAAATTTAGTTCTTTAGAGAATAACTGTGTGTGCTCGCGCGCCTACGTGTTTGCAAGCAAAAGCGTTTTTCCATTTGTGTAGAAATAACAAGAGGTTCTTGTACGGATTTTCTGTGTTTATTATTTTCTTTTCTTTAATATTTGTGGCGATATTGCGGGGATATATTCTTCGTGCAAGCATCATTACCTAACCGCATTCTTCTTGACAAGTAATACTCGCATTTATCCAGCTTTACAGGAAGCCTATGATTCTGTTACAATTAATATCCAAGTGTTCATCTACAAATCATTACAATCACCTCGGGATCTGTTTCTCATTATTCACCATCCAATAGTTGTAAATCTAAATATCAAATATTTATTATTCTCTACAAAGTATCCAAAATAAATTAAGTCAGTATTTATTAGAAAGTACTAATTGCCACCTTGAGTATACTAAAGATGTAGACTAATCATATCTTTTACAAATAGTACTCTACGTGGTATTTGAGATAATACTGGTGGTTTTATACTATACTACTATACCATTCTGGGTCCCCATACACTTGATCTATGAGATAATACTGGTAGTTTTTATACTATGCTACTATACCATTCTGGGTCCCCATTCACTTGGTCTATGAGATAATACTGGTAGTTTTTATACTATGCTACTATACCATTCTGGGTCCCCATTCACTGTTAATCCGAGAAAAGTAAGAACTGTTAGTATTTCCGATCAACTTAAGTTTCAAAGTGCCTTAAACACATACTGCCATACAAATGCACACGCTTGAAAAAAGATAAGGATGGATGCTTGGATGTATATCATAATCGCGCCTTGTAACTTTTACTCTCAAACGCAATATCTGCAAACTGAGGCAAGCAGCATTTACGCAGACACTTGTAAAATAATACCAGCTAAGAGTTCCGGGTGAAGCAAATATCAATATGCACGATTCTATTTCATCAGCTTGCTCAGCAAATCAACTGCTCGCCGTCTGTCACGACTGCCATGCAGATCTAAACAAAATTTTGAGTGTTAGCCTTGACATATCAAAAGTGTTTATCCAACATTTCACTGGTCACTTCCAGGATTAGATAGCCATTTAGTAATGCCTTCCTGTGTCATAACAGTGCCTGGCTCCGGTCACTGTTACCCAGGAACCAGAGTCGCGATAAGTGACGTCTATTATTTCGCACTCAACATGCAATGCGGACCCAGACCTTCTCTGAGTATATGACGTGCATTATTTGACATGGTATGTGCAATGAAGACCAGTCATTCGGTGAGATAATATCTCACACTAAGCAAATAGAACCCAGTCATTTAATGATTATGTGACGTATGACTGGCATTATTTCACATTATGTTTTGAGAACCAAATTATTCATTCAATACGTGACGTGTATTATCTCACACTGAGCATTGTGTAATGAGAACCCATTCATTCAATGAGAGTGTGACATGTACTATCTCATACTGATTATGTAATGAGAACCCAGTCATTCAATAAATGTTATTTCACACTGAATATGAAATGAGAACCCAGTCATTCAATAAATGTTATTTCACACTGAATATGAAATGAGAACCCAGTCATTCAATAAATGTTATTTCACACTGAATATGAAATGAGAACCCAATGATTCAACGAGCATACGACGTTTATTGCCTCACAGGGGGTACTCGCAGACGAGTCCTGGAATTGGGCAGTCACTGACTATTCAGATTGGTTATGATTCACACACTCTTTCACACATTAGCAACATATTTCTTTTTGTTGCCTTTGCTTTTCACATATTCTTCTCTGCTGAATTCAAACTCTTTCAGTATATTCTATGAAATGTAGTAATTTTATTTCAAGGATTAGTGTTTCTGATAGCTTCCTAATGTGTTCTAAAAGTGCTCTTGGTACTTATATCTTCCTCTCGTAATTTGCTGCCTTCTTCCCTGTCTGCAATTGTCCATGCAACAAGAGTTTTGTCTCCATGGTGATTCTTTACGGCGAATTATCTTTCTCTCTCGGACACTGTCATGCGGGTGTGAGGATATTTTGACATCCTATTCATGGGCGAATTGCTACCATAATGCATGCACTTTTGTTAATTTACATTCACGGTTGTTTTGTCTCTCAGATATGGCTTTGTCCAGCAGAAAATTCTTGTCTCTCAGAAATGATTTTGTCCCGTAGAAAAGACTTGTCTCTCTGAAATGGTTTTGTCTTGCAGAAAAGTCTTGACTCTCAGAAATGGTTTTGTCCCGCAGAAGAGTCTTGTCTCTCAGATATGGTTTTGCCCCGCAGAAAGGTCTTGTCTCCCAGAAAAAGTTTTGTCCTGCAGAAAGGTCTTGCCTCTCAGAAATGTTTTTTGTCTCGCAGAAGAGTCTTGTTTCTCAGAAATGATTTGTCACTTGGAAAATCCTCCTCTCAGAAAAGTCTTATCTCTCAGAAAAGTCTTATCTCTCAGAAAAGTCTTATCTCTCAGAAATTATTTTGTCTCTCAGAAAAGTCTTGTCTTTCAGAAATGTTCTTATCTCTCGCGTGCAGTTATTATGTGGACAGCAATCGAAATTGATATTCTGAGAGCTTTAAATGATGTCAGAGCAAATTGTCTCTAGTGAGTAAAATATGATTAGTTTGTAGCCCCTCCCCCTAGTAAGAATAGAAACAAATTGCCTTTGGAATTGCGGTTTCTAAACTTTGGCTCACGTTAATGTACTTGAAGCACTTACATACTGATCTATGTTTAGTTAAACGCTTTGATTCACGTTAAGGTACTCGAAAGCACTTACATACTTATCTGTATTTATTTAAACGCCATGACCATTTTAAATTCGTCTGAAACAAACCCTTTTCTTGTGACTCGTTTTCAAAATATCATAAAACAATAATTTTCTTTAAAATAACAATAGAAAATTATACAGCTCAGTGACTTTAAATGTCAATACTATTTAAGCACAGCGTTCTATGTCCTAAACCCGTAATTTTAAGAGATTCTCCTTCGGTAAATACTTGATGAACGGATTATAAGAGAATATTATAGTTGATATAATCAGTTAAAAGAAAGAAATAGAATCTTCTTTTACACTTACTAAAGTGCCAGAACATTACACAAATGACACTATAATGTTGCTTTTTCGCTCAAAAGTCTGCAATTATTATGGGCAGCAAGGGTTATTTCACAATAGAGTGTGATGTTTTCTGTTTTAATTTATACGCTATGTTCTTTATATTCGCTCTATTACAATACTCATTGCTGATTTATGCCAGTAAGCAAATTGAAATAATACACTCATGAAAAGAAACATATTTCTCTTTGCAAACCATTAAAGGAGAATGGATATGAATTGGATAGTCAGAACATTTTCACTGCAGAGAAGTGAAACAGTAGCGCTAGTGAGCAAACATTCTCCCAGAAAATATGGCGGTTTGCTGGTAACAGAAACATTTCACCTTCCGAATTGCGATGTTCAGACCTCCCACTGTCCCTATGACCCGAAATTTATGACAGTTGAAAGGGCGATAACCCAGGTCTGCAATGAAGGCAGAAAGCTCATTTGAGATATCCTGCGTTGTGTGGGTAGATATCCTGCGTTGTGTGGGTAGATATCCTGCGTTGTGTGGGTGGATTAGATTCGAGTCCTCTATCATGCAACGAAACAATCATTCTTATTAACAGATCAGGCCAGGGCACTTCCGAACTGCAGTGATGTCTGATATACAATCGTCTGACAGATTCACATAGCAGAACTTTCTCTTGTAGATAGTGATGTATGTTTCAATTTAACTCTGTTCTTTCTAAACGGAACGAGTTAGTGCGTTACTCTTAGAGAACAAGGGAGTTAATTTAGCAAAGAAAAGTCTAAATATCGTGGATCAACCATTCATTTCATCTTCAAAATAAGACTGAAAAATTAGTTCCATTGGCCTATCTATCTATCTATCTATCTATCTATCTATCTATCTATCTATCTATCTATCTATCTATCTGGCTGGCTATCTATCTATCTATCTATCTATCTATCTATCTGGCTATCTATCTTCTTCACCCAGCTAGACATATTCTCCATACATCACTCTATCTTTTAAGTAGTCTATAAACATTTTTTCTATCTACTATCCATACTCGTGTCCGCCACCCAAACTCCAAACTGAATGATTGGTACGCATTCCTTTTCTTTGTTTAATTCCGATAGAGATAATTTAACTTTAAGAAAGATGCCATGTAGCGTTGTTCACAGACTAGCCCGAAAAGGCAATTTAAATGGTTGAAACTAAATTACTCTGACACTACATTACACTGTCGAAATCAATACAACTTCGTTTTACACAGCTTTCCCTTTGTTTATTTTGATCTTAATTATTACTGAGACATGTCTCGAGTTTCCGACAAGTAATTTTAGTTTCTTTTTGAGAGTCCACATACATAATGAACATAGTAAATAACATTTCAAAGTAATAACTAAGTGCCGCATATTGATCAGACAAATTGAGTTTTTGTTTAAACACACTATTGAAAGAGAGAATGTTATCCTGATACATAATCGTGTGTTTGGAGAATCCGTTTAAATACTTTTGTAATTGATTTAATTTTGTTTTTGTTTTTTGTTTGTTTGGTTTTTTTAAAATGATAAATCTATAATTAGTATTGTTCCACTTTTATTCACAGTTTTGTTTTGTTGGATATCAAAGTATCTTAATGCGAACGGTGCCATGCTTATTGACTGGACACATATTGAAGTATCTGTACATGTAAAATTACCAAACAATCCAAACATCACTGTAAATGTTCTTCTGTAAACATTAACATGCAGGCTCATGGTTATACTTTTGGAATAATTTTCTCAAAATATTATTTTCAGTATCAAAACGTATAACGTGTCGAGAGTTACGCACCTTGCCTTTCTATTTTTTTTTCAAGGAAGTGTTGCGCCTGTACTCGCTAAATAAACGACGTAAGTATATTATTGGAGACATTACGATACACACCGTGGACATATTCTATTAGTGTTTTAAGGGATGAGCTTTGAAATCTAAACTGTAATATGGAACTCTTTCGTCTTGTGAATATTCGAATGGTATAGGGACAATACGTAAATCGCTGAATGACGTGTGCTAGTGTCACCACGTCACAATTCATACGCAAAACAGAAAATTACTGAAGATTCATTTGAGAAGAAAACTGTCATTCTGCCTCAACCAGATCATTTAAATACATCGACATAACGCTAACATCTTTCCAGCGATTCAGATTCAGAGCCAATAAAAGAGATATAAGGAGGCAGTAAAAGTCACAAGCAAATGCTCTTTGCATTTAATTTATAACACATTAGTTTAGTCGAGGCTTTGCCTTTGAACAATGAAAAAAAAATTGATTAATTTTGCATTTTTCTAGGGATATATCTTTCCTCCCTTTCTCCAATGAGAGGGTCTTCGAGACAACTCAATCAATCTTTCCACAGAGGTTTGAACAATATCATTCTGTGTTTATTCAGCAAGCTTCTAACTTTTCTCTGTGCAATCATAGTGTCATTTACCAGACCAGACTAATCTGACAATGGTTATTCTTCATAATTAGCAATGATGAATATTGTGAAAATAGTTTTTTTTCTCTCTCTACGTATCTATCTATCTGTGACATACGTACGCTGCTGGTTATGATTAATAACCATAAATAAAAACGACTGGAAATCTAAATTATTACATATCAGTGAATTACCAATAAAATACCAACTTGTCTCCCACTTGGCGGATCCCACGCCGCCGCAGAACTCTTTAATCACAACATTACGATAGACGTTTTAGTGAAACATAATGTATTTCTTAGGTGGAGCTTCTTACTTAAGGAGTAATTAGACCCGTCTTTTAAGTTTACGAGCCCCCATCCACCAATATTATTCCAAACATAGAATTTAGATAATATACATAAAAAGGATATATAAGGAACAACAATAAATGTATTAAATCAACAATCAAAACAAACAAATACAATTGGAAAGGAACACTAACACTGTGAGAGGGTAGAGTTATCTGTCCCTATTTCTAAATTAAATATTATATTATATGTTTAATATCAGCATGATATGAACTTCGGATATTGTGTATTTGTAAGCACCAGAGTTAAAATAACTTATGTAGAGAATGTGCTAGAACTTGGGGATGTAATCTAAACTGGTTGATGAGTAGTTTTTATTATTTAATGGTTAATATTTACAAAAAAAAAAAACAATACCAACTAATAGGTTGAGACTGAAAATTAACTGTTGAAAAAAAATTCTATTTTCTAATCACTTTGAATTTGGTGTGGCTGAAGTCCAGTAATGAAAAGCAGACGTTAGCTTAATGATGAGTTAGCTGATTGATTGAAAGAGAATGGACTTAGAAATATTTTGTGCATTTTGCTAAAGTTATATTATACTTGTGTTTGAATGTAGAGATGTATTATGCAAGTAGACTATTATTTCTACAATTGTGAATTATAATGCTTTTATGTAATATGTTAAACACATGACACTGTTTCTAGTGAACATGTGTATACTTGGTTATGTTGTATTTATTATGTATGAGTGTAGCGGGCTAATACATACTGTTGCAAGAAATTGCAAGCTGGCCAAGTGAGAGAGATGAGTGGTGTCTTCTGGAGAATTATTAATAGCATAAATTAAGTTTCTCATCACTCGTAATTAGTTATGGATGATTAATAGTATTAGTAATAATAACCAATAACTTGGATGGCATGGTGTGATACACACATATACTACTAAATGTTGAAATAATACCCACCAATAAAATTGTCAAGTTAGTAATCAATAATCAAATTGTGAGGTCTACTTCTCATCCCAGAATCAGAGTAGGAGTGGAAAGAATAATAGTTAATTTCACATGACCTTCAATGAAGTATGCGGTGGTGCAGTTTGAGCAACAATGTCACAGGCTCACTTTGTCTGCATTGGATAATGGGTCTAATGTGCATCTCTAGAGAAGGACTATCCTTTTCCAGTCATCACCCTCAGACGATTTTTAAAGTAGTGAAGATAAAATTTTCACTGCGGCTTTTATTTCCCTGCATCTATTAGACTCGCTTCTGACTTGTCCAGTTCTCTAGTGCTAATACAATTATGTTAACAACTCTAACCGCACCCGCCGGCACACACTGACCACATACGCTCCACAGACATCCAACACGAGTCAATAAATCTCCCCCCCCCCTCCTTCACATTCATTCGTTCAGGACCTCTCTTCTAAATCAATAGGGTGCAATACGCACTCGTTCTATCGTTCAATTTAAATTCAACAAAATGAAAATTTATATATATATGGGAACATTCCCCCATCATACAACAACCACGTCCAAAATAAGTCGAAATAAGGAAGAAAATAAAGGACAGGAAAAGAGACTCGAACAGCTACCACCAAGCCTGTAAAATGAGATGCACTCACTTTCTGGTGGCATGATGTAAATTAAACAACAAGTCGACTTCCATCCACTCCCATCCACCATCATCACCCTTTCAACTTCAGCCATGCACCACTCCACTCTGTACATCCCCATATGAAACCTCCCTCTATTTGTGCACTTTGCGCCAGGCAGTGAAATCAGGCCAGAAGCTGCCATCATCCTGATCAAAGAAGACGCTACAGTAAGGTTGGACAGTTTTCCAGGTTGCACTAAGGTTGTCTAGTTCATAGACAATCTTATGCTTGTCTCTAGCATAAGCCCAAGAAATGGGTTTCGAATTACTGTCGAAATTCTGTGAATAGGTATTCTTGAGAAACCTTCGCATTCACACCCACCCACCCACTCTTACTTCCTTTTCTGCACACATCAGCAGGTGAATTTGTATTTCTGGAGTGAAAAAAAAAAACATCTATGATTTTCTGTCTAGAATTCATTGTAGAGTTAGTTACGAATCGTTTCTATAGCTCCTCAAATATTCTTGGAATAAAAATACATGTCCAATATGTCTTTGCAATCAGACAGATATCTCTTATCTTACGGTCATAGAAAAGATATATAGATATATATTCAACACGAAACATGAATATGATAAGAGCACTGGAAACATGAATGAAACATTATCTCTTTAACTGTATTGTCTCCTTTCAAATAAATCATTACTTTAAAATAAGATTACGTTGGCAATCTAGTTTAAAATAAAACGTTGAATTATTGTCAGCTAATTTTATTCGCCTCGTCATTGTTTCAAAAATAGCATTAAAGAAACAAATTGATAATTTTAATTGTATTTTGAAAGAAATTTAATATTGCTCCTGGTTTCTGTTCTGACAGTAAAAAATAGAGAATAAAATTGCTGTTGTTCTTTGCACACTTATAGCTGGTATGAATGTGGAGAGTCGGGCCCCGAGATTATAATGAAGGGGAAACAAGTCCCTCCAGAACTGTCTAGAACCCAGAGCATGGCAAGCTCTGGAGGCGAAGGAAACTAACGTAACCGCCACCCACCAATCACAGCTCCACCTCACTCCGTTATCTGAATGCGTACACACATACACACTTTCAAATCCTCACAGATACAAATCCTCGCTCTCGCATACTCATATGCAAATCCTTTTCTAAAAAAATTCTCCCTCACTTAAACATATGTATCCTCCCTTACACCTTTTTCTTTTTCTCACATACACAAACACGTTTCACTGTCACAACACACATACACAAACACGTCTCACTGTCACAACACACATACACAAACACGTATCACTGTCACAACACACATGCACAAACACGACTCACTGTCACAACCTACATACGCAAACACGTCTCACTGTCACAACATACATACACACATAAGTTTCACTGTCACAACACACATACACAAACACGTCTCACTGACACAACACACATACACAAACACGTCTCACTGACACAACACACATACACAAACACGTCTCACTGTCACAACACACATGCACAAACACGACTCACTGTCACAACCTACATACGCAAACACGTCTCACTGTCACAACATACATACACACATAAGTTTCACTGTCACAACACACACATACAAACACGTCTCACTGACACAACACACATACACAAACACGTCTCACTGACACAACACACATACACAAACACGTCTCACTGACACAACACACATACACAAACACGTCTCACTGACACAACACACATACACAAACACGTCTCACTGTCACAACATATATTCACTCATACTTTCCAAAGCACTTATGTTTGATACTAAATTCTTATCAGTTTGGTTTATTGTGTACTATTTTACTACTACTTTTAGGTCTCAGTATTATTGTATACTGTTGTTTAATTTTTATATAAATAATATAATATGTGTTTCAAAAATATTACAATAATAAATATTCAATAATTTTTGTGTAGACGAAATTTACAATGTTATGTCTACATTTTAATAATATTGCGATATGTCTATGTTTAAATAAAATTGCATATTGTTATAAAAAATTAAATAATAACGTTGAAAGAAGTGACTATTTAACTCACAAAGAAAATAATTTTCAGGTATAAAATATGCATTTTGTCAGTCAAATTCGGTGACGAATCAATGAAATATAATTAGAGAAAGTGTATTTTTAGAAATTTAAAGATTTAGTTTGATTCTTTTGTTCGAAAATGTCACATGATGGGAAACATTTTAATAAAGATTTAAAAAAAACAACAACAAATCAGCGGCTATAATAGTTTTCAAAACACATTTAAAGAATGAAACATAATCACCCCCTCTAGAAAAAAAGAAAAGAAAAATCAGTCAATGTCATATTATTGTAAAACTAATCGAATCCTCCGATTCGGATGTGTTGTATACAGTTAAAATGCATTAACAGTAAAGAAAAATTTACAAAATTGAGTTAAGAATTCATTTGAATGTAAAGTATAACAATATAAAAACAATGTGTTTAAGAACAAACAAGCTAGAAAATAAAGGCCCACTTTCAGACGTATTGCTTCACCAGTAGTTTACACCAGTGCGCTGCAAATGACAATGTTCTGGTATTCAAGAAGTCTGTAGGCCGATGTCAAATTTAAAACTGAGGTCATTAATACCTCCTTGAAATACTGGAATATTTCATTGGACATGAATATTTTGCAGTCTAATTATTATTACTTTTATTATAGTTACTAAGCTTTATTTAATAATAATAATAATAATAATAATAATAATAATAATGCAGACATAGCAATAAATTGTGGAATCTTTCAAGGTGATTCACTATCGCCACTGCTGTTCTGCATTGCCCTGAACCCTCTCAGTCACGTGATCCAGAAAACAGGGTTAGGATACAAAATGAAAGCAGGACAGGTTATCAGCCATCTACTGTACATGGATGATCTCAAGCTGTACGGTAAAAATGAAAGTGACATCACATCACTGATCAATACTGTCAAGATCTGCAGTGAAGACATCAACATGAAATTCGGCCTTGAGAAATGTGGACGAATTGTCATCCAGAAAGGCAAGGTCAAAACAACAGAGGGCCTGCAATTCGACATCGGAAAAATCAATGATGTTTCAATAGAAAATGGATATAAGTATCTTGGGATACTACAACATCAAGAAAATATGCAGAGAGAAGTGAAGTCCAAAGTTAAGAGAGAATATGAAAAACGTGTTAGACAAGTCCTGAAATCCAAGCTAAATGGGGCGAACAAAATACAAGCCCTTAATGCATACGCAATACCTGTAGTAAGCTACACTGGAGGTATCATAGATTGGACAGCAAATGAAATAAATGAACTGGACAGGAAAACAAGAAAACTACTCACAATACATAAAGCCTTACACCCAAAAGCAGACGTAGACAGACTCTATGTATCTCGAAAAATGGGAGGCCGAGGTCTCAAGAAAATTAAACATGTCATTGAAGGAGAAGTCATTGGCCTTGTGGACTACATCTGGAATAACAATAAAGATGATCCACTGATAGAATTAGTAAAAAGGAGTGGACTATTCCAACCACCAGAAACAGACAAAGAAACATGGAAGAAAACAACGAAGCAAGAACTAGCACATACCTGGAGACAGAAACCTCTACATGGCCAATATGTACGACAAGCAGACGAAATATCAACAAAGCAATCAACGTACAAATGGTTGAAAGAGGCAGGATTGAAAGCAGAAACAGAAGCACTCATAACAGCTGCACAAGATCAAGCACTCAACACCAAAGCACACAAAACGAAAATCATGAAAATTTCAAATGATTCCAAATGTAGACTTTGCAAATCCATGGATGAGACAACAGAACACATACTATCTGGATGTCAGGTTCTGGCTGGAACAGAATACACCAAACGACACAATGAAGTGGCAAAACACATACATAGAAATCTGTGTGAGAACTATGGCATAAAAACCCCAGAAAGAATATGGATGCATCAACCAGAAGCAGTCATCGAAACAGAAGAAGTCAAAATACTGTGGGACTTCGAGATAAGAACAGACCGGGTGATTCCTGCAAGACGACCAGACATTGTAGTTCTCAATAAGACCAACAGAACAGTAACAATTATTGATGTCGCTGTTCCAAGTGATAGAAACATAAAAACAAAAGAAAGAGAAAAAATAGAAAAATACCAAGACCTCAGATTAGAAATCCAGAGACTGTGGAATGTAAAAGCAGAAGTGATACCAATAGTGATAGGAGCCTTGGGGAACATAACATCAGAATTGGAAGGCTACCTGAATAAACTCCCTGGAAACCACAGAATCGCGCCACTACTCAAAGCAGCGCTCCTCGGAAGTGCCCACATCCTCCGTAAAACCTTGGATCTCCCAGAATCTTGGTAAGATTCCGAGACCTTGGATCACAGCCGACAGTCAAACAGAAGTCGTGGAAAGAGACTGAATAATAATAATAATAATAATAATAATAATAATAATAATCGTCAGTTCATCGAAAATAGTTCTATTTCCATTTCGAGTGTTATCGTTGCATGGTTTCATTATCCGAGTTTTAAAGAGAGAGAGACAGACAGAGAGAGAGAGAGACAGACAGACAGACAGAGAGACACAGACAGACAGACAGACAGATAGACAGACAGAGAGAGAGAGAAATACATAGATAGATAAATAAATAAATAGATAGATAGATAGACAAATAGATAAATAGATAGATGGGTGGATAAACACCATGTATAAAGTTTATGAAAATGTCCTAAGACCCCATTTTCATGTTTTACTGTGTTCTTGCTTGACAGCGGGAATCTGTTGGAGAAATTCATCCAGTTTTTTTTTTTTTTTTATTATCTGCAGAAAGAGGTCGACGAAAGACTGAACTAAGAGACTGTACGAATTGAAATCACACATAATCTCATTTCACTTTAATACTTTGCCGCCATATTTTATTATAGGAAGGCATTTGAGTGATCCCATTCCTATTCACATAACTGCAAAGTGTCAGCAAGACCTGAAAGAAAAATCTTTGTTCATGATATTGGCAAATGCTTGAAGACATTACTCGTAGAAAAAGATACAGGAGTCACTCTTATCAAAGTACAAATTGTAATATAGACGCACTACAATTTATGAAAGAGAGAGAGAGAGAGAGAGAGAGAGAGAGAGAGAGAGAGAGAGAGAGAGAGAGAGAGAGAGAGAGAGAGAGAGAAACGAGAATCAGATGGAGGAATAGGAGACGGTGGAACTAATTTGTTGGAAATGTTCAGTCGCAAAGAAGTCGATCTTATGCATGCGCTGCATTTCGGTCGATCTGGGCAAACGGATTTAATTCCCAGTCGTAAAAGACAAGAAAGAAATGTCCATAAAACAGCATCGGTGTTCTGCAAGGTTAACACCGAGAAACATGATAATGGAAACTTCACGTAACCCCCCCAAAAAAAATAAAAAATAAACAGAAAAAAGCAGTAATCGGGATGTTGATGTTTTCCTAATTTTGAAGAAACTGTCAGATTTTCTACCATATAATTATCACCTAGACGGTAATGTAAAATGCTTGCATTACAAACTGTGCTCTTATAAAAAAAACAACATCTCTAGTGAAAATGAATATGCAACATGTTCTATAGTGTATTCTTTTATGTGCCTCTGTGTAATAACCCTTTTTATTTCCATCAATTACTTCATGTCATAGTGCTATAGTATCATTGGAAAATTATTATGTGCAGAGTAACGTTTCAAATATGTTATTTGTTTTCATGTTTCAATATTGATCCAATATACGTCTGTCTTTCATAAAATCATTTCTTACAAGCACACACATACACGCACAAACACACACACACACACACACACACACACACACACACACACACACACACACACACACACATGCACACACACACGAACTCACGCAACGCACACACACACAAATACACGCACATTGCATCACTTTAGAACGTATTATTATTACACTCAAACACCATAACGAACAGCATTTTAGAATATTTTTCTTACTACACTCCAACACCATAACGAACAGCATTTTAGAATATTTTTGTTACTACATTCCAACACCATAACGAACTGCATTTTAGAAATGGAAGCAAAATCTTGAGCAAAATAATCGAGAAAGAAAAATGTATGATGAAGATAAATTTAATATGTTTGTGTTTGTGTGTGTGTGTGTGTGCGTGCGTGTGCATGTGTAAAATATCTCTAATAGTCTTAAAATTTCTTTCTCATTTTCTCTCTTTTTTACTTCTATTTTTTCTTTTCTGATAGTTTTGTATTTTTATAACATTAAAAAATAAATATAGCTTTCCCATGGTTTAAATGATAATTGTCTTGAACCAATCCAAAAATAATTATACTATTTTTGTTGTTGTTGAAAACTCTTGTGTCAATCTGTGCGTATCAGTCAAATGTTTTAATGAGCAACCAGAACGACGTATTATAATGTTTGCTGAATTTGAAGTATTGATTTGAAGTTTGTTGAATTTGAAGTATTGATTTAAATTTGCTGAACATGAAGTATTGATTTAAATTTGCTGAATTTGAAGTATTGATTTGACGTTTGTTGAATTTGAAGTATTGATTTAAATTTGCTGAATATGAAGTATTGATTTAAATTTGTTGAATTTGAAGTATTGATTTGACATTTGTTGAATTTGAAGTATTGATTTGACGTTTGCTGAATTTGAAGTATTGATTTGACGCTTGCTGAATTTGAAGTATTGATTTGACGTTTGCTGAATTTGAAGTATTGATTTGACGTTTTCTGAATTTGAAGTATTGATTTGACGTTTGCTGAATTTGAAGTATTGATTTGACGTTTGCTGAATTTGAAGTATTGATTTGACGTTTGCTGAATTTGAAGTATTGATTTGACGTTTGCTGAATTTGAAGTATTGATTTGACATTTGATGATGAAAAGTATTAACTATGACATTCGAGTGCACGAAGCAACGAAGTATACTATCTACAATTCTTCTGTTTGTCTGTCTACCTGTCTGTCTGTCTATCAGTCTATCTGTTTGTCTGTCTGTCATATCTGATTCTTTACTTTTCTAAGTGCATGCACTTTAAGGCTGGTTGACCACAGATCGATCGATTTAAAAATACATTCAACAGTTTTTCATTGAGTGAAATTGATATAATCTATTCCTCGCTAGCAGTTAGAAATTCGAATCTCTTTGCTCAGACTGAAATTGTATTCTTGTGTGTCAGGCCAGTTAGCCGAACTATTGGTTTTTACCGGGATTATGCAGACCAGTGTTATAGTCGATACTAAGCTACAAAATTCTTTCGGACGCTCTAATAACTGATAATTCATAGCATCATATCAACTTTATTATCAGAACGAAAATCTTCATGTGGAAAAGAAAATAATATTATTGTTCAAGAGACCATATGCCACGCCATCAATTTTGCTCGTGGAAACAATGGCTATCTAGTTAATGCAGCATTAATAGTTCATGTTTCTAAAAATAAAATCATATACTTTGGGTAAAGTATTTGCTAGTTATGGGTTCATTAATCTATAGTGATCGCATTTGTCAACATTACACTTTTCATACACGAAGCTTCGAGTGTTTAGGCGTTAAACCCATTTTTAATTTTGTCGTTTAAACGTTTTCCTGCCAAACATATATATATATATATATTCTGTAAATTGTATTTAATTATAGATGATGTTCTAGCGTTAATTACAGTGTTTAAAAAAGGAATATATGTTCATTTCTATATTATTATTTGCAAATAATGCTTCACAAGAACAGAATCCTCCTCCCTCCCTCCCCCCAAAAAACAAACAAACAAAAAAGTATATTGTTTGTAGGAAGGTAGAAAGTAATGAGGTCTAATTTTCTTAAGAATATATTTTTTCGCAAACAATGTGGAGAAATGCTAGCGATTTCTTACTTTATCGAGTTCAACAATCATAACGAGCAGCACGTGAGCTTTTCACTGAGTGATCACGTGATTCGAACTAGCACGTCGTTTATTTCGATAACGTCACAGACAGACCGGTCCGTGTTGATGTCGGAGTAAATGATAGACAGATAGTTTAAGACTTTGCTTCCATTTGCTTAATGCAGTAATCTCCGCAGAGAGACAGACAGACAGATAGAGAGACAGATAGACTAACTTTTGTTGTCGTTGCTCAGTATCTCAGTACCACTGAAATGTGGGTTTTATTACAGTGGGGTTTCCAATGACGTCAGAAGAGTCAGCGAGTTTGATGCCGACGTAAGAATGCAGGGGCCTTCTCTAATGGCTGAGCGTGTTCAGGTGTCAACTTCATGATTCAAAACATTCGTCTGGTGATCTTCCGCACTCTGTCCGTCTCAGATATTACTGAATTAATGAAACGACACCTGTCACGATGGCTCTGTGGGTCTACATCGCGCTGCAAAATATTCCTAATTGTCAGGTCAATTTCGATACATGCTCGCTGATCTATCACTTTCCACTCTTCTTTAAAAGCAACTGTTATAAGCATACTTCATAAACAAATATACATCTTGTATTAGTCATCTTCCGTTGAATAAAATTATGCAACCGGTCTTGAAATCTGCGGGGATTCTTTGATTTGCGTCTGTTTTGTTTTTACGCATACTTTCGAGTGCGGAAAGCGTCATCTTTAAACTGATCAGAACTACACAAAGGAACTGAGCGGTTACGTGCTCACATGCGTTTACCATGTGTATACGTGGGTCTATGTTTGTTGAGGTCATTAAGCATGATAAGGGAATAGCTATAGACATTTTAAGGAATTACAGAGACTTCAGCACTTACTATTGGTGGATCGGCTTGCAATGGGACGAGATCAGAGAAGTATTTGAGATGAACAGCGTCCTCCCCACCCAAACCCATGTCGATAGAAATGCCGACCAGTTGGTGTCTTTTAGTCCACCATCCCTCTATTAATGACGTCGTCAAGCATCCCTTCTCGATGACACGCAGTCTAGCATCCCTAAGTTGATGACATTTAATCCTACACCCTTTGATGATGACGTCGTCATGTATCCCTTATTGATGATGTGCAGACCACTAGCACACAACAACTTCAAACACTCTACAGTCTAAAATGCTTTGACCCCTTCCCCTAAAGAAAAAACACCCCTACTTTCAAGGATTTTAAGGCAGTGTGCTGAATAGAAGCAAATGCTAGATATCAGTGAGCTCCAAATTTTGAAGGATGTCAGTAGGTATTTGTAGATATAAATGCTAAGTGTAAAATGATAATGGTTTAGCATGCCTTCCCTCACTCAACACTGTTGTGTCATGTTTGCCTTCACATGTCTCTTAGAGACTTCCCTAAAAGGTGTATTTAGTTATGGATAGCCATAGATTTTAAATTCAAATCTAGCCACAAAATATCTTAATTATATTAACATGCTCTTTGCTGTCTGTTATGATACGTCTTCAGTCTTAGAAAATAATTTAGTGAGATAGTGATTACCGCGAGCGCGCAAAATTAACATTACTTTATCCAAAGCTGCTTGCAATGTACATATTATCAGAAGGATGTAAGTATAAAGCTGAATGAAATCAATGTTGTAATCTTCCCATTTAGGTTTTCCATTAATCTAGAACAACACAGCCACCTCAAGAACTAATTAGTCATTCCTTCATTGGTAAATGTCCAGTTAAATCATGAAGAAATCACAGAAATGCAATAATTAAAATAACAGTATCCATCCTTCCATCCATCTGTCCGACAGTCTCTCTGTTTAATTCTATCTATGTAAATATCCA
The DNA here is from genome assembly GCA_028829895.1 of Sinotaia quadrata. Taxonomy (NCBI): domain Eukaryota; kingdom Metazoa; phylum Mollusca; class Gastropoda; order Architaenioglossa; family Viviparidae; genus Sinotaia; species Sinotaia quadrata. The sequence goes on from CM054177.1 coordinate 71,384,760, forward strand.
TCCATTCATCCATCCGTCCGTCCGTCCATCCATCTAGTCATCCATCCATCTTTCTGGACGTCCGTCTGTTTATCTAGTGATCTATGTATCTCATTTTGTGGAAGACTATATATTCTATGTTATAACCAAAAGCACCCCAGAGAATTTAAAATCTCTGTGACAACACAAGGTGAACGCCAAACCAGACAATATTTATTTTTCATAGTCAAGACTATGGAAGATTTAAGCGATCAGAAAGTTATCATGAAATGTGAGTGGCGCCAGGACACTTCGCCACAAGCAGGAAGAACGGACCTTACCATCCGAGAATCACAATTCTTCCTTCACCCCTTCCTTCCTCAGACAGTCAACAATGGTCATTAGTCTCAAATTTCTCGTTGAACATCCCTGCTCTCGCTTCTTGCTAAGTATTGGAAATTATTAAATTTATGTTTCTTGTATACTCGTGTCTCAATATAAATGAAGACGTACACAAATTGAAGAACATATAATTAATAAAACGCATTAAATACAAACGTACATCTACCACCAGGATATATCGCTGATTAATATTTCCTTATTTCTCAGAGAACAAAATTACATAGATGTGTGCCTACAACAAATTATTTAGAAGTACTGAAGACACTTGGTGGCATAATGCACGATAAACAAACGTGAGGTCTTGCTCTTTTTTTCATTACGATAGAAATGAAATTTAAGCAGATAATAAATACTAGAATATGTGTAGACAAATTAATACAGAGAAAATGCTAGAGAATATTTTCAAAATAATATCTAAGATAAAGCGCCAGTATTTCTTGACATAATGAAGCAGAAACATGATTCACTTAGTAAGTTTATACTGAAGTAAATTGTGTGTGTGTGTGTGTGTGTGTGTGTGTGTGTGTGTGTGTGTGTGTGTGTGTGTGTGTGAAGGGAAAGATGATTAACTAACTATACAATATGTCAAAACAAAAGAGAAATGTACTCTCACAACTTAGAAAATAGTTTTCCACAACTTTGAAATGTTTAAAAGATTATATTCTAAATAAAAGGGACAGCGTCACACACACACACACACACACACACACACACACACACACACACACACACACACACACACACACACACACACACATACACACATATATAGTTCAGTGCAAACAAAATTTAACTTTTCGTCTTTCTTCTCTCTCTTCAGTTTTAGATATTGGCAAAGTACAAATCTGTAAAACGTATATTGTTATCTCTGTTAGGTCATTAGGGATAATCTTTGTGGTGTATGGATGGGTGGAATGTAAATGGAGAAAGTCAGAGGGTTAGTCGAGCCTCTCTTTTTATTATATCCCCTTTCGCGTACTGGAGTTTTCTGTCCACACACATGCACCTTCTGATTTACAGGTAAAAGGCGAGAGACATAAAGTACATTCCCTAGGAAGATATTCATTGATTTACTTAATCAGACTCTAGCCGGCAAATTCTTTCCGTATGACTTGGCCATATCATTTACTGACGATTGATAGGACAAAGGAACAGTCAGTCATTGTAACTAGAGGAATTTTTACAGTTATTAAATAAATTATTATAATTTATAGCTAAAACAACTCGGTAAAACTCAATTAACAGTGCACTATAGAATAAGCTGTTATATTGCCTTAATTGTCACTCTGAATCTAAGACTGATCTCCCTGCATGGTTTTTGCAAAATGGTTTTCAGTTCAGTTCTAGCTCATCTATTAAAACCCTCCCACATGCTTGAAGTTCAAGGACGCTTTAGCATCGCTCCGTAAACCTCCCACGTGTTCGAGCATAATTTAGCAAATTACCTTGACCGTGGGTTTTGATGAGTTCTTTGATGTTGTCTGTTTCGTGAACACTACTTGTGAAAAATAACTCTCACATGATCGAAGGTCAAGAACGCTTTATCGTCGCTCCAAATTGTTTAGCGTTTCGCAGACAGCTTAAAAACTATATATAGTTATTTACTACCATATAATACAAGTACTACTTTTACTACCACATAAATATATATACTATTATTTACTAACATATATTTAGATTTATATTGCATACATACGAATACACACACACACACACTCACACACACACACACACATACACACTCACACACACACACACTCACACACACACACACACACTCACACACACACACACTCACACACACACACACACACTCACACACACACACATATATATATATATTGGCAACACTGTCCGGAGTACTAAACCCCTCAAGACAACAATGGAATGAGTGCATGGTCAGGCATCCACTACATCAACTATTGCAAATATAAATTTTCCAATTTAATACAGTCACTGTCAAATACTGGATAATCCTAATCCTCCCTCCCCCAACATAAAATAGATGACTAGTGGTGGGAAGCTTGAATTGGATTGGATTGGATTGGATTGGATTGGATTGGATTGAATTGGATTGGATTGATTGATTATCGCCCGACAAAGGCTTCACAAAGTCTGAGGACTAGCCAGCTAAAGACTGGGAGGACCACCTAAATATCAAAACTGTAACCAATTAAATAAAATAACACAGAGAAATTTATAAACAAAATTATCCAGCCAACAACCATATGAACCTCTTCAAAATCCAACAGTCTCCCCCTTCTAAGCTCACAAACACACCTCATAACCCGTCCCCACCCCTAATACCCAGCGTGAATTCAGCCTAGGTCGGAAGCGCTCTCCATAAAGTAATTTATAACTACATATAACATCAGTTGGAAGATTTGGGTAAAACACGCATTATTTTGTTTTGGCGATGTATTCTACTTTTGTGAATAGCAACATCTCTATAATTCCACTCCTCATGACATTTTGGTCTGTGTCCACTTCCTTTTAGTCTGACAGCCGTTGTTGTATATCCGAATTAAAGTGCTATTTGGTACATAGCTCTTTCTGAGTTAAGTCTAAATAATAAAATTACAGTCGTCGTTTTCTGGAGTGACTCCAAGATGCTGCTGTATTTTGCTTCTGAGATGTCTGGGTCTTTACCTGTCTGTAAGCATTGTAGGCCAGTTTCGTCTTGCTAAATTCTTCTCGTGCTTATTTCTTTGACAATTCTTATACATTACACATATATGCCACTTTTGTCCTGCCATTTTCTTCAGGTCATTTGCTTTTTAACTTCCTCGTAGCAGTACATTAATAATATAATTCTACCCATAGATCGAGTTAATAAACAAAACTTAGCAAACAACAACAAAAAGTATCTGTGTCGACTGAGATGTGTTGAGATAATAAACAAAACTTAGCAAACAACAACAAAAAGTATCTGTGTCGACTGAGATGTGTTGAGATAACTTTGAGAGGATTGCTAAAATACCGTATTCACCAGATTACTTCAAGAGCTGTTGTATCTTTAAATCCGACTATATTGGATGTAACTTGAAATCTTACTGTATTAGTTGTAACTTGAAATGAGGTGTATTTGCTGTAACTGGGATATGAACTCCGATTGTACTTGTAGCTTTAAATCTGGTGTATTTGGTGTAACTGGACCTTGAAATCTGATTGTACTTGTAACTTTAAATGCGACAGTATTTGAAATATTTTTTAGTTCAAAAAGTCAATTTTCCCGCCTTCTTTCTATCGAAATTCATTCCTAAATATTTCTGATTGGCAAATACCATTTCATGATTTCTAAGTAAAGTGCAGTTCTCTGCTTGCCAGGAGTAAAAATAGTGTAACATATGTAGCAGTAACGTCATAGCCAAGTTCGCTTAAAACAACTTGTTTGTCTCGATCCAATTTTACTTCTCAGACAAAACTAATTCCTTTCGAGGGAAAATCTTTCAAGGCTTTCTTTAATCTGCTTTGCATTAGCGGCTATAATTGACTTTCATCTCGACAAGTGAGTCAGATAACCTACGAGAAACCCTTGAAGTAGATGTCTAAGAGACAAAGGATGTTAATACATGTAAATTCCTTTCAGTCGTATATGTTATGCTTTAATACTTAGAGGGGATTTAATCATATAATAATTTTATTTAAAAAAAATAAATACTATCAAAACGTTTTTTGCAAGGTAAAATTAACTGATCTTGATATCAACAGGGAATGTCCAAAATATGTGGTGATGAAAAAAAAATAACCCACAAAAGATAACAGAAACTGTTATAAACACTACGTCACAAGCCGCGATTTAAATGGAAATCAGGACCTATTGAATGATTTTATAATACACACATATCAAAGAGAGATGCTCCACAAAAGGATTAAATTATCTTATACTAATATTTATAATGTTTTACACAAGCAATAAAAACTACAGTAAGATGGAATGAGGAAGTGCCGCACACTAAGAAAATATAAACTTCGAACAGGAGTGTGAAATATTTACTCTGCTGTAGGGGTGCAGTACATTACGAAACCACATGCTGGAAAATGTTCTAAATACGTAACCGCGGCACATTGCGAAACAACAGGCTGGAGAATGTTCCAAATACGCAAGCGCGGCAGACACAAGCAATGTAAAGAAGAAGAGAAAAACAATGATGGAAGAGATAATAGACAATGATGGCAAAGGAGAGCCGGGCAAGGGAAACGAACTGGGGCCAGACTGTCTCCGATTATCTTGTCCCCTTCGGTGACGTTACGCGATGCCCTATTCACCCCATTTCTCGACCTGCAAGAAAACTGAAAGCCTACCTGTGCGGTTCAGTCGGAAGCAAGCATTGAGAGGGAGTTCCTTGAAATCATGCAGCGACATTGATTTTGTCCTAAATGTTCTGAAAGTATGACTTAGGCTCGGTACAATAGATCATTGATTAAATTAGTGATTCAGGCTTTATATATAGACGGTTATCTTACATGTTAGTATTAGGTTTCAACGAAGAAAACAAGATACATGATGATATTTTATAATCCTTGCATCCTTAAAGATTGCACGTAGCTTTTGCAGCGGAAATTGTCCCTATACGACGCAAATGAAGCCTATGAAATGGGATTAATCAGCGCCAACAGCACAAATATTTTAAAATCTGTAAGTACGCTTATATAATTAATCAAAATTACTTATCTTTAAATAGAAAAGATACAAATATATAAAATTAAATAATAAAACAAAAATGAAAGAGTCTGCTATTTCAAGCCAACGTGTAGTGGATCAACCACCATTAATGATTGTGTGACGGTTTGGTCACTTTTAAATGTGAACGTTTCATAAAATACGTCTTCTAGAAAACTCGTTATTAACATGTCTTGGCACCCTGCCGAACACCTCAGACGTTTTTATCACCGGTATGACTATCTATCTATCTATCTATCTATCTATCTATCTATCTATCTATCTATCTATCTATCTATCTATCTATCTATCTATCTATTTATCTATCTATCTATCTATCTATCTATCTATCTATCTATCTATCTATCTATCTATCTATCTATCTATCTGTTTGTCTATCTCTCTATCTATCTATCTATTTAAAATTTATTTTAAATTAATTGATTCATTTATTTGTTATTAATTGTATTTATTTAATTAGATTTTGTTGTGAAATCAAGGTATATCAGCTAATCGTTTCCGGACGTGAACCCAAACAACACGAAAAGTTTTCAACTGTACAAAATTCGGGTCATACAAGTAAATGAACTCTAATTAAACAGTCCGAGCACGCTCTGATATTCAGATTTATATTATATGCATCAACGGACTACAATTAGGCTAGACTTAATGTTCCTTCCGCCTGTTGACTTACTCAATGGCGTCCTCAATTCAGAACGTTTTTCTGTGTAGTCGCACAAGTTTAAGTGATATTTTTCACATTACTCGAATGTGTGATATGTTTCACATTGCACGACTGTGTGATATGTTTCACATTGACGATTGCATGAGAAGAGTATGTCAAGTACATACATCGCTTCGTCGAGTAGGAAACTGTAGTAAACAGTTTCAACTGATTGTACCGTCTCTTGACTCCCGTCAGGACGACATAAATTTTCGAAATGTTACGTGATCTAACTGAAAGTAGGCCTTACATTGTAGTCATGTCTGTCTCACGCTTCATGACGCTATCAATCATTTTTGCTAGGAAAATCTAGCTATAGTGTATAACACGCAACATTATTAAGAAACATGATGTTGCTTGATTTTATTTCAACTTTAACCGCCCAAGATACATTTGAACAATATCTACCAACGTTGTACTTGAATTTGAGCCTCGCCATTAAAATAAATTGTGTTCTTACACATTTCCGGCAGGGTTAATTTTAAGAATGTAATTATTTTCCCGTGGTCAAGGCAACATCACACGACATACTGCAAGTATCCTGATACCCATCCCCAGACCTGAACACTATCCGACTAAACCCCTAAAGTCCTTTATATCAGTAACATAATACAGCAAGTCGTTACGCCTATGTCTCCGAAAACTTCTTACCCACATGCTGGGACATAACTGCTTTGTATCACGTGCTGGGACATAGCTGCTTCGTATCACGCAATCCTGTCATGAGACCCTTCCATTTCACTAGATGGATGATGCATTGCTTGGAATGTATATCGCCCGTAAGTCGGTATAATAAGAATTTTTTCACCATGTCAATCTTCCAAAGACTAAGAGTGCAAACGCGACAGTCAATATAATGGCAGCTACTCAGGGTAAGAAAATCCCTTTTCTGATCAGGAGAGGACTCAGAAAGTTCAAACTGACCACATCAGCGGCAATATATCAGTTGATTTAGACGAGATGGACTCCAGTTAAGAACTGCAGCAAAATGACAAGCTGTAGCTGTAAACTGGAACCCAGTAATACAAATCGAGGATTTCTACTAAGGTTCGTCTGTATATTTGTCTAATTTATTATTCAATTATTCTTTATCATTCTCTAACATAAAAGTATCATTACAAATACGACTTATATCAAATAAATGTTCATTCTCACTTTATGTAATTAAATAAAAGTAAATTCTCATATTCACTTGCACATTCGCTAAGTTCTTACCTCCCAAAAGAGGACTTTCCAAACTCTACTGCTAAAGTATTCTGAGTTTCAGCTAGACACAAACAGGGAGCCGCATGACCAAAGCAGCAGCCTCTTAGTTCAGAAATATGATAAGTGCCAGTCTTTTCTTTTATTTTGTTCTTTATTTTTGCCGTTTACTTCTTTACCCCACAGGAACCGCGCGAGACTTTTTCTTTTCTTTTTCTCAATGTTCTCGATCTTAGATGGTTCCTGTGGGATCTTCCTCCCTTCTCTAGAATCCAGGGAATGCCGGTGGTCTGGAATAGTGCTGTTGCTGTTTGGCGTGTAGAGACAGTCTGCTATGTCGTACCTAACTGACGGTTGTTGATTTTTTCCAGTTGCAGACAGTTGCAGAGCAGCAACTGTTCTCGTAATAGAGGCTTTTTGTTATTGTTGTTTGCAGTGTTGTCTTTAAGCGTCGAAGAGCCACCATAGGAATTCCGATTGTGGAAATCCGTTGTGTTGTTGCTAGTGTAGGGGTATAGTTGTGATCAGTTCTGGTCGTGGTGCAGTGTGTGCATGATCGTTGAGGGCTGTTGATGTTTGTTGGAGTCTTACCCATTCGGATGGTCTGTCTTCTGTCTTGGTGGTTTGTGTGCCTTTCTTGCTTATAACATATTTTTCTGCTTTTAGTTCGTGATACCATTGTGCGAGTATTTTCGGATATTGCCGGTTTCTTTGCATGGCTGTTGAGGTTGATCCGATGCATGCTTCTGTTGATGATTCTTCTGTAGAGGACTAAATTGTTTGAAGAGTTCTGTTCTGCGTTTTAATTTTGGGTGTCTGGATTTCCGTCTGCCGTGTGCTGGCGTTTTCTGATAGAATCTATGCCTTGTCTTGATTGGGTGGGGTTTTTTGTGTGTACGGTAAGTGTTCAAGTCCTGTCTGTTTAGGTAGTTACTGGAAGTTGACGTGTCACATGGTGCTGAGTTCGTCTGTGTGGCGGTAGTCTCTGTGAAATAGTCTTCCACCACTGAGTTGTTAGATGTATCTGCGGCTTGTTTTCATCAAAGTAGGTATTGTAGAATTGTTTAAGTCGTTTGTTGTATCAAGCTCTTCTTCATTGTCAGACGCGACTGTTGATTATTCTTTTCTCATAAATATATTGTGAAGTATAGAGACATTTCGTGGGTTGCCGCCTTAGCCTCCACTGAAGCCGCTTAGTATGTCTATACAGTATTTAGTCCTATCCAACAAACATATATTTTCCGTACTGTCGATTGAAGGCCTAGTTCTATCTACCTTTTCATGTAGTGAACAATCAATGATACTTAGTGGTCATGCAATGCTATGTAAGAATGATTGCTCTTATTTAGAAAACGTTCGTAAGACATTTTGTGACATCTAATGAAATCCAGAGTTGTCTATTGGACGTCCAGTGTTATCTAGTGGTCACTCAGTGCTGTATATTGAACAGACAATGATACGATTTAATAATGTGTCACTAGCCGATCGTAGGCCAAGCGAATTTTTTTTCTTTGTTGCAAAGGTTTACTGTAGTTTTTAGTACAAATCTCTTATGACCTGCCCTGACATGTTCACATTTCACCATGATAGCCGCTGGAGAATTGCCGTACAGTTAATTACTGGTCATGATCCAAGTCACATCAGTTGAGCTGAACACAGAATAGTGCTAACTGTAACAATGAAACAATGCTAGTTAAGATAACTCTCATTCAGCCTAAGTACAAACTCACCGAACAAGCAAAGGGGCTATAACTCGCTGTTTTTTTTTGTTTTTTGTTTGCTATAGAATCTTGAGTAACAGCGCGTCCGCGGTCAGTGACAAACGTAAGAATACTGTATTCTCCCGGGAAGCAAACGCTTTAATCGGGCCACTTCGGCTCAGGCTGCATAACCTTGCTGACTGAGTGAGAGAGAACTAGTTTCATAATATACGTAAAATTGTAATAGCTCCTAGTTATTTTGTAAGCAGTGATTGACAGGTGTGTATATTATCAGAAGTGTATCACGTAAAAAACGTGACGGCTTATAACTCTTTAGTACGATTCACTAATTATATTATCACTTGCAATTACTTATCTTTAAACCACTATATCTATTTTCTGTTGCTAGATAGAACAGCTTAGTAATATAATAAGTTGCGAGGCAGAAATGTATACGTTAGTTTGTTAATTTCGCATTTCAGTGATTACCATTACGTTTTCCACTGAACACACTCTTAACTACTGGACATATCATTTCCACACCGGAAGTTCCATGTACACACCCAGTGCTATCTATAGGCAGCCTAGCTTCATTAAAACACCCGGGGATATTATCTGATAACCATAGTTGTCATATGAACACACATGAACATCATTGTACTGTTGTATGTCTTTATATCTTACGTAACATGTCTTACATATACCACATGCTTGATATGAATACTTGTGTATGTCAGTGCCAAGGCCTCCTAAAAGCATATATGAGTGTCAGTGTTGTCTTATATCTACCATGTGCTTGCTATGAACGCATGTGAACATCAGTGTTGTCATACGCGTATACCCAATGCTGAGCAGTGAACACAAAGTGCTGTCTCTGAAACAGAAGCTAAACATTAAGAGAGTGTTGTCTAGGAAACAGTCAGGTTTTTAGGAGGCCAATAATATTTATCGTTGCCATATTTCAGGAGAGTGGGCATTTAGTTACTATTTAATTATTTATTTATTTATTAATAGCACAGTATCACCTTGACATATGTGGTAAAATAAATCACATAAAAGTGGAATTAGGAAGTATTAGCATACGCTTAGATTTGGATATGAACAATCAGCTACTCCCGTTCCTTTTTTATTTTAAGTTCGATGTGGGGGGGGGGGGGATAAGGACGAGGAGGTTTTATAACTAAATTTAACGCATCAATAACAGTTGCAACGTTACTGGAGAAGGTTTGTTGCTTGTTTGTTTTCAAGTCGTTGTTGGATTTTGATTTTGTTTTGTTTCTTGTTCCTTTTTCTCTTTCTCTCTCTCCCCCTTCTCTCATTCTATCCATGTTTATTTCATTCGGCCGCCATAAGACTGCAATGAAAGCGCACCCTCCATCACCACACTCGTTTGCTCTTAAGGAAATAGCCGGTAGAGGTCTGCTGAGAATATGTTCTTCAACATTTGTGGCGAAAGTCGTCCGCCGATGGCGGGTTAACGGCACGAGGGTTCATTTAATGCAATATGTTATGCCATGTTCCAACCAAAGATACATTACCGGCATGGGTTTTTTACACATAAGATACATTACCGGCATGGGTTCTTTATACACAAGATACGGTACAGGCATGGATTCTTTACACACATGATACATTATAGGCTTGGATCCTTTACGTACACGATACATTATAGACCTGTATTCTTTGTCCACAAGATGGATTGACAAAACATTAAAGTGCACAGTAGAATTACTTTTTTAAAAATTAAAATATGTCTGCCCTACATAAGGGCTTTGAAAAGTTCCGACAAAAGATATACATTTCTAGAACTTTAAATTAAAGTCTCCACAGTGTCCTTTTAGCGTTTGACAACAAAGGGTTTTATTATAAAAGATGAACTAATAAAACGCTATGTCTGATTAAACCTTAGTCTTTTGATCGCAACTGATGAAATTGCAAAGTGTTAGAACTTATAAAAGACAGATTGGCCCTAATAGTAGTGTGCTCATTAATTATCTCTGGAATCCTTCTCACGCGAAAGATACTTGGTTAAGATTTATAGGTGGAAATGTTTCTTTGATTAGTCTTGCTGTTTCTTTATTTTCCTAAAGAAAACGTACTTTCTTAGTATTAAGAATTGTAATTTCCCACTCTAGTAGAAAAACAGTGCTTGACTATACAAGGCATTTCTTATCAAAGGCCGAATCTATTTAGAGAAATTATTCACATCCGGACATTTATTTACTATATGGTTGATCTTATGACCGATATATGCACGTGTGGGGCTTACCAAAGGGTTATACTACACTATATACCGTACGTGTGGGGCTTACCAAAGGGGTGACACTACAACATATACCTGTATGTGTAGGGCTTACCAAAGGGGTTACACTACAACATATACCTGTATGTGTGGGGCTTACCAAAGGGGTGACACTACAACATATACCTGTATGTGTGGGGCTTACCAAAGGGTTATACTACATTATATACCGTACGTGTGGGGCTTACCAAAGGGGTGACACTACAACATATACCGTACGTGTGGGGCTTACCAAAGGGGTGACACTACAACATATACCTGTACGTGTGGGGCTTACCAAAGGGGTTACACTACAACATATACCTGTACGTGTGGGGCTTACCAAAGGGGTTACACTACAACATATACCTGTAGGTGTGGGGCTTACCAAAGGGGTTACACTACAACATATACCTGTACGTGTGGGGCTTACCAAAGGGGTTACACTACAACATATACCTGTACGTGTGGGGCTTACCAAAGGGGTTACACTACAACATATACCTGTACGTGTGGGGCTTACCAAAGGGGTTACACTACAACATATACCTGTACGTGTGGGGCTTACCAAAGGGGTGACACTACAACATATTCGGCGAATACAGTTTGAGTAGGGGAGACATGATACACGATTTTTATCAGTAAGCCTAAAATTTCAATCACGAGTGGCGTTCAGCAGTAAGCGTCCTATAACTGCAGGACATCATGATATTACGGGTACTTCTTTCATCATTGTCACCAACGATATACGTGGTTTCCAATAACACGGGTACTTCTTTCTTATATTTCGTCCTTGCAACAGTTAGTAACAAAAGCTCCGACACAATAATATATCTATTGGATATTTCGTATTCCTCGCTAGTTGACTTCCGGACAATTTTTCTCTATGTGTCTGTTAGCTGCCAATCTGTCAGCTGGTACGTTGAAAATTGGCCAAGGTCAAGAGCCCACGTTACACCAGCTTTCCGCAAAGTAGACAAACGCCTCTATTCAAACTTGGAATGAAGCAATATTACATCCTGGTGGATATTGATCTTTGGTTAAGACAATCAGTAAAAGTGGATGTGACAATCCAACAAACATCTATTTACAGTGGATGCGGAAGTCAACGGCAAATGGTTAATATTGGATGCGCTCATACATAGCAGAGACCTCGCCATTTTCAGGAAATATGACGTCATACTAGTGATTCGCATACATAGATCACTTCAATGATTATGCAGTCATCAAATGATCAATCATCTAATCAATGAATCAATCGAAAATCAGATAATCAATCAGTCAATCAAATAAACAATCCGACCGGCAGGGAGTAAATCAACCAATCAATGAATCGGACAGTCAATTAGTCAATTGGGCAGTAAATCAATCAATCTGTCACTTAACCAATGGTTTCTTCTAAATTAAGGAAGGGAATGTTTGTTGTTTTGCATTTGGCCATGCAGGCAGGTAGAGTTGGATACGAATTGCAGACTCGTATTGGTCAGACAGTCATTTTTGGTCTATAAAAATTAAATATTATTAATCTTACAACTCAGCTTTATGCCGAGGGATGTAATGGTTACAACTGTCTTATCACTCAGTCATCTATCTTTTCTAGCCCAGTAAAGAAAACAGAACAAACAGTAACAACATGCTTTAAATTTTACTTATATATTCAATAATTCGATAATTTTTTTTACTGATCTAGATTATATGACATAAACGTAAAATGAAAAGAAAATTATAGTATATAAAACTGACTAACACGTAGTTGTGTTATAACTAAAACAGTCATTATGGTGAACGTATTTCACGTCGTATAGCAATATGTGTATGTGGGTTTCTTGTACACTGAACAATGCATTTCTGTTACTAGCGCCATTACGTGTGTTGTAGACGGAATATTTGAAACGCAGACATGTAGCGCCATTATGTGTGTTGTAGACGGACTATTTGAAACGCAGACATGTAGCACCATTACGTGTGTTGTAGACGGAATATTTGAAACGGAGACATGTAGCACCATTACGTGTGTTGTAGACGGAATATTTGAAACGGAGACATGTAGCACCATTACGTGTGTTGTAGACGGAATATTTGAAACGGAGACATATAGCGCCATTGATGAGTATAGGGTTGGTGAGCAGTGAAAGCTTAAAGAAGTATGCGATGTAAGGTGTTAATTTACCAAGGTGTACTCGTTTCATTTTCTTTGACATGGGACACATGCTTCGTGTTTCTCATGCTCGGAAACATGTAGAAATCAGATTCATAAATAATACCTAACAATGACTCACAATCTGCCAAATATGGTCTCGCAAAGTTTGTACAGTACATAATAACGAACACTGTGCGGTACTAAATCATCTCTATATAACAGAAACTAAAGCACTCTTTCTAGTCCGTACGCTTCCTGGAGCACGCTTACAGACACTGAATATTTCAAAGAAACAAACACTCTACGGTACAGAGTAGTACACTCTCTTAATATATATCTATGGTACAAAGTAACAACATGCGTGTGGTACAAAGTAACAACATGCGTGTGGTACAAGTAGAAACAAACACAGAATTTTACTGACTCAATATACAGCATCAGCAACGTACGGTGCGCAAGCCAAATAACTGCAGCTTCGCAATTACCCATTTTACTGAAAGACATAATTTTCTTATAATGGTTACTGATAATAGAATTTTCATTTGGGTCTTCTCTACCTGATTTTTCAATTTCTAAACTTAAAATGTTAAGCATCGTGAAATTACACAAATCCGTGATCAAGACCTTTGAAAGAAAAGTTCAAATGAACATCAAGCGAGAAAGACTCACGTCAGAACGTTACCACATGATGCACGCGCCAGTCGCGATAAACGGGAACTGAGAGAAGACTTAGCAGACAGGCATGCGCACTTCTCACGTGCCTGCATGTCTCTGCGCGCGCCAGTCGAAGCGCCGTAACGATCCGTGGAAAAGGCGCCCATCAGCTGACTTAACCAAGAGCCTATCTTAAAACCTTTAATCTGCACATCGTCACACCTTAGCAGACGGCACATCCGTGTGCAGAGTTGTCGATATTGCTCTTGTTGCTTGGATTTAAAAGGAGGGCATAAAGCCGTTTGCGTCTAAGACCTTTGACATATAGCATGGACTTTGGCGCGGGATAACCAAGAATTCTTGCACATCGTTGGGCAAATAAGATGGGTTACAGGTAAATTAACCAAAGTGAAAACAAATACTCCCGTTGTTTTAACTTATCGCAGCAAACAACCGTTTTCAAGAAACAGAAACGCAAATGGCAGGAGTTAAATCTTGAAAACGTGAGACACATAATTTCTTCTTTTTAATAAAGACCAACGAGACAAAATAAAGCACTATTCAAAGTGTATGTAAGTATATATGTATGTATTACAGACAGATAGACAGATAGATAGATAGATAGATAGATAGATAGACAGACAGATAGATAGATAGATAGATTTACAGACAGACAGATAGATAGATAGATAGATAGATAGATAGATATATTTACAGACAGACAAACAGATAGATAGATAGATAGATAGATAGATAGATAGATAGATAGATAGATAGATAGATAGATAGATAGATAGATAGATAGATAGATAGATAGATAGCTTTTAAAATCTCAGAATAGGGAAATCTCGAGTGGGATGTTCTTAACTCATAGTACTAATAACAATATTAATATTGACATGTTTTATTTCGACTCTTAAAAAAAACTCAGATACCTGTCAATGTTCATCTGTCCATTATTCCTTTCAATAAAGTGGTGATGACGAGCTGTGGTGATCATGTTTGGCCTACACTCTTGTAGATATCTCAAGAGCTGTGATGATCATGTTTGGCCTACACTCTTGTAGATATCTCAAGAGCTGTGATGATCATGTTTGGCCTACACTCTTGTAGATATCTCAAGAGCTGTGGTGATCATGTTTGGCCTTCACTCTTGTAGATATCTCAAGAGCTGTGGTGATCATGTTTGGCCTTCACTCTTGTAGATATCTCCAGAGCTGTGGTGATCATTGTTTGGCCTACACTCTTGTAGATATCTCACGAGCTGTGGTGATCATTGTTTAGCCTACACTCTTGTAGATATCTCACGAACTGTGGTGATCATGTTGGCCTATAACTATTGTAGATCCATCCAAAAAGGCAACTGTGATGCTTTACTGTCTGCTTTTTATTTTTCTTAAAGTTTGCAACGTTTTAAGAATAAAATTTGGAGAATTTAGTTCTTAAAAATTAATTGACATATTACAAACAAATGCATGCACGATTTTGTGAAGTTAAAACACTTAGCTTCTTGAATTATGTTTTCGTGTGTGTATGCCGTGTGTGTATAAATTTTGAGTGTGTGATTACTGAATGTAGACGTTAATGCATGTGACAATATCAATGACTACAGGCAAATCACAGTTGCTCACTACATTAATATTTGACGTGTATTACCATACACACTAGGCAATCATTGAAAGTAGTTTTGAAGTAACTGCTCACGTTAAATTGCATTAGCGTGATCATATCATGAAGACTAACTCAGCTTTTGCAACTCTAATATTAGATTTGGAGAAATAAATCTTTTATATATGTATATTGAAATTTGTTGAATGGGTGAGTATATAGTGAATTTTGCTGTGCGTGTGTGTGCTATATTTAAATCTGTTATTGTATTCAGTGCGCTCGAACCGTAAAGTGAACGCGTCAGTTCGCATCAGTTATCTACAAGAACGCAGTTGGAACACTGGCCGAGATGGTGAGCAGCACATTGTGAAGATGGAAGCTATAAATTTCACGATTCAGCAGCCCATGGCTTTGAACAAGCTCAATGGCACAACCCACTGGACGTTTATAATCGCCAACGGCATCATGAAGTATGTGTTACCTCTCATCATCATCACAGGCCTCATCGGCAACACGGTGTCCATCCTTGTGTTCTTGAACCGCGAGCTTCGCCGACTCTCGTCCAGCATCTACGTTTTGGCCGTGCTCATGTCCGACATGGGACTACTTGTCGGATTACTGTTTGTCTGGCTGGAGGTGAGACCTCTTGTTTATGCGTGTTAAACTTTGTACTGAATGCATGCGATATATGAAGCAGAACTGTAGGGTGGTAATGTATTTACAGAAAGTGACAAAATTTTGTATTTACGCATTTTATTTACATACACACATACATACACACACACACACACACACACACACACACACACACACACACACACACGTATATATATGTGTGTGTGTGTGTGTGTGTGTGTGTGTGTTAAGCGTGTGAGTCTTTTAAAAATCGGTTTCATGCTGATTATTACTTCTGAGATCAGTTAACGATTAGTACTGCTCCTGAAAACTAGCTGCAATTTCCATGCGCATGCGTAACTTCCTAAAACACTGAAATCCTGAAAGGGCCACAGTTTATTGATATCTGCACTCTTCATAAACAAACTCATATATTTGAGTTTACTAGCTATTTCATTTGGTGGTATTTACTGATGAACTCAATACGTGTTTTAGAAGCATATAAGCCAACTGCAGGAGTTCTCGATGGTAGGTCTATCTCCAAGGTCATTGTAAGAAGCTCTTCACATATATTTCTATCTTGTCAGTGGAGCGGTAAAATCGGAAAAGGCATTCCCATATTTATGAAAAGGACTTTCTTTAAATCATAACATTGTACAGTGTGTGCCCTTCATCAACAGGGATCATGCAACGTAGATCTGTATCTGAACCTAATTTCCTGTCTGGCTTTTGTAAAACCTGCGAAAGAAAAAATATGCTGCTGGAATGCTTTGCAAAAATACGAAAATAAAACGAAAATTAAAAGAAGACATGAGATAAAAGAACATGCGGTAGTTGAGCAGCGTATTACTTAAGTCGAGTATTCGAGTAATGTAAGTGTGTAAAGGGTGGTTTAAGAGTATTTAAGTTTTTAGTTTGTCAAGTATGCCGAGTATTCGAGTGTGTTATGTGTGTCGAGTATTCGAGTGTGATGAGTGTGTAAAGCTTATTGTGTATTCGAGTTGCCAATTGTGTCGAGTATTGGAGGGTGTGGAGTTTGTCAAGTGTGTCGAGTATTGGACGGCGTGGAGTTTGTCAAGTGTGTCGAGTATTGGAAGGTGTGGAGTTTGTCAAGTGTGTCGAGTATTGGGGGGTGTCGAGTTTGTCTAGTATGTCGAGTATTTAAGGGTGTGAAGCTTGTGAAGTGTGTCGAGTATTTTAGGGTGAGGAGTTTGTCAAGTGTGTCGAGTATTGGAGGGTGTGGAGTTTGTCAAGTTTGTCGAGTATTGGAGGGTGTGGAGTTCGGTAATTCTGTTGATTAATGGAGTGTAATGAGTATGTTGAGTATTGAAGTGTGTCAAGTGTGTTGGCCGTGTGAAGTATTCGAGTGTCAAGTGTATCGAATATTAGAATGTATTTAATATTTTTATCGTGTTGAGTATTCGAGTGTGGACTGTGTTGTGTTGAGTAATGTACTGTGCTAAGTGTGTTGAATATTCAAGTTTGTCAAGTTTGTCAAGTTTGTCAAGTTTGTCGAGTTTGTTGGGAATTCGAGCGCGTCGTGTATTCGAGTCGTTGAATGTGTTATGTGTGTTCAGCACATTTTCTTTGCGTTGAGGAGATTTTGCCAGGCTTGATATCCAACACACCCTATAGTTACATTATTATCTAAGGGAACTAACTCTAATACAAAATGATCGTTCTAAATATACTTTATCAATCAAGTTATAAGAGATTGTGGACATTATATTTACGCCTGGCAAATTAAATTGAATTAAAACTAATTGTGAGCATTATATATCTCCTGTCAAACTAATTATAATTAAAACTGATTGTATGCACTGTATATTTGCCGGGCAAATTCCGATTTTAATAATCTTGCATTTATATAAATTTGTCATTACTCACTACGTAAAAATTGTATATAAAAAGCAGAGCGTTCTAAATTCAGCTGTTAGAAACGTGTCCAACGTATAGAGTTAACGCTTTTCACGGTTGGTTAATAGACTATGCTCGCTTTCAATCGCCTTCATTTCTTGTAAAGTGACCATGTGTGGCCTGCAACTATTGTAGATATCTCGCTGGTGACCTTGTGTAGTCTACAACTCTTGTAGATATCTCATTGGTGACCTTGTGTAGCCGACAACTATTGTAGATATGTCGTTGGTGACCTTGTGTAGCCGACAACTATTGTAGATATCTCGTTGGTGACCTTGTGTAGCCGACAACTATTGTAGATATCTCGTTGGTGACCTTGTGTAGCCGACAAATATTGTAGATATGTCGTTGGTGACCTTGTGTAGCCAACAACTATTGTAGATATTTCGTTGGTGACCTTGTGTAGCCGACAACTCATGTATGTATCTCATTGGCTGCATGTATTCATAACACGTACAGCTCCCGCACGTGCAGTCTGCGAACATTCTGTCATAACCACAAGCTGGTTCGCAGGCAGGATCAGCTTTTAGAAGCAAACAAAAAGCAAACAATAAAAGAAAACAAAAACTGGTAAATATCAAAATATAGGCGAGGAAACAAGAAACAATCATTTCTCAAAGGATAAAGATAATGTGTCTGGCTCCCTTAGCGAGTCGCGTGAAGCCGGCATTATCGCCTTCCACACTTGTTCATTTGACGTGATCAGAAACAGTAATCGCTCTCAATTCAATTTATCAAGACATGCCCGAACTGGAAACTGAAGACAATCCAGAACGAGTATTAAGGTTAAAAAATACCGTAATGTTTGCCGTTTCTAACAATAAAATAGGCATATATGCACAAAACATGTACGGAAACACACCCGCACGCACACTAATATACTGTCATAAATAAGTTAAAAGTAAGGTGATATATTATATGAAAATCTATATTATTTTCTAGATGCTTCTTGTATAGAACTACTATACTACTAGTAATACTACCACCACTACTACTACTACCAGTACTACTACTAAAAACACCATGTATATACATTTTTTAAACTGCTTTGTCTCGCTTAATTTATAAATTGCTGGCCTTATGTCACCCGCCATTCATTACACTTCATAATGACGGCCCGCCCTATATATGGCCCTCCCAACTCGCGCCTTGATGTCTCACTAACCTCTTGCCTTTAACGTGATTTGATGTTTGTTGCTTCGTCTATTACAAACGTTAACAAACGTGGTACTAATTCCAATTTCTTTCGCCGACAGGTGCTCGGAATACGGCTGAATCACAGAGAAGGCGCCTGCCAGTTCCTGGTTTTCCTGACCTACGCGTGTAGCTTCCTGTCCGTGTGGTACACGGTAGGCATCACGCTGGAGAACTACATCGCCATTTGCCACCCGACCAAAGTGAAGACACTGTGCTCCAGGCTGCGGGCTACCATCGTGGTGACAGTGCTGGCATGCGCCACGCTGCCGCTGTACGTTATCTCCACCGCCGCCACGGAAGTGCGCGTAGACCCAACTTCCGGTGCACCGGTGTGCAAGGACAAGAAGGAAAAGTACGTCAACGCCATGCACGTGCTGACCTACTTCGATTCTTTCATCACGCTCCTCGTCCCGCTGGTGTGCGTGACGGCCATGCTGGTGGCCATCACGATGTCCATCGTGCACACTTACAAGTGGCGGAGGTCGAGCCCAGGGAGCCAGAAGCGCCGTGCGGAGCTTATGCAGATTCCTCAGGTCCGTGTGGCCAAAATGTTGTTCGCGCTGTCTCTGGTGTTTGTCGTCATGAACACCCCTAGCCACGTCAGCCGCTTGTACTACCTCATCTCTAGCCTCGGGAGGGTGGACCCATCCCACAGCACTGAAGACAATGGTGGGGCTGTGCTGGGTGGGTTCGGCCGGAATAATACTTCTCGTCTCGTGGAACACCACGCGTCTGACGTAATACCCATCACGAAAGAAGAGGGACTTTTGCAGATGTTACTTCAGTACGGGTCGTACTCCTATTACGCAATAAAGTTCATCATATTCCTGACTTTCAGCAAAAATTTCAGGCGAACACTCAGGGACACGTGCACCGAAGGGTTAACCGTGTCGTGTTCTAAAAGGCCCACTGCGCCAACTCTGCTTTGACGATGATTCTGTGGTTCGTCCAGTATTTCTCTCGTGTAAAACTAACTCTTCTCCTAAGGCCCTGGCTTTAGTGAGATCGTCATGTTTCAAGCTGTCGGCATTATCTCAATCTTGAAACCATGGTTACAGTTCTTTCATTTGGAGAATTTTGTAATACGTTCTGATATGCGACGAACGCGAGTAGACCAGTGTACACTTGAAAAATCCATCTCAATCTTGAAACCATGGTTACAGTTCTTTCATTTGGAGAAGGATTTTTCAAGTGTACACTGGTCTACTCGCGTTCGTCGCATATCAGAACGTATTACAAAATAATGTGAAAAAATACAAGAAAACGAATGTAGTCACATTCTGTAAAAACGATGATTTCTTTCGTACTTGAAAAATGGAAAGGGTATTAATTTACTATCATGCAAATTGTTTGCAAAGTCGAGTTTATGTACAGTTCTGCTGGGTAACTGTGACAGCGAGCATTTGGACGTTGCAGGACATTAAATAGCACTTGTATGTATTTGATTCGAGTATCTCTTTCTGTATAATGTTTCCCGAAACCGTGCTTCTGTTGCTTGGTTTGTTCTGGTTTTATTTAGTGTTATTTTCCCGAAGCCGTGTTTCTGTTGCTTGGTTTGTTCTGGTTTTATTTAGTGTTATTTTCTCTATTGTTTCACACACGTAATATGAACCTTTGCTCGTTAAATCTCGTATAGGTTCATACGTTTCACGTTGCTATTGTCTGTGCCAAAGGTGTAGTATTCAGATATGAAATAAATGAATGACATACACTAGAAACCCTGTGTCTCACAGAATATATTTTTCTATTATCACAGGCTGTAATATCGTCGCTGTCTCTGCACAAATTCTTACATATTTATTCTAAAAATTGTCTTGCAAATAAATACAAAAATGCTTAGTTAAAATAAGTAAAATAAACTCGTTCTTTAACATATGCACATACATGCCAATATATAAGTTTAGTGTAGCTCTATACGTGTTTCAGTAATATTAATTCAATTTTGAAATTTCTTGTAAAATAATATTTCAGCACACATTGTACTTCAAACATGGGTACCCGAAATGTTTACTGTGTTTAGTTTTGGAACAGTTAAATACAATCTCTACGTCACCAGAAACAGTCGTCAATGGTCTCGAGTGAATTTGTCATTTATTTTTAGACACAGTGATCATAGTGCAATGATTGTACACTGTTTGGCATAGAACATCATGTTACACAACAATAAAAGCATATTTCTACCCTCATATGTGAATATTAAGTCAAATACATTTAAATATGGTATGTTCTTGACTCTCTCTCTCTCTCTCTCTCTCTCTCTCTCTCTCTCTCTATATATATATATATATATATATGTGTGTGTGTGTGTGTGTGTGTGTGTGTGTGTGTGTGTGTGTGTGTGTGTGTGTGTGTGTGTGTGTGTGTGTGTGTGTGTGTGTGTGTGCGTGTTTGTGTGTGTTGCGTGTACATACATACGTAGAAATATAAATGTGTTTGTATATAAATATATTTAAATATATTCATGATTACCTACAAACAGAACATGCATACGTAGAGAGACATATATGTACATAGCTACATAATTATATATATATATATTAAAATGTGCAAATTTCTTGAATAAATTGTTGCTAGGAACAGTATCTGCATTGACGTTATAGGGACTTTTAAAAAAGATAACACTTATCGTTTTGATGATCTTTTCAAACTGAGGACATGATCAATATACAAAGTCGATTAAACAGTATCCGAAACATTATTTACTTTATAAACTTCCCTCTTGGAGTCCACAGAATCTTATAAAACAGGCCTTATAGAGAAATTGTGATCACCCTTACACTAAATGGTTCTAGAGAAATGGTGATCGTCGTCACACTAGATGGCTCTGGAGAAATGGTGATCCTTCCGACTAGTGGGAGTTTCTCTGAATGAATATTGTTCGTCTATAATAACCAATAACATATCCCATGGAGCAAAGTAGGCAACCCAATGCATATGATAGGATTGCTGCAGTTTGTAAACCCTTGCTAGGTCATTTTAATGCATTTAAAAAAATACACCTTCAGAGCAATAGCAAAGGTAGTTCACGCACTATTACTTAACTTCGTACTAAATCTTTTCTTCAAACACCCCCTTAAAAAACTTTTTCTTTAAAAATTCGATGTTCATCATAGAAGAGTAAATAGTTTTACAGCCGACAGAGAGTTAATGGAACGCTGATTTGAAGAACCTTAATAAATACATACAAATACAGTTTTGTTCGTAAATGGCAGGACTCATGTGATCTATGCATGGTGTTTTTTTCTCATATTCAACTCTTAACCATCTACCACAACCAGATTTCGTCTACTGAAACACATCTAAAGATTGTAGATTGCTTTTAACCATCTTTGTTCAGATGCACTAGAAATACCCAGCTATTGCCAGGCAGCATTTCAACACAGGCTGAGCTAAGCTTTCAGCAGTCTGGGTAAGCGTTGATAACTATGAACTACTTGACTACATTGATATATTAACCAAAACCTATATTGAAGTTTGTGACAATACAGTCCGCAAATGAAATTATTTTGACTAATTAAATGCCTAATTAATTAAATGAAAACTTTGCTCTTTATATCTATATTTATTCGTATAATTAGTATGAATGACAGGTTGCTGAGCTATTTTTATTTTTTAGGGGTAATGATTCTTGGACTCGCCAGCTGTCTTAGTGATATTTGTTAGAGAATTGGCGAGTGAAGTGTGCAGAAAGGAAACCTGTCACTCCAAGTTCTCTTAGAGTCGCATAGTTAGGAAAGACATCTCTTGGACAAAAATGTACCAATCACCATTGTTTCCCAAAAGGCGACTCAGCGTGATAAACCTGTAATGTCTACAAGTCTTCGACCGCCCACGTCGTCATGTATGTAAGCTCGAGTGCCAGTGGACTAAGCACAAATATATCCTCTATCTCTACCTTTATACTTTAGATATAATAACACCTCTATCTCTACCTTTATACCTTAGACAATAATAACACATCTATCTCTACCTTTATACCTTAGACAATAGTAACACATCTATCTCTACCTTTATACCTTAGACAATAGTAACACATCTATCTCTACCTTTATACCTTAGACAATAGTAACACATCTATCTCTACCTTTATACCTTAGACAATAGTAACACATCTATCTCTACCTTTATACCTTAGACAATAGCAACAAGGCCGTGGTACACGTGATCCTTACACAAAGGTTTTGAATTCAGCAAGCAATCAGTATTCCCCCAGTTGAGCTGCAAATCGTGTATAACCAGGTTGGGAGACTATAAAAAAAAAAACTTCACAAGCCATCGCCTTTGTGTATGAAAAAGTATTATTGGCAGTGCTATCGTCCCATGCGGCTTTAGACAGAGCATCAACAGTAAGTTAGGATTTGGTGTGTGTGGGAGTAAAATTCATAGTCAAGGGAATGAATTGTTTTCTATTTTTTTAAACCATGATTTAATCGATATTTTAATTTTTAAAGTATATTTTAAATTTTTTATAGAGGTAATTTGAATGTATGCCTGAGAGAGAAGGTGTGTGTGTGGGGGGGAGGGGCTGATGGAAGGATTTCAAATGTGAACACCTATATGAAAATTCACACTGTACCATCCTTTTCTTTTTTTTTTTAGAGCGCATGCGAGCTCTCCTCCCCATTTCGCCTTTTTTGTTTTTGTTTGCTTCTGAATTTCTGGATACGGATTTTTTCGTTCATGTGATGCTGGCTTTGACAAGGGGACCGAACCCATATCGATGTGACATTATCTACTCCGAGAGATTTGTGTCTTTTAGACAAGACAATCTTTCTGTAGCCTACCCAGGTGAATACATAACATTCCTCTATCTGCAATTGTGGCACTTGTTCTGACATTCCGATAGCGTGACTATCGGGTGCCAAATCTTAGTGACGTCTGTCTACATATTCAAGGACTGATAGTGGCCCTAAGTTTGAGGCTAAACAAAGGAATTCGAGAAGACGCAATAAGCACAAAGGTCAAACAGGCGAATCCTTCCAATAGTATATACTTTCCTAAACTTGTCTCTATGATGACGTCTTTTCCTTACACCATTTCTAATGATGTCTTGTATGACGTCTTTTTCTGACACCATTTCTAATGATTTCTTGTATGACTTCGTATTCATTTCGTAGTGAGGACTGAACAAAGAACTGTAGAAGCCAGAAAATTATACAAAGAACTGTGAAAAATGTGCATTCTTTAGTTTGTTTCCAATGTGCTATATTCCAAATACACGCACATTTGGCTGAGTTGATTTATAATATTTTGTTCGGGAGACATGCTTGTCTTGTTCACTTTCCAGTACTCTGTGAGACAGTGTTCTAGCGCTCTCTGAAACATTTTTCCAGTGCTCTCTGAGACAAAATTTTCCACCGCTCACTGAGATACAGTTTTCCAGCGCTGAGACACATTTTTCCAGCGCTCTCTGAGACAAAATTTTCCGCCGCTCACTGAGATACATTTAGAGAGACATAGTTTTTTCAGCGCTCACTGAAACACATTTTTCAAACACTGAGACAGTTTTAGAGCCTCACTGAGACTCTCGTGAGTAATAAACTTACATGCATGAAACACGCGGCTCACGATACCAGTAAACACAACTTCCCATCTCATACACCAGGGCGTTTGGTGGTTCGCAAACGTAATGCGTACAATCGATCAGTGTGCCATGTATTAATATTATTATTATTGGTTGGCGGTTAGAAATAACAATAGGCTACGATTTTATCTAGTCTTTTCCTCGATCTCTTACTCACTATGTGATTTACGTCCTATAAAGTGCGATCTATATGTGTACAAGTGCATGGTATACGTGTGTGATCTATATGTGTACATGTGCATGGTATACGTGTGTACGTGTGTGATCTATAAGTGTGTACGTGTGTGATCTATATGTGTGTATTTGTGCGATCTATATGTGTGTACGTGTGCGATCTATATGTGTGTATTTGTGCGATCTATATGTGTGTACGTGCGTAGCATGTGTATGTACGTGTGTGATATATGTGTGTACGTGTGCGATCTATATGTGTGTACGTGTGCGGTATATGTGTGTACGTGTATGGTATATGTGTGTACGTGTCTGGTATATGCGTATACATGTATCATGTATGTGTGTATGTGTGCGATCTATATTTGTGTACGTGTGTGGTATATGTGTGTACGTGTGCGATCTATATGTGTGTACGTGTATGGTATATGTGTGTATTTCTCCTTTCTTCTCTCTGTTTTTCTTCATTATCCTCCATATTCGCTCTATGTATGTTTGACTGGCTGGCTAACTGTTTTGTCTTTGTTTATGTCTTTGTTTCTTCATTAATGCCCAAGTTCTTTATGTTTTTCAGTAATTTACTTTGTCCTCTCTCCTCTCGATTTTCAGGGTTTTGTTTCCTTTGGCACTTTCCTATGTCTTTTCATATTAGAATTTCAATGTTGATAAGAGTGATTACTGTCATAAACCGTTGTCACAGCCCACTGGAGTGTATGCACTTCATTAGTCGCTAAACATCCATCCATCAAATCAAATAAAGATTTATTACACTTAAAATCGGAGTCCGCTAATATAACAAAATTTAAAATCTATTGTTTTCCATGTCAGAGATTCGAACCTAGTTACCCGCTTATGTTTAAACTGTATTTGTTAATAAGCTATTTGTTATCGATAGTATGTGGAATACTCTCTTGCACTGACCTTTCCTACGTAAACATTCAGTGCAAAGAATGGTCGGTGTGCTTACTTTTATCTGTAGACCAACGCAAAGTGAATTCAATCAAAAATTAAAAAAACAACAACAGATTTTTTGGAAAATAAAAAACACATACCCCACCCCCCAATATCGCAGGCAAGAGGCAAAACACAAGCAATCATTCCGAATTTTCAATATCATGTTCACACAATTTGTAGGTCAATGTGTAATTAATAAAAATCAATTTTTTTCTTCACTTTTATTACTGGCCTTGAGTGTGTGTGATTGATTTTAGATGTTTTGCGGGAAGTGGGGTTGGAAGGGGGATCTTTATCCATCTCGTTTCAAATTTCTCTACTGTCACTGATCAGAGTAAGCAACACTTGGAATCAGTTTGTCTCGGAAAGAAGAGATATCGCGCATTGGATGAGGAAGGTGTTGCACCCCTCCCCCACTCATACCCTTGTGGCTGACATGAAACTTACCAATTTGAAATGGCAACGTAACTTATAATATATAAGAGTGTGTAACACACGGTGGCCTATTTGATTGCACTATCGTCAGTTTGAAATCGGAAACGCGTCACGTATCAAAGTGTGGAGGATATGGGACCTATTTGATTGCACTATCGTCAGTTTGAAATCGGAAACGCGTCACGTATCACAGTGTGGAGGATATGGGACCTATTTGATTGCACTGTCGCACTTTGAAGAATAAACGAGCATGATTAATTTATACACTCCCAAACAAGGCCGGAAAACAAGCCACGTACGTCATGAACCGCAAAACTCATCTCGGAGACAGTAATAAGTGCCGCCTGAGAGTATTTCTCTCCAGTGTTGGCCTACAAAGCGAGAGTATTTCTCTCCAGTGTTGGCCTACAAAGCGAGAGTATTTCTCTCCAGTGTTGGCCTACAAAGCGAGAAGACTACTGTACGCTGTTCTTATCAGTCAACAATTATTTGACTGAAACTGTTGATGTCTGAGTAATTAGTTTTAAACATTGTAACAACAGATCGCTACACGACGCGCTCCGAACGTGCGTCTGAAATCGCTCCAGCACGCTAGCGCACAGGATGTGACGTTAACAGAGCAGGGATAATGAAAGTGTGGCCGATCAATTATTGAATGTCACAAAGCCAGTTGATCGTAGAGTGATGCTTTCATTTCGAGAAAGGATTATTGCAATAAATGAATGGAAAGTATAGTTTAATACGCGACACGTCGAGGGAGGACCGTCACTGATCGGAGAGCCTGACAGAAGAGTCTCAAGCATCGCTAGCGAAAGGATTCGAAATATAATTGGTAAACCTATAGTCTTCTCATAACAACGTACGCACAGTGACAGACAGACGGGAGAAGAGGAAGAGAGACGGGAGAGGAAGAAAAGAGACGGGAGAAAGAAATAGAGACAGGAGGAAGAGAGAAAGAGAGATGGAAGAGAGACGAGAGAAGCGGAAGAAGAGGAAGCAAGACTGGCGATGAGGAAGAGAGAAAGAGGGAATGAGAGTGATGAAAGAGAATTGCTTTCAAGGAGATTTCTGCAGAAAATATTTAATTTACGCTTCATGAAACTGCTGTTGCCAAGTTCATAATTGGCTAGCATGCTCATGTCACGCGACATTCCTTTGTACACCAAAGCACTTATGCTCGTTCTCGGGTTATGCTGCTTTATTAGTTCCATCACAGTTCTTAAAATATAGCAAATTGAAAAAAGATTAATGTGAAAATGTACAATTTGACAAAAACACTATTTTGAAACTGGAGAAAGGATAGCACATCAAACATAATAATGCTAAGCAATATGCGACTTTCTTTCTGCTCGACATATTTAACACGAACAATTTTTTTAATTTGAAAGTATATTCTTTGCATCATAATTCTTTCTCACTTCATCTGACTTAGATTCAATATGATTTGTCTTGACGCACAATATATTATACTGGTATATTATTTGTATTGCTAAATTTAAATGAATATAAATATATAACGTTTCTCATTCAAATATTAGATTACAAAATTGTTGTTAGAAACATACATATCCTGTGGTTGTTCACACGTGTTTTGAAATGCGACTGGCATTCAAGCAAGCTGCAGAATTAATTCGACATTTTTTTAAACTGCACCTAACTTTTTGGGGGGAGAAGGTTCACCAACGCAGTCATTTAAAAAATCGAATCTTGGGCAGCCAAAGTAAAGATGGTTGAATTGCAAGAAACAACACACGGAGCTATATTTATGTTTTAAAGCTTTAGTCTGTTTTATCACATATAAATGGTGTGCACACCATATTCTGTTCCAAGGCATAGAAATAAAATAGAAAGATAGATAGATAGATAGATAGATAGACGGACAGACAGACATACAGATAGATAGATAGATAGATAGATAGATAGATAGATAGATAGATAGATAGATAGATAGATAGATAGATAGATAGATAGATAGATAGTGCGACCTGGTATTTGAAACGACTACAAGTTTTCTTTAATGACACTTATCATCGCTCCATCTATGATAAATATACACCTCTCAATTTGCAGATAACAGACTGAAAGAGTAATTTCCCGTACCCTCAGTATTGTAAATAAATACTACAGAATAACTCTGACTTGGCAAACGACCAACAGAGTAGTGGACAGCCTCTACAAAGGCATACACCCTTCTTATTAATTATTACACCCCGCACCACTACTCCTTTAACCCAGAGTATACATTTGGAATCATTTCAGATTTTCATGTTTTATTTTTGTGTGATTTTGTGTTCAGTGCTTGATCTTGTGCAGCTGTTATGAATGTGTCTGTTTCTGCTTTCAAACCTGCATCTTTCAACCATATGTACGTTTATTGTTTTTGTTGATATTTCGTCAGCTTGTCGTGTATACTGACCATGGAAAATGTCTGGCTCCAGGTATGTGTTAATGCTTGCGTCGTTGTTTTTTTTCCATGTTTCTTTGTTTCTCGGGGTTGGTGTAGTCCACTCATCCTTACTGCTTCTATCAGTGGATCATCTTTGTTGTTATTCCAGATGGAGTCCACAAGGCCAATGACTTCTCCTTCAATAACATCTTTGATTTTCTTGAGATCTCCGCCTTACAACCCAAAGCAGACGCAGACAGGCTCTATGTATCTCAAAAAATGGGAGGCCGAGGTCTCAAGAAAATCAAAATATTGGATAGCAAAAATTACTCATCCACTCTGGACTTGTTTGGATTACATCAGCAAGTCCAAGTATATTCTTTACCTGAGTTGCTATTTTAAATCTGGTACTTACAAAAATATCGTTATGCGCAGTACCCAAACTATATAATAATTAAGTTTAAAAAAATAAGGATAAGTATATTTACTTCACCACAGAAAGATCGAGAGAGAGAGAGAGAGAGAGAGAGAGAGAGAGAGAGGAGAGAGAGAGAGAGAGAGATGTGTGTGTACATATATACATTCATACACTAGTGCGAGAGTCAAATTGACAAAACGCTCTATATTTAGATACTCCTGTTGATTCTAATCCAAAGAAAGAATTTTTGACACAGTACATTTAACATTTATAAAACTTCAATACCAAAACTTAACTTTATTTTGTTAGACTTTATTGGCAGAATCATTTCACGTCATTTTCTCGTCCCTTCACTCAGGTGGTAGTCACTCTCAAATGCAGATCGATAATCTAAATGCGTAGATAAGTTCCGTTTTGTCATGAGTTGTCACTCACCAGAGAAATCGATGATTAAAATACGACTCTTTAAAAAAATAAGACAAGAAAAATTACAACTCTCTTGATTTTAATTGTCATGGAATATTTTGCACCGTTTTCCGATTAGTCATTTTGTTCAGTGCTAAAAGATTTGAATTCAGATTAAATTTGTGTGCGACATTATTAGAGGATGTGCGTTAAAATTAAATATGCAAAGGTCATAAAGAGAGCAGTGTTAACCTTACATTTAACAAACAGAAAGAAGCAAGGTAATTGCCTAATGCCTATATTACTCCATCTTTCTCAATGCTAGATGAAGTGTGCAGTACTCTGACTTTGTATGTGTCTCTGTCAAATGCACATACTCATTAACGCTTAATAAAACATATATATCAATAAAACATACATTATATACATATATATACGTACGCACAATTTTCTTTGGTGGTCATTGCTATAATAGCCACAAGTGTGTCGAATGTGTGCATTCTATTTCAATATTTTTTTTAAATTACTTTAACGACAAACTCAAGAGTCATTTTAATTAAGATCAATCAGTTTCCCATGTTTGTGTCCCATTTTGAAGCGTGTAAATATTAAATTCTTATATGCCTAATGATTGTTGCTTGATGACAGTTTCTATGCTTTCGCCTAATATATGTCGACTCAAGTAATGAAACAGAATTATGAGTAACATAAACAGACCTTGTGCTCTTGACTAAACTATATAGTAGCTTATACGGAAGCTAGTTTTGCTGAGAACTATGCAGACATCTAGGCAATGCTAACTGCTGGGCTTTTTCCATTTTAGAGTTGGTATCATGCCGTGAACTCCGATTGCCGAAGACCTCGCAATCAGCGCAACATGGTGCTAATGTGCTACTCATCGACTGGAAGGGTAGGGGGAAGCGGGGGTGCAGGTGGGAAAGGGCTGCAGTACATATAGCAGTCTAGCACGAACCGCTGCAAAACGAGTCATTAGAAATATTAAACAGCCACAACTCTCCTAATTTCAAAGTTAAAGCGTCAAACGATCCACACTTCACCCCCACCCCCCCACACACACACACATCCACCCACACACACCTCCCATTCACATAAGGACAATGTACCTGAAAGTAATGGAAATCATAGGTGAAGCATAAGGACAATGTACCTGAAAGTAACGGAAATCATAGGTGAAGCATAGGCTTTGCAGAATCACAAAATCCAATGTAAAAACGGTTTTTGATAGAGGCATTTAACGTATGTGTAATGGATCTTCTGCAAACCTTCCCGGTCACTGGTGCATCAATGAGACTCTGATAAATAATAAACAAGACAAAGAATATCAGTTTCGCTTGACAGCAAATTTTCCTTTCAGACTATCGACTTAAGAAAGCAAATTGTTCATGGCGGATTTTCAGCTAATGAATTCCTGATTGGTGTGAATAACAGCTCTTGAATGATGTTTGTTTTGGGGTATTTATTTGATTTTTATTTTGACCTTTTGTCTTTGATGCTTTTTTTCCTGTGTCTGTCGTTGTTATATGGTTTATAATGGTGTCGTTATTTCTTGATTTTGTTTTATAATACAACAAGCAGTGTGACGTACAACAATCGCACTCTAACTTCAGATAATAAAGGCAGCTTTATTATAATACGAGACAATTACTTTGTATCACCAACGAAAATAAGCATTATATTCAATATCACAAGTCTCAAACTAGTGCAATACTGAGTCACTGGGAGACAGAAGGTTGGCAGGTTTGAGTAATTGGGAGACAAGAGTCCGTTGTACAATTTAATACATTATTGATTCACTTAGAGGCAGGAGTTCTGTAGCTCAAACTAATACATTATTGAGTGACTGGCAGACAAGGAGGCCGATAGCACACACACAAACATCATTGAGTGACTTGTGGACAGAAGTTCGGTAGCACAAAATAATACATTATTGAGTCACTGGGAGTCAGCAAGAGATGCAAACCGTATAGTCATTGAAATAACAGTCACCAGTTTGAGAAAGGAATCTGGGTATCAACACGTTTTTGTGGGATAAGTTCGTTAATTCCACAGTTCAGAAACAAATATATTGCAATGACGTAAAATCATATTATAATTATTAAAATATATTCGTTTGTAGCAATATTACATTTTAAAGAAAGAGACTAAACAAACAAAATTTTTCAAGTTTGCTGCATTCATGACGGAGTGTTAAAAACACTCCTGAACACCTGTTCTAATAGGCACTTCTTAATACATTTCTTTTTCAGAGCTATACTTCCGCACACTTTTTAATGTAAAAGTTCGTCATGGCAACAAGGATAATAAAAAAAAAAAAACTAATTGTGTTAGCCTGCGATAGTAGACCATCTGGAGTAAGCCATGGATTTGTGTAAGGAAACGACCCCAGATCACAATATTAAAATATAATAAAAGCAAACGCCTTTATTTCCTGTTAATTCGATTTATTCAAATATACTGTTCCTTGTAATATTTTAACCATTACATAAATTGTACGTAATATTTCTTGTCACGAATGGCAAAATAAGCAAAAACGTCATTTAATTTTACGCACCATCTCGCTTTTTCACGTTAGCGTCACGAGGGTGTGTTTCACTTATTCCGTCCAAGTGAGAGACATCGTTACAAAAGTAACATCTTGTATTCAATTTCTTGGCGAACCCACCGAACTTATCTTTCATAATGTCACTGAATTAGTTTAGTCCTTTGAACACAGAACGAATTATAATTAGATTCTCCCAGAGGGGTCATTTGAAGTGATGTCACCGGTTTTGGTCTCAGGTGTTAACAGTCCATTCATCGCGTTTAGGCATTGCACTGTCACCTAGACAACATCTAATTACACTTCATCGGATTGCTTGCTCATTTCTAATATCATTGACTACTGATGTGATATTGGACAAAGAAGCGATGCTATTTATATTCCAAATAAACAAAATTTAATTTATTTTTTAAATTATAAAAATGTAATTTAAAAACAAACAAACAAACATGCGATTTGGATTAGTCCTTGATGCAGAGCTTAATATCCAAAGCAAACAATAGGCACGAAGGAGACATTTTTTTTTTTAAATGGCAGTGATACATTATGTGGCCTTGAGGAATATTCCCTTAAAACATATTATTTGTGAATTAGCAATGACAAAACTCATATACGTCATTCTTAATTTTCCGTTTGGCGTCAACCACACCCAGCACTTGCACGCACGGTGAAACTTATAAAATGTCATGCATGAAGGTCGAGTAAATTGCACTCCCGAGGAGAGAAAAATCAAGATCACTGCTGCGGAGGTTAGAACAGTACAGTTTCGTTTGACATGTGACAAATTTTAAATCGCAGAACCCAAGATATATTTTCTTTTAAATGGATAACGCAGACTGTGATTGTCAAACTATTTTCGATCGTTGCGAGTGTCACCATTCCCATTAATTCTGGCAGTAGGCAAGGAGTGATAATGATAATGGACGGTTTTATAAGGAAAGTACGGTTCTCGACGAAAGCAAAGAAAAAATTCATCGGCTCTGGTCCTTCGTGGTCTAAAGTTCCTTAACTGAACGACAAGCACTTAGATATGCATACAACTTGTCTCGGTTTGGTCTAGAGCATGGCGCCAACTGGGACGTCATTGGCTTGATTGTCACGTTTCTGCAGTAAAATCGAAATCTCGGTTGTTGTGTTTTTTTAATTAAGAAAAAGAGAGAAAAAGAAAATGAGAGCTTTGCTTCTTGGCTACAGCGACTGCTGTAAAAATCAAGCTAAAAACATTTTGTACGTTTGCTGACTAATTAAACTTTGTCAGAAGTTTCAAAGAAAAGAAAATTTATATTATATTAGATTTTGAATTTATCATTTACTTTTTGTCTAAATTCGTCCTTGCTTTGCACTAGTTTTCTTTACCCTTAATTCATCATTTTACTTGAGCCAACATGCATTTAGACTTTTACCTAACCGTCTTTGATATAAGTTTAAGTTTTAAGATACACCTTTATTCGTGCACACGTACACACTCACAAATAAGCAAGCATCACTCACGCATAAACATTCATGCAAGCGCGCATACTGATGTACATGAATCTTTAATCGATTTCACGATTTAAATAATCTTTTCTTTTTCAATATTGCAGTCCTCCATATGGCACTGAAACTCGTAAGTGTATAATAATGCTGAAATAATGAAGCTTTGTAGCCAATTTACTGATAATTAACAATCAGTCATTTCTCGGTCCTAGAGTTCGCTAAACAAAACTATAAAGAACAGGAAAGTTTTCGTTGAAATGAAATTCATAAACATTTTTTTATGATTCTCATCAGGCATACTAGATCATTAATAACGCATACACACGTGCACTCATTTCCGTACCACATCTGTTCTCATCGATATGTTCTGACCGAGGAATAGGCAAAGGCGTTTTCTAATAGCAGGCATTCATTAACGTTTTTAATATACGTTGTACGACTTGATAAGAGGCCAATGACGTTTTTCGCTGTTTTCTCAAAGAAACATCGCAAAATACCAGCATTCCATTTCGACAGTCCTACCTCAAACTACAAGCTAAGGGTACTGATATGTAGGGCAGAAGATATAGAGGTAGTCATATCATCAAAGATGATCTAGACGCTGCAGCTGATGTAGGAGTCATAGTACTAGTGACCAGTAAAAAGCAGTCTTTTTGCTGTATTACTTTTTCACATTATAAGACAAAATTAGCCAACCATGGTCCCAGTCTAAGTGACGCCAACTTTCTCCTCACACAGGGTGGCTTAAAGAGTCAATAACACTTCCAATTCACGCTGTTCATTGACTTGAAAGACACCTGTGGATTTGGGTCTCTTTCATGTAGACTTCAAAGACTGGTGACAAAATATATTTCACGTTAAATATATATTATTTTCAGACCATCAATTTTGCCAGCATTATATCTGTAATGTATGGAAATATCACCTGTTTTACAAGGTTCTGTGGTGATAAGAGATATAACACGTTTGTGTCTATGGAAATATGTATACATATGTAAAATATAATAAGTACATATATGTATGTAAATTAATATGATAGATAGATAGATAGATAGATAGATAGATATATAGATAGATAGATAGATAGATAGATAGATAGATAGATAGATAGATAGATAGATAGATAGATAGATAGATAGATAGATAGATAGATAGATAGATATTTTTAAACAATAGTTTGCTGACTACTTTCATGTGTCATCATGCAAACATCTATTGATCTGAATTCATTATTAAAGAAAGAAATTTAATAACTACACACGTGTGCACTCAACTTCAACGATAAAATGTAGTACTAGATCGGCTATAACATTTGTCGTTCGAAATCGTTTAAACGTTTTATATGTTTTCTCTGCACTATTGCAATTATTACACTTAATAATTACAATGAATTTACGGTAAATGTGCGTGTAGTTATCACTGTTAATGCTTTTCAAATAAAACATCGATGCTTTGAAACAAAAATTGTTTGCATAACATAGCATTTACATGTATTTTATATATATATAAATGAATGAATCTATAAATTTTAATGAGTTGGAAATGACATTAAGTCAACATCCACAGAGGAAGTTAACCCATCTCCAAAATATGTTTCCGACTACAAAATACAAAAAGATCCATATAAATTAGTCTCGATAGATTTGTTCCAAGGAAACCGAAAGGTAATACTTTAATATCCGTAGATTTGCACAAACAGAACAGAACGATTGTATTGTAATGTCTCGATAGATATTTTACTAAAGGAACAGAAATGTTGTATTATAATGTCTAATTAGATATGCTCTAAGGAAGCAGACATTTTGTATTATAATATCTCGGTAGAGAAGGTTGTATTATAATGTCCCGGTAGATTTACTGTAAGGAGACAGAAAGATTGTATTATAATGTCCCGGTAGATTTGCTATAAGGAGACAGAAAGGTTGTATTATAATGTCCCGGTAGATTTGCTGTAAGGAGACAGAAAGGTTGTATTATAATGTCCCGGTAGATTTGCTATAAGGAGACAGAAAGGTTGTATTATAATGTCCCGGTAGATTTGCTGTAAGGAGACAGAAAGGTTGTATTATAATGTCCCGGTAGATTTGCTATAAGGAGACAGAAAGGTTGTATTATAATGTCCCGGTAGATTTGCTGTAAGGAGACAGAAAGGTTGTATTATAATGTCCCGGTAGATTTGCTGTAAGGAGACAGAAAGGTTGTATTATAATGTCCCGGTAGATTTGCTGTAAGGAGACAGAAAGGTTGTATCGTATTAACTATTGCGGAGGAAAAACGAAAGTAATTAATATTTACTTTTCAATCTAACCTCTCCTGTACATATGAGGCCTTGTAGTCTAACTCCTAGCTTGCTTCCTGCTTTTCTGACGCGCTATTTTGAAACATTTCTGACTTTGTTATAGCCTGTGTTGAGTGTTAAAACCGCATTGGAATTCTCAGTCATCAGTTAAACACTTAAATCGGCACTTTGTGAAACACGAACAGTTTATTTTAAAACCACCTGCTTAATTATTTAGCAGCAGCCGTAGTATTCAGCATTTTCTCACGACATCGGATGA
Organism: Sinotaia quadrata; assembly: GCA_028829895.1. Lineage (NCBI taxonomy): Eukaryota > Metazoa > Mollusca > Gastropoda > Architaenioglossa > Viviparidae > Sinotaia > Sinotaia quadrata. Next base: position 71,420,769 of record CM054177.1, read on the forward strand.
CTGTCGGTTGAAAAACAAGGTCTTGGAAACTTACCCAAATTTTAGGATATCTAAGTTTTACTGAAGATGTGGGCACTTCCAAAGAGCGCTGCTTGTAGCATTGGGCGAGTCTGTGCTGTCCAGGTAGATTTACTCAGATAACCTTCCAACTCAGATGTTATGTTCCTTAAGGCTTCTCTCACTACAGGTATTACTTTTGCTTTTACATTCCACAGTCCCATAATTTCTAATGTGAGATCCTGACATTTTTATATTTTATTTTCTTTCTTTTGTTTTTATGTTTCTTTCACTTGGGACAGAGACACTGATGATTACTGCTGTTCTGTTGGACTTATTAAGAACAACAATGTCTTATCTTCGCGCAGAAATCAGACCATATGCTCCTATAAAGAAGACTCAGTATTTTGACTTCTTCTACTTCAGTAAAAGCTTCTTGTTGGTGCATCCATGCTCTTTCTGATGTTTGTACTCCATAGTTTTCACATAGATTTCTATGTATGAGATTTTCCACTTCGTTGTGTCATTTTATATATTTTGTTCCAGCCAGATACTGACATTCAGATAGTAGATGTTCTGCTTTTTTCACCCAAGCTTTTAGCAGAGTCTGCATTTGGAATCATTTGAGAATTTTATGATTTTCGTTTTGTGTGATTTCCTAGTGCTTGCTATTCTGTAGATGTTACGAATGTTTCTGTTTCTGCTTTCAAACCTACCTCTCAACTATCTGTATGCTGATTGTTTTGTTGATATTTTTTCATCTTGTCGCACATACTGGACATAGAGAGGATTTTGCCTCAAAGTATTTGCTAATGCTTTATTTCATTATTCTTTGTCTGTTAGTGGAGGTTGGTGTAATCCACTCATCTTTACTTCAGTGGCTCGTCATTGTTGCTATTCCAGAAGTAGTCCACCATGCCTATAACTTTGGTTTGCTCTAAATGTTGTCATAGGTTTTGGTGTCCTAAATGTTTGACATCTGGCTAAGGTATTCTGTGTATTTGGTTTGCTCTAAATGTTGTCATAGGTTTTGGTGTCCTAAATGTTTGACATCTGGCTAAGGTATTCTGTGTATTTGGTTTGCTCTAAATGTTGTCCTAGAAGGGTTTAGTGTCCTGAATGTTTGACATATGTTGTTCCATTCTGGAATTTCTTTTGAATCTGCGAATAGTATTTCAAAGTCAAATATTTTGTTCTGTTGGAATTACTGACCTCTTGCAGTGTATCTCTTTAGTCTGTGGCTGAGTTCTAATAGCCTTTGCCATGCGTCTACTAACGGTTGTCAATCTCATAAGAAATTTAATGATATAATTTATCCCTAGACGCATTAAATAACTATTAAAATATTACAAATATGTTTTTAATATAAGATGGAATGTCATAAATGCTAAAAGAACGTATATATAAAATATAGTCAACCACTACAAAATCGAAACACAGACCAGATGATTTCCGTCCCAGTGGGTGTTGTGCGAACGAAAATGAAAATGTTTAAAGTCAATTGACTGCACATGAGAAAAAGACTCCTGACCTCAGGTAGAATTTAACGATGAAGATCGGAAGCCACATAAACGTCGATAAATTATGAGTACGTTCAGCCCACATGAATGCTTTCATCTGTGAATATATGGGTGACAAACAGCTCGTTAACAATTAAAGCCCAGGGGCAAAATATGACGTACACGTGACGAGATTGGAGCCGAAAACATTAATCTAGAAAGAATGACACACAACTCTTTTACTGCCATCATAGACGTAAATATGACGTGATGGGAGCCGAACACATGAATCTAGAAAGAATTACACACAACTTTTTTACTGCCTTCATAGACGTAAATATGACGTGATGGGAGCCGAAAACTAGAAAGAATTACAATAACTATTTCATTGCCATCCTAGATGTAAATCCCAACCACGATTGGTAAGATTGCTAATTTTCGAAAAGAATCTTAGCAGCACAGTAGGTTTGACGTCATACTGACTTAAATAATGAGTGAATGGTTTGAATACAATGTTTCTTTCAACCTTTTTATTTTTGAAGAAATGAAAGGTGTGAATATATGCTAAAATTATTGAACGAAAGAATGTGACCTAAGACGGAACAATGCTATTCTAATTTATAATTCTTTTCAAAGTAACAAAATGAGATGAACCCGGGAAAATTAGTCTCCAGGACATTCAAAATTAAATAATCTCTACACGGTATTTAATACTAATACTGTTTTGCAGGTTTTTATTTTCCTTTCCAGTTAGTTTTCCTTTTAGTTTGGTTTCTGTTTGGTTGCCAGTTTCTTCGTGGTTTTATCGTGAAGATCTCAGCTCTATCAGTTGGATGTTTCATATCTAAGGAAGCATTGGTAGAAAAAAGGAAAGAGCAGACACCACGACTGGTCCATCTCCCCAAGATTTTGCTAGAATTAAGTAGCCCATTTGTTGCTAAAACACTCTGAAACAACAGTGTCAGGTGCAGACCTTGTTAACCCGAGTAAAATATGTTGATCTGATATTGAATTGAATTTTGTTTTCTCCATCATAAATGGGGTGGTATGGATGTAGTTTGGGGAAAAGCTACTTTTCCCTCCCTCAATAGTCCAGAGATTGGGTTTGAAGCTGTCACTCTACAATGTTGTGGACATAGACCAGGTATCTTAAATTTCTGTATCATTTTGTCTTCTGCATCACTGGACTGCCAAGACAATCATTATCATCATTGTCGTCGTCATCATCGTCGTCATTATCTTCGACATCATCATCGTCATCATTAGAGTTAACCTGGGTGCTTCTTTTCACCATTCCAACTCCTTCAAACAGAACAATAAATATAGCAATGTCCAACAACTTCTTTAACTAGAAATTGTTCGGGCAGTCAACAAATCTTGCTACCACACATCAGTAGAGTGCAGTGTTCTTACACTTACATGCCAGTCCTGCCTTTATTGCAGTCGGTCATAGCAGTTTACAAAAATAAGTCAGGAGGTTCATATAGCACATTAAAATTGGCAACTGAAAAGTCTACTTGCTCACTGCAAAATATAATTAAGGAACTTTAGTTTATCACTTTATAACTCCATTCCTTCTTACATTCCAGTCTCAAATTACAATTTCCTGCAACAGTATCCACTAACGAGATACAGTCACACAGCATAATAAATACAGCATATTAAAACAATGTCAAGTATCTAACAAATTACATGTGAGCAGCCTAGTTAAAACTATTGTAGAAATAAAAGTCAACTCACATAGTACATCTCTACATAGAACACGAGTGTAACATATCAATAGCGAAAATGCATGAAATATTTTAAGTCCATTCTCTCCCAACCATTCAGTTTAACTCACAGCCAAGGTGACGGCCGCCTTTCAAAACCAGATTTCTTCTTTACCACTTCAAATTCAAAGTGATTAGACAGTATATTTCTCTACAGCAAGTAAACTTTTTAATCTTAGATCTTTGGCTGGTCTCGTTCTCGTAAATCATACTCTTTGGACAAATAAAACTACTCACTAGTTTGAATTACATCAGCAAAATTAGAATATTCTTGCCTCGAGCATTTACTTCAACTCAGACTCTTTCAAAAACACCATCATAAGGAGTGCCCAAGGTCGGGTTACTGTGACAATATAATTTTAATTTTAAAATAGGGAGAGGTAAGTTTACTCTCTCTCTCACACACACACACACACACACACACACACACACGTATGTGTGTGTGCATTAGTGTGTGTGTGTAAGCGAACTGTACCATTCTTACAATTTAAGTATTCTGCTAGCAGGCAAACTGATTGACCGCCCGCACGTTATCTACCGTGAGGACAAGTCCTTAGGGAAGGCCGTGTGATGGCAACTTAAGAAGCCTTGCTCTGATATAACACCACTTATCATCAAGATTTAAAAGTTTCTGTGTTTGTTTTTCTCTCGTTTTCTTCTTTCTCTCTTTTTGTATCTAACCTTTCTTCTTTCTTTTCTTTTTTGTTCTTTACATCTCTGAGTATTAGGGTTTGAATAAAAAAAATATCAGAGGTTGTGAGTGCAAGAATGATTGTAGTTGCGGTGTGTGTGTGTTTTGTACAGTATGCGCTTCGCGAGTTGTTTGTAAGTTTGGTACTTGCGTGAATGGTTGATGTGTGTGTATGTGGAGTTTGCTTTGCACATGCAATTGTGTGTGTGGTTTTGAGGGTTTCTGCTTTATGAATATGCGAAGACGTTTGACTGTGTTTGTCATGTTTACGATTCCAGCGTTATTTCACTTTGCAAACTTATAGATATAATTGTGTATATGTTTGTATGTGTGTGCTTATATGCATTGCTTGAGAACGTGTTTTACACTTTTTCAGTGCAGTCGTGAGTGCATTATGAAAAGAAAAATGTGCGTATGTTTTGTGAATGTGGATTTCGCTAGTATGCGGAAGTGTGGTCTTGTTATTGTATGTCTCTCATCGTTTAAAAAAACAGCTTTAGTCCATGTCCGTCAAGTCTAATTGCGTGTACACGCGTGTATACGAATGTGTGAGCAAAGCTCTTTTGTGTGAATTATGTCGCCCACTGTCAATCAGAGGTCGAGATTTGCATGTCTTCCGACGGTGCAGAGCTCATTAAGACTACAAAGATCTCCTTCATCTCTCTTTCCAACTTAACTGACGTTATTATGAAAAAATCACCTTAGTCGGCGACCACCTGCGACCAGCGATCGCGTTGCAGCTGCAGCGAGCGATGAACATTATGCTTCTTATACGTGTCACATAACCTCTTCGTACTTCGGCATTGTATATGTGGGGGGGGGCACTGCTAAGGCGACATCAGTAAATGAGGTCTACATAATCCACAGTTATTATCACCGTGTGGATATTGTCGTGCATCTCGCACATGATCAGTATGGATCTTTGCAACGGAAATCTGTTACTTAGAAAAAATGAGAAAGAAAAGGTGTTAAGAAACAGAACTTGTTTTATCTAAGCACAATAACGTGTCTCCGACACCATTTTCAGCAAACATACAACGAGCTTTTTAATTGCTGTACGAATTTTGGCAAAATAGACTTTCATTGTTTGCTATGGCTAAATACGAATTATGACAAGTATCATTGCTTTTTAATGCAATAGTTGGTAAGAATGTCAGTATAATATTTATTGTTGTAATACCTGATCAGAATGGTCGCACAATGTGTATGCCATGTAATGTTGGTAAGAATTTAAGTTCAGTGGAATCATTCATTGCAGTGGTTAAAAATATACATTTGGTCCTGTTGAAAAGAACGTTTACCTAAAATGTATATAGCATATGTATTATTTATACTGTGGAGACGTCACTATATAATTTTATAATAAATATTCTTTGAGAAAAATAGCTAACAGTACTTTACTTCCCTATTGTACAAATCGAATGCATTCGTTCTTAAAATATCGTTAATTATAATATTTATGGGGAAAATGTGTCACACTACTAACTGATTGTGAGCACAAAGTGCTGGATAAATTATATTGGATATTGGATATTTACTGAACCAAGTCATGAACACAACTGCCATCCCCTACCTACTATCCCCCTGCCTACTATTATTTGCGTTTAAGAGTGAGAACTGAAAACTATTAAAAGGAATACGCGCAACTGTTGTCTTGTGCTGTTTTCTAGTGGTTTTAATTGTCCTTAGTTATTCAGTTCAGAGTATGCGTAGTAAAAGGCTATAGTAGAAAACAAGTGTTACTATTATTATTAACTACAGTGAAAGAATAATATAGCAGAGTTTAGAATTTAGTGAATGATGGTGTCAAATATTGTCGGACATTCTTCGTTTTAAATTCTATTTTCTGAGTGAAGAATGAGAATACAACATTTATTATAATGTAGAGACCAAAACCTGCAAAGAAAGTCGATCATTTACGGAAATCGGATTACGTGTGTGACGATGGCTGATTATTTCCTTTGCGGTCAGTAGACAATTCTTGCTTGATTAAGAGCGACTCGAATCTTTCCCATTAGACGAGGAAATGCCATCCTCCATTTCTGCATGGACCTGTCCAGCGCATCAGTTCACCGGATGTGCATGCTCGCTCCATTTTCAGTTCTAGTTCCAGTTCCATTTCTACTTTCAGTTTTAGTTCTAGTCCCAGTTGTAGTACTAGTCAAGTTTTGCTTCTAGTTTCAGTTTTTGTTCTAGTCCCAGTTGTAGTTCTAGTCCATTTTTACTTCTAGTTTCAGTTTTTGTTCTAGTTCCAGTTCTAGAATTAGTTTCATTTCTAGCTCTAGTTCAAGTTCTAATTCCGGTTCTAGTACTAGTTTAGTTATAGTCCCGGTTCAGGTTCTACTTCTAATTCCACTTCTAGTTCCACTTTCACTTCCAGTTCTAGATCCTGTTCCGCCTCTAGTTTTATTTCCACTTCTAGTTCCACTTTCACTTCCAGTGACATGGCGAAAGAGGGTGCCCAGGTTGGCTTCAAGAGAACAAGCACCAAATCTGTTTTCAACATAAGGAGAGAAACACGTGGAAATTAAACTGAACTATAACGTGTAACGTTGCAAATGTATGTGGAAAGACTATTGAGACAGTTCTTAATTCAGTTGATGTAAAATCTATAATTGCGTATCTTTAATAATTCCATTTCTGTTCTCTGATAAGAACTATCCTGTGATTTATATGGCACTAATATTGAATTGTACTTTAGAATATAACACTGTGAAATATAGAAATTATTTGAATGTGGTTTTATGGAAATATTGATTTCGAGCAGTCTTTTTCATTGTATTCACCATATGTATATTTGATTGTTGATTTAATAAATTTAATGTTAAATTTATTGACCTTATTTGATAACCTTATGTTGGAGAAGAAAGTGTGTGGATGGGGGCTCACTAAATATAGATTAAAGACGGATTTGTCTTCTCCTTTAGTAAGTTCTCCACATATGGATATATTGTGTGATGGTAAATGTCTTTGATGTCTTGGAAGTGAGAAAACGTTTATAGCGCCCGCATATCTGCCAAGTGAAAGAGACGAGTGGTGTCTTCTTGAGAATTATTAATAATATAAATTAAGATTCTCATCACTTTTACTTAGTTATGAAAATAAATAAATTAATAATAATAATCATAATCATTAACTAAGTGGAATTGGCGTCACACTGTCCATCATCATATAATGAAGACAGAGATAATACAAGTATTATATCTGTGGATATGGATTTTACATAAAATGAGGATGATAATTTCTGAGACCAGGCATGAATGAAAAAGAAATAAACAATATTTATAAAATATATATTTATTAAACGTTAGATCAACATTACATCCATTGCAATGATATATCCTATGCTCTCCCGGGAGATAATAGAGAGGCAACGAAGTTTGAAACTGAAACTGAAATCTCCAAACTGAACTAAAACGCCAACTCAAACCGTGATATCCAAATGGTTGCAGTATTAAATAACATGCAAACAGTTTTATAATTGTAAGCATGTTCACAGGACTAATTCCCGGAATACACATTCACTATCGTAACCCTAAAACGAAGTCGACACTAAAATTTATCACATCTTTAATATCAATTATTGACCAGAAAACACTGTCATCTGTGATGATTTTCGAATCCCTTCTACTCGTCATTCATGCTTCATTTTATAAATATATATATCGATCATTTAAATCGGACTATTCTCTTAAAAACTGTCGGCCTTGATTGCATTGAAAAGTAAATTTGAAGTTTCATTTGATTCGTGACTTCAACTCATATCAAGTGACATGTACGTTATACACTTTTTTTGTACTTTTATTGATAGCATGACAGCCATCTCTCATTCATAAAATAAGTGTTTATGTGGATGTGGTCCTACCCCTTTCAGATGTTACCTGCCGGTGGGGAAAATTTACATCCTATTTTTCACCTTCCTAGTGTTTACCTGCAGTTAAGGATTTGTTCCCATACATGGACAGTTACTTTTTTTAACATTTCTGTTCACACTTTTATTTTTGCTATAAGAAAACATCAGGCTTAGGATTAAATTGTTTGTGTGCTTAGATAGTTAGCTTAATGTGTACTAATCAAATTTTAACTTATGAATAAAATAACATTTTTTCCTCTGTTAGCGCTTACCGGCTACAAACAATTTTAACAAGTGTGAACATAGCAAATACACATTCTTATGTTATCTCGATCATTTCTACAAAAATGTAATCAATTGCTAACGCCACTTAGCTTTTGTGAGAAAAATACTTTAATCACACAATCATTTAACAATCACATAAATATTTGACATAGCATTCCACGAATGAGAAATACAATAATTTAAGCCAACTTATATTATCACTTTGTACTATTTGTGCGTGGTCAACTGGACGCGATTATCTGCCCCTGATTGAGGGTACTGTGAAAACGTGTGCGTCTGAGGAATGCAAGTGACCAAATATGGGCATCTCGTATCCGGTTAATGGCCTTTCCTTCACCTTTTTGAGCGACCTACATACTGCTAACTCGTAAGCAACTATTGCACCAACAAGCGCAAGTTGACTAGTGGAAATACATTCTCATAAATAACGATAGTTAATACAACAATATAAAAAAAGTTTCATAACTCGGCATAATTTGCCTAAACTTCCCTGACAATATCTTTTTACGATATTTATTTAAAATATGCACCTCTTTATATTAATGAATACTTTATCTCTATACACTAATTAACAGTCATGATAACTATTTACACTACTTGCACTATTTAAACTACTTAGCTCATACTGGTACAGCGTTACACAACTTGACTAATACTGTACGCTACTCAACTACTTAACTAATTCTAGTTAAAGTTTTCAGAACTAATACTGGTACTCCTTTGTACTATTGAACTAACACCGGTACATCTTTACACTACTTAACTAATATATACGCTAATGAATTAATAGTGGTACCTCTTTACCCTACTGAACTATATAACTAATACTAGTATCTCTTTATTTACATTTTAACTAATATTGGTATTTCTAATTAACTATATAACTAATACTAGAAAATTACCAATTAAAATTATATATATATATATATATATTCGGTAGACAATAGCGATAGATAGATAGATAGATAGATAGATAGATAGATAGATAGATAGATAGATAGATAGATAGATAGATAGATAGATAGATAGATAGATACATAGGTAGGTAGGTAGGTAGGTAGGAGGTAGGTAGATAGATATATAGAAAGAATAGATAGATAGATAGATAGATAGATAGATAGATAGATAGATAGATAGATAGATAGATAGATAGATAGATAGATAGATAGATAGATAGATAGATAGATAGATAGATAGATAGATAGATAGATAGATAGATAGATAGATAGATAGATAGATAGATAGATAGATAGATAGACAAAAAAAGAGAGAGATTTGATGTGAGAGTATAATTAGTCTTTAGTTGGATAATTTGTTCAATCATTATCAGCCCGCACGTATTGAAATAATTAAAAGAATTAATGCTTTCAGAAATTATCTTCGATGCTGTTTAATGATAAAACATTTTCTGCGCAGTGTGGTATTTTGTTATTTCGCTTTGAGTCGAATTGCAATACAAGTAAATTATATATTAATGCACTCTCTGTAGGAGGGGACAGGGGTGGGAATTGAAAAAAATAATAATAACTGACTCTGAAATCTGGCGCTGATTCTGTCTGACCTATTTCATATTACTAATCTATTTTAAAAAAAAACTCTTCGCGCAAAGCCTTCTGGGAAAAATTTCCAAGCCATCATTTCTAATAGATAAGTGATGTCGTTAAAGGTCAGAGAGAACAGAATTGTAACAAGATTTTAAGTACCTATTTCTTGTCTGCTTATGTGTTTGGGTGTGTATATGTGTGTGGGTGTGTGTATTTGTGTGGGTGTATGTGTGTGCATGTGTGAGTATATGTGTGTATGTGTGCATATGTGTGTATGTGTGGCGAAGGGTAATTCCACTGGGTTTCGTTCAAGGCAATACGTAATCCTTTATTTGACGCGCCGACAATAAGTTGGACTTTTCACGATTAATTATTTTTTTTTACTTCATCAATAAGTACAAAGTACCAAAGTCCCTGTGGCCTTCACTGGCGTTAAATTAATACGTGTCAGACGCATCTGTGGAAAGGTGTCAACTAGAGCACTTTTCTTAGGGCAAGCGGGGGGAGGGGTCACCATTTGAAGTAAAGCAAGACTCTGACATATAATCTCTGCTGAATAAATAAGGCCTTTAAAATAAATTGTCTGAGTGGAACAAATCAGGCCTTTAAGACATATTGTCAGTGTGAAATAAATCAGAGACATATTGTCTGTATGGAATAAGTCAAGTCGTATTTTCTGTGTGGAATAAATCAGGCCTTGAAGACATATTGCAGTCCAAACCAGTTCCAACTAGAGGAGTGGTTTTCTGACTAATAGTCACACACTTGTTCATTAAAAAAAATCCTCATCCAACGGGGATGGACCAAAAGTTTCTTTGTTGAAGAAGTACTCTGTTCTAATCACTTTGAATTTGAACATAGCTCGAGTCCGGTCATAAAGGCCATCGTTAGCTTATGGTAAGTTAACTGACTGAAATTTGACTACGTTGTACATTATACTTGTAAATTTTGATTGGTGCTATATTTCTTAAGCTGTTTGTGTATCGGGCTAACGAAATTGTTGCAGGATTTTTTTAGTTGAGAATGTTTGATAGAGAGAAGGGAGTTTAGAGATGAAATATGCCTGAAATTTAGTGCTACATTAATTTGACTTTAGCAGAGAAAGCACGCCTTTTTTTCCCTTGCACTCCAAGCAGCAGTGACTACTGTACTTGTTTGGTCTCGTTAGTGTGTGCATCCAGTGTTGTTGTCAACTTATCAGTAAAATGTGTTGTTGTAAGTTGATTCCTGTGAATTCCGTTCGAGAGCAGATACAGTAGAAATGGTGGCTTGAGTTTGGTCTCGAGAATTCACGATAGATTATTTTGAATGTTCCTCATGGTGATTTGAGTGTTGGCACCCCTCATAAATAATTATTTATTTATTTGTTAATTATAATTAATATCTACAACATTTGAGCTCGTCACTTCCGGTAGCCGCTCTTAAGAATGAAGCTTGATCTAGCCAGAGAGTTATTAAATACCACAGGTTTTTCTATATCTTCCCCCTTCGCTGTAGGAGTCACGACTCTCTGTAAGCTTAATATACACACTCCTTTTCAATGCCTTGGTTTTAGGTACTTAATTTAGAAGTCCAAAAACTATGTTTAGGCACTGATGACTGAAACAGTATCGGCACAAAACTCGGTATTGCGGCAAACACGTAGCCCCGCCCACGTACGTTTTGCAATCAGCCAGATGATAATAATAATAATAATAATAATAATAATAACTACAATAATAATAACCGATAACTAGGGTGGCGTTGTGTCACAAAGAAATATTATCTGTGTGGAATAAATCAGGTCTGTCAGCTGCATTCTCTCGCTACAATAACTGCACTTCAAGGTAAAATAACATGTTTCTTATATCTCGCCCTGAAAACACATTCTTAAGCAATATGTGCTAGAAGTTCATATTTTACGGTACACAATAAGACAATCAATTTCGTTCTCTTGTTTATTGGTGTTTGTTGAAAAAAAATGTCTGTTGTACCAAATTAGTCCCATTTAATAAATACATTTCAGAATCGTTTCGTAAATGCATGTATCTGCCTGTGTGCTTATACGTATTAGTACGTCTACAAGTGTGTATGTTTACGTGCGTGCATATATATATAGAGAGAGACTTTAGATTTATACAATGACATAATTATAAGTGTACGCGTCTGTATGCTGATACATATCAGTGCGTGTGTATGTGTGTGTGTGTGTACACGTGTGGTTATTTGCTTATATAGTGACATGTATATATACTTGTATTTTCCACAGAGTACGAAGAGTTTGCAGGCAACTATACCTGCATGTACTTATTTATGCACTTGCGTGCGTGCGTGCGTAATTGATCGTGTGAATGTGTGTGGGTGCGTGATTGTATGCGCATTCGAGTATACAAGTGTGAATGTCAGTATGTCTACGAAGCATATCTTCGGATAATATTTTTAGAGTGTGCTTATATTTCTTCGCGCGTGCTTCTCGTTCCACCATTTGCAATGTGTCCGTCTTGTTAGAATGTGTCCGTCTTGTTAGAATGCACTTTACAGAAAAGAGGGAGAGAAATAGGACGAGAGAAACTCGTTTTACCATTTGCAATGTGTCCGTCTTGTTAGACTTTACAGAAAAGGGGGAGAGAAATAGGACGAGAGAAACTCGTTTCACCGTTTGCAATGTGTTCCGTCGTGATAGAATGTACTTTACAAAGAGGGAGAGAGAGATAGAAGGAGATGAAAAAAGACAGGAGGAAGACGAGATGAAAGAGAAAATAGAGAAAGATCGAACAATTGGTAAAAGCAATTGAGAGAGAGAGAGAGAGAGAGAGAGAGAGAGAGAGAGAGAGAGAGAGAGAGAGAGAGAGAGAGAGAGAGAGAGAGAGAGAGAGGTGACTAGACGCTAATAATATCGCAGATTTCCTCAAAAAATAATGGTCATCTCAGTTCACTAGCTCCCCGTTGACGTCATTCGAATGTATATAGTGCAAATCATTAATACCACTTTTCGTGTTTAACTCTTTAACGGCAATACGATATATTTTCCACCATATCGCTGGGATAGTTCCAACTCTGCACCGCCAACTCTCTAAACTAGTGTCTTCAGATATTAAGAGCTAATTAAGAATTAAAACTAAAATAATATTATTGTGCTTACTTTCTATGTGTACACTATATGTGTAATATGTGTGATTTTTCTTTTAGTCAGGAGGGGTGGGGGGATCTCCGACCCGATATCTATATATTTATTTAAAAGAAAGCCTCAAATATGCCTTCCCATTGAAATCTACTTTAACACATTCACTTCACTTGAATAGCGTGATATCACACTATAATGTCATATTAAATATTTATGTAGCAAAATCCATCTTTTTAAAAACTAGATTAAATCAGACACACACACACACACACACACACACACACACACACACATGTGCGCACGCACGCACACACAAACACACACACACACAAATACTCGCGCGAGCGGTACATAAACAATACATACATCATTTTGAATTGGTGTCGTGTTTAATCAAAGACGTACAAAACTCAACCATCTAGCCTTTAAATCTACTTTAACGCCATTTACTTCACTCAGACCATGGACCTTCAACTCGTTTCATTGTGTCTTGATAACTAACTCTGTAGCTTGTACACTCGTTCGCAATAAAACCGCATTGTGTCTTGATAACTAACTCTCTAGCTTGTACACTCGTTCGCAATAAAACCGCATTGTGTCTTGATAACTAACTCTCTAGCTTGTACACTCGTTCGCAATAAAACCGCATTGTGTCTTGATAACTAACTCTCTAGCTTGTACACTTACTGTGTCACCTTTCATGTCAAAGGAAAAGCATGGGCATTTCATGAGTGTATGTACTAAGGCAGAATGAACATGTTTACCGTGATGAAAATAACATAATAACACTACACGTACTGAACACTCTTTAACCTTTCTTTTAAAACTATGTTTTGTAGTGTGAAGTTCACAACGACATCAATTTTAGCGATCAACAGTTTATTGTTTTACTTCTTCTCAAAACTACTCCTGCGCAATTTAAATGAAACAAAAGAAAATAAAGCTGACATCGAAATCCTTTGATGTCCTGTCATTAGAACAAGAAGTTACACCGGGTAAACACTGTGGTTTTCGGAATGTCTTCATTCGCATTCGTTGACAGTTTTTGTTGTTGTTTTTTTTAAAGTAAAACTGAAATAAAAATCTGAATACAGTCCCCTTGCACTCCAGTAGGCGTGAGAACTGTTTAGATAGATAGATAGATAGATAGATAGACCCTCACATATGACTATATGTACAAAAATACACTTATGTTGTGACATTATAAATATGTTTCTAAATATACTCGACTAATTGCCCAGTAATCGATTGTGGACGTGCAATCCGTGTGCATTTATTCGAACTTTGCACCAGAGACGACAGTTATCGTTATCTACAGCTCGGTGACAAACATTTACCGAAAGATAGCCAGTCCTTATTTACAGCACAGTGACAAACATTTACTGAAAGATAGCCAGTCCTTATTTACAGCACAGTGACTTACATTTACTGAAAGATAGCCAGTCCTTATTTACAGCACAGTCACAAACATTTACTGAAAGATAGCCAGTCATATCACACTCAGAACAGTCTTTGGATACAGTTCCAAAAATAGCCAGAGGGCAAGAATGGTATAATTATTGACGAGAGGGCAGCAAAGTATTCATTAAGTTGTCATCTCACATTTACCTATATACTGTATATAGTTTACTTTCGTTTTGTTAAACATATCATCCCTGTATTAAACTATATTTTCTACTTATAACTATTATTATGTAATATTTAAACCTAAGTATTTCTACCACCACTAATCACTAATAAGAACGTCAGGACCGACGATAAGAAAAGTTTTAAAATAATGCGAGGATGCCATAAGCAATTCTATCTACCATGAATTTTTCAAACTATACTTTTGCGTACTGCTCTTACAAGTAGTGATATTTCGTTTCATGTGCACCTGCGAATGCTGTATGTATAATCATTTGCAGAAAACAAAATCTTTTAGAATAAAGCTGTTTTGTTTGTGTGTAAGAGAGTGTGAGCGTATGTACTGTACATTATATATAATTGTCTACCTAATGCTGAAAGTAGGGTTAAATATATATTTGTTGTTTGTGTGTGTTTGTGTGTGCGTGTGTGTGTGTGTGTGTATGTGTGTGTGTGTGTGTGTGTTCGAGAAAGAGAGCGTGCACAAAATAATACTTTTATCGCCTATTTTAAGTCAGGTTCTAGAGTTAATCTTCTAGAGCAAGAAATAACTTACTAAAGTTTCAACAGACTTGTTTTAAATGTGATGAAATATACTTAAACGTCTATTTTACAAAATCCAATGCATCAAGTACTCGCTCTGCTGAATTCTGCTTAATACTTAGTACTATCAATACAATTGGAACTTGTATTGGTTCTCGAACGGTGTGGGGATGGTAGTAGAAAAACTGCAAGCAGTTGACATTTTTTGAGTGGTGGTGGTTGATAATTTGTTTTGATTTGTTCTTTCTTCTTTGTTTGTTTGAGGGGTTACACATCTTAGCAACTTGGTTTGACAAAGGAAGAGATGGTGATTTGTCGCCCCCAAAAGAGTGGCATTACTGTATGGATAACTCCGTGTCCAAATCAGCAATATGTTCGTGATTCGCTGTGCTCAAGCATTGATTCCAGCTCACAATCACTGATTTTATTCGATCCCCACCAGCACTTACAAAATACGCAACTCACAATACACTATTAAACATATCTGTTAGATTACAAAATATTAATGTAGCACTTAGTTTACAAAGTACTAAACATGTTCCCAGAATTTCCAAGTCAATACGTGACTCTTTGCTTACCAAGCACTACAAATACTCAATGCACACTAAACCATAATTTGCCGTAATGCACTAACGCACTTCGTTGTTCATGTAGCACTAATTTCGTGCTTTTAGATACACTAATTTCGTGCTTTTAGATACACTAATTTCGTGCTTTTAGATACACTAATTTCGTGCTTTTAGATACACTAATTTCGTGCTTTTAGATACACTAATTTCGTGCTTTTAGATACACTAATTTCGTGCTTTTAGATACACTAATTTCGTGCTTTTAGATACACTAATTTCGTGCTTTTAGATACACTAATTTCGTGCTTTTAGATACACTAATTTCGTGCTTTTAGATACACTAATTTCGTGCTTTTAGATACACTAATTTCGTGCTTTTAGATACACTAATTTCGTGCTTTTAGATACACTAATTTCGTGCTTTTAGATACACTAATTTCGTGCTTTTAGATACACTAATTTCGTGCCTTTAGATACACTAATTTCGTGCTTTTAGATACACTAATTTCGTGCTTTTAGATACACTTAGCCAACACAGAGCTCTTAGCTCACAAATCTCTATCATAACTCCACTTAAAATAACAATTCTTGCAGGTCACAAAGTTTTAGTGTTATCTCACATGAATCATATAACAATTATCGTAGCTCCTCTTTTTTTGGCATAATTCGCCGTCATAATTCTTGTAGCTCACAAAGCTCTGGCAGTAGAGCTCATAGCTCAGAGACTGTAATGGTTTCATCACTCATAAAGCACTGTCATGTTTTTGGTTAGTTTCATTAGTCTGAACAAAGCACATTCAGCGTTAATGAATTCTGTTGCTTCCAAATCTCTAGCAACACAGCTCGTAGGTCATGTCACATAATGGCATTATGTAGCCCACACCCACCCTCTCTAAAATATAGACTACAATCAAACCTAAAATCTAGGACAGTGATCCTTATTCCCAGGCTACAGAATAAGCTAAGTAGTAACTCACTTTAAATGGACCATTTGGAGCACAGCTCAACCGTGCACAACGGATGTACGAGAAACCTACCTGTTATTTGGCAGTCCAATGCAGCTGACCATTGGGGCAACATGTGCTTTGGCTCCCGTCATTAATAAACTATAATCATACTGCAAACCAGGTACTACCCTTATTGCCAGTTACTGATGCAGCAGGAACCCATCGTCTGTGTATATTACTGCAGAAGATTGGCACTTTATTCTGATATTGACTTTTGATGAGTGCTGAGCCATGAAGCAATGCCAGTGCAGAATGACCCATGGGCTGGAGACCACAATTCAATGGACCATGTGCTCATCTGCTGCAGTACCACTAGAACCCTAGACGACATGCCAGGCAAATCCTGAGATAAGTGGGCCATTAAATCAACAACTAATAGTTTCTCTCAGAGTTTCTTCCATAATGTCGCTTATGTGAACTTAACTCAAATAATCGCAGTGGTGTCATAGGCTGCAAGCAAACTAAGTCTTGCTACACTATATGTTCATCATAATTATGAATGATATAATTTATAAAATCTAATTGTATACCATCGAACTATTCAATATGTGCAAACAGTCGGTCTTATTTTATTTCTCGTTAAAATATAAGTAATACTGATATTTAGACCACTCGTGTGGTGTACTTACATATTATATGTTGTATGACACCTGTATTGAATTAATATACCTGGCTGCGCGTACCAGGGGGCTCGAAGCTATATTCTTGACTTTCACACTTTTTTCTACATTATCTATCTTCCTTCTTCTTTTTAAAACCTTTGGCCAGCCAGAAAGTGTATTTTGGGGATTAGCCTAAGGTTGGTGGCAGCCCGGGGAGGAGAAAAAATAGCATCTTGCCCATCTCCCAGCAAAACATCACAGCTCACCAGACCACAATAGTTCTTGTAGCATACAAAACTGTCGAGGTGCATTGCACACAAAACACTTTCGCTATTTGTCATCTTTTTTATCAATAACGTAGCAGTCAACACTATTTAATCTCTTAGCTCGCAAAAAGAAAAACATAACTGAATTTGGTAACTACAGTGAACTATCTACGCTGACAACACACAAACACACACACAAACACACACACACACACACACACACACACACACACACACACACTCACTAAATCACTCACACACACGGACACTCACACACAAATTGCTTGAACTGGCTTTTATTATGAAATATTTTTTCCTTCTTTACTTCTGCTTTGAGAACTGGTGAAATAACACGTGCCAAAATAGATTATGTTTAAGGCGCTACTGTCGTACTAATTGTAACACCTGTGTCGTCTGTCCATTTACGAGAACCTCTCTTCATGAAGCATAATTTCCTGCAAGTCATCCGGTCACTTTTATTCCTACATTAAGTATATTAAGCTTGTAAAATTCTCTCAGGTAAGCTTTCATAACTTCGTATTCGATGTTCGTTACAGATACGAGGCTTGTTCGGATAATTACCTCGCGGCCATATAATCGGGGATCACATACTCGGAAATTATCGGTGTGTATTACCTACGCTTAATTACCTGTACCTCGAAAGAATCGAGTTACAAACGTGATTTTCTTCAGAGCGGTTAACCGACCGGTTTTCTAATTCGAACAGTTTGAAGAAGAACTGCTTCTTGAATCCAATTAAAAATGTATTCATACAATATTTTAACACTTTCACAAAATTAATCCGTGCTGTTCCTAAACATAACCCATTAAAGCGAGATGAATACATATATTTTCTAATACAAAAACTGTCATTTGCTTCTTTGCTTGAGCGTTACAATCGATTTCGTTGAATTGGTTGACAGAATTAGATCGGCACTGCGTCCAGAAGGTATTGGTTTATTTAATTACATAACACCTGCAGGAGAAGAGTTTGCATCAGTCCTGCTCACATATAATAATAATAATAATAAGAAGAAGAAGAAGAAGAAGAAGAAGAAGAAGAAGAACAAGAAGAAGAAGAAGAAGAAGAAGAAGAAGAAGAAGAAGAAGAAGAAGAAGAAGAAGAAGAAGAAGAAGAAGAAGAAGACATTGTATCTTCCAGAATCTTGGTAAGATTTCGAGACCTTAGATCACAACCGACAGTCGTGGAAAGATGCTGAATAATATAATACCTATCAACTACCTGGAACTTAAAATGAAATAAATATATCTGTCAAAATCATGACTCACATGTAAACAAAAAACTTCTAACCAATGAACAATAGGTTGCTAGATCTGATAGCAGAGGAACAAAGGACCAAGAGGCAATTGATAAGTCAATAATAAGTGTCAGCAAGAAAACTTGCAATGGCATGGATTGACTACCCAAAAGCTTATTACTCAATTTTACATTCGTGCATAAATGAAACAATGAAAGGATACAAAATACCGCCATCAGTACATAACCTAATTCAGGAATCAATGAAAAACTGGAAAACCACCCTCACATGCATCAACAACAGAAATTGCAGATATAACTATAACCTGTGGAATCTTTCAAGGTGATTCCCTATCACCACTGCTGTTCTGCATTGCCTTAAATCCTCTAGGTCAAGTGATCCAGAAAACAGGATTGGAATACAAAATGAAAGTTGGGCAGGTTATCAGCCATTTACTGTACGATCTCAAGCTCTAAGGTAAAATATGAACGTGACATCACATCGCTCATCAATACTGTACGATCTCAAGCTCTAAGGTAAAATATGAACGTGACATCACATCGCTCATCAATACTGTACGATCTCAAGCTCTAAGGTAAAATATGAACGTGACATCACATCGCTCATCAATACTGTCAAGAACTGTAGTGAAGACATTAACTTGAAATTCGGCCTTGAGTATTATCGTCCAGAAAGGCAAGATCGAAACAAAAGAAGATCTACAATTTGACATCAGAAAAATCAAAGATGTTTCAGTGGGAAATGGATATAAATATATGGGGGGTGCTGCAACATCAGGAATACATGCAGAGTAAAGTAAAGACATACGCTAAAACAGATTATAAAAAGAGAGCTAAACAAATTATATGGTCAAAGCTAAATGGGCCTAATAAAATACAAGCCCTTAATGCTTACGCAATACCTGTTATTAGCTACACTGGATGTATTATAGATTGGACCAAAAATAAAATAAATGTAATAGATCGAAAAGCAAGAAACCTACTCACAATTCATAAAGACCTTCATCCGAAACAAATCCGATAGATTATATCGTATATGTATCTAGGAAAATTGGAGGCAGAGAACTCAAGAAAATCAAAGATGTCATTGAAGGAGAAGTTATTGGTCTTGTAGACTACATATGTAATAATAACAAAATGAGCCTCTGATAGAAGAAGTAAAGATGAGTGGACTATACCAAACCCAACAATCAAAGAAACATGAAATAAAACAGTGAAGTAAACATTAGCAAACACCCGAAGCCAAATACATCTCCATGGCCAGTGTGCATGACAAGCTGATGAATTATCAAAACATACAGATATTTAAAAGAAGCAGGTTTGAAAGCATGAATAGAAGCATTAATAACAGCAACACAAGATCAAAGTCCAAATACGAAATTACAAAACCAAAATCGTGAAAATCTCAAAATATTCCAAATGCAGACTCTGCAAAAACATGATGAAACAGCAGAACATATACACTCACAAGTCCTGAAGTCCAAGCTAAATGGGGCGAATAAAATACAAGCCCTTAACGCATACGCAATACCTGTAGTAAGCTACACTGGAGGTATCCTAGATTGGACAGCAAATGAAATAAATGAACTGGACGGAAAAACAAGAAAACTACTCACAATACACAAAGCCTTACACCCCAAAGCAGAAGTAGACAAACTCTATGTATCTCGAAAAATGGGAGGCCGAGGTCTCAAGAAATCAAACATGTCATTCAAGGAGAAGTCATTGGTCTTGTGGACTACATCTGGAATAACAACAAAGAAGATCCACTGGTAGAAGAAGTAATGATGAGTGGACTATTCCAACCCCCAGAAACAGACAAAGAAACATGGAAGAAAACAACGAAGCAAGAACTAGCACATACCTGGAGCCCCAAACCTCTGCATGGCCAGTATGTACGACAAGCCGACGAAATGTCAACAAAGCAATCAACGTACAAATGGTTGAAAGAGGCAGGATTGAAAGCAGAAACAGAAGCACTCATAACAGCTGCACAAGATCAAGCACTCAACAACAAATCACACAAACGAAAATCATGAAAATCTCAAATGATTCCAAATGTAGACTCTGCAAATCCATGGATGAGACAAAGAGCACATATTATCTGGATGTCAGGTTCTGGCTGGAACAGACTACACCAAACGACACAACGAAGTGGCAAATACATAGAAATCTGTGCGAGAGCAATGGCATAAAAACCCCAGGCTAATAGCACACCAAATCTGTACCTAGTGTGTACGTGTGCCCGGGACGTTCAACCCTCTGTCCTTCTCATTGGTGATGTTGTCGTTATTGTTGCTGGTGCTGTCGTTGTGGCAGTCCCCGGTGTCCTTTGGAATGCATGAAGGCGGGCTATAGCGACCAGTAAAAGTGGTCGAGCAGCATTTGAATCATGTCTGCAATGGGGTGATTAAAGTATCCCCATTACACGAACTGCAGCTCATTGTGCCAAATTGCTGTCGTTGTTGTTGTCAGCGGTAGTTTCGTTGGCGTTGTTGTTGTTGCCTTTGTTGTTGTGGATGCTACTGCTGACTCAGCTGTTGCTGACGGATATATTATGGTGGGTGCCGTTTTTTGTGTTTGGGGCTTTGTTCTGTTAGGTTGCTTTGGTCGTTGTTGTTGCTGCTCTTGGTATGGTAATAGTGGAGCCTCGAGCGGTCTTGTGTATTTGTTGAGGGCAGCCTCGATCTCAGTTGGTGCTATTTCCTGCTTGGTGCGGTCTTCGGTTGTACACGTTTTATTCTTTTTGCAGTAGTTGTAGTTTCTTTCTGCTGTCGATTTTGAAGTTTTTCTTTCTTTTGTCATATTTGTTGGTTGAGGGCATTGTTTAACTTCCTTTTCCTCTTACCTCGTTGGTAATTTTTGTCTGGCTCCTGTTTTTCCTCCGTGATGGTGGTCGGGATTTGTGAGAAAGCCTGTTTGTTTTTGTTGACCTGGGTATGAGTTTGCATTGCGTAGGGTTGGTTTTGGGTGGTATTTTCCACTGGACTTTAATTTGGGCTTTACTGTCGGTCGATGGTGGTGGTATTCTAGCTGTTGAGAAGTGTTCGTTTGAAGTCTGCCATAGGTAGAAAGCACAGTCCAGAGCTTCATGGAGTTTTTCAATGTGTGTGGCTTCTCTCCCTTTCCTGACATATCGTGGAAGAGAATCCCCCACTAATCTGGAGAAAGTAGAGCTACGGTAGTTTTCTTATTCGATCTGGTAGTCATCAGGAATTAATGTTTTATCCTCATTGGTCATTGTATCAATATAGTTCGCTATGTAGTCTTGGATGTTCCATATACAAATGTGTGTGTGTGTGTGTGTGTGTGTGTGTGTGTGTGTGTGTGTGTGTGTCTAAGAGTTACCTAACGAATCAAATATATAATGAAATTACCCTGAATATTCTTTAATACATAACTCTTTCTTAACACATAATCTTGAGGATTAGACTAAAGTAAAATAAAATCTGGTTTTGATGGCCTGTAAGAGAAACATTCCCACACGTATGAATTATAAATACCATAGTAATAGTCATCATATAAAGGTGTAAACATTTTTTTCTAAATATATAAACTACTAATATAATTAAACAGTACAACAAACAGCATATTCTGATAAAAGTGTACATTCTCATACTGTACATTAACTAACCTGAGCACAATGCATAGAGCACTGCACGTCAGAAAAGCGAACTCCCTGACCCCAAGCTATATCAGTGCCAGAGGTCAGATTTCAGAGATGGGCTACGCAGGCCCGCAGGCTACAATGAACGCAATATAAAATAATACATTAAACTCACAGGTCTACACATGCGTGTGGTTTGATTGAACCTGAAAGTGAATAAACACATTTAATTATGCGGCGCTAGTGTTACAAGAACCTGATTTTCAAGAAGGTGAACTCACTAGCATTAGATCTTCCTGTATATTCATAGAGCGGAATCTTCTGTAATATACTCTTACAACTTCGCCAACACCACGACATAGGCTTACATGGGAAAGAAAATACTGCATATCACTTTTTCCGGTTTGGGTTTTAGCTTTCCTAGATTACATTTTGTGTGATGAATCTTCACTATTTACAGAGATTAGATTTGGGCAAGAAACGTCCTCAGAGGTAGTGATGACTTGTACGTGCACGACAAGGTGGCAGACGACAAAAAGAATAATGCATGAGACCACACAGTATTTGTCTGTGTTGGATTTTGGGAATGCGAAAGGCACTGAACACTTGACAATCTGAACTTGTATGTAATTAGGTAATTTTCTACGCTGGTTTGAATACCTTATTAAGAAGCTCTGCGATGTCTCTTTCTGCATAATTCACATTTAAAAATGTAACTCAGTAACTTAAATTATAAAATTGACTGGTGCGAGGTGTCCGGAATCGTACTCTTGAGCATTCACAAGACATGATGCCGTCTCAAGAGCCTCGTATCAACTTTGGAAAGTTATAATAGCAGAAGAGTAACTCCACCAATATTTAGCACATTAGCCATGACCTCGGAATGTTGAATGATAACTTTAACTGAGAATGAATATTTCGTGTGACATGATGTACAGCCAAGACTTCACGAAGGAACAGCTTGATACGAAAACCACTTGTGAGGCAAACAGTTCTTGATACCCTTTGGATTTACTTTGAAACTGACCTTGACAAGGCCACAAGTCAGCGTCACGAAGGCGGCCAAGATGGGTAACGAACGGGAAAGGGGAGATAACTCACTTTCTTGACTGAGAAATAATGGTGTCTGATATCCTTTTCTGGTGTCGAATGTTCCTTCTGCACAGTTCTACAGAATATAAGCTCACCTGACGTAATAAAAATAATTTAAATTATCAAATAACGAGCAGATTAAACTATGCTAATTTTGTTTTTGTTTGTGTATCGTTCGTTTAGGAAAGGGATCTATTACGAAAGTTTCCTCTGTCTGTACCTACCCATTAACTTATCAAATTACCGTCTGATAAAAGGAGCAAAATTGATTTATTTTATGAGATTCAGCACATGGATTTTGTTTTCAAATATAAGCACAAGTCGTTAATAGCACGAACTAATTTTCTTTTCCACTTTACAGACCTCTTCAACTCCACCAACCCCACCCCACCCTACATGTTCAGTCGAATCTACAAATCAAAGTTCACATAGGATTAAACAAACCCAATTTTTATCATTGTTCTTCCAATAACATTGAGAAACTGTCATTAAATAATTATTTATGAAAAGGGATATTCTTATGTTTATATAATTATATTTCCAATAGCTAGATGAACTGCTACACTAATTAATTCTTTGAGATTTTCTGTTACAATGCGTATGTAATGGAAGAAGTCATGATAATGAAAAAAGGGATGTGTCTTTTCAAAATTGTTTACATAGAGGTTTCTTTAATTGCTCTGAATGTTATGTCTAACAGTAAAAGTCCAATGACCTTAGTTTTCTTGTAAATAGTCATGTGATTCCAGTTAACCAATCAAAGCTACGAAATTACAAGTCTGACATTGTAGATCTAAAACTAACAGTCCAATTATTTTTTATCTTTCAAAATAGCTATGTGATTCTAATTAACCTATCATTGTTCCGAGGTTGCAGCAAATTTCATTATTTATATTTGAAAGTCAGAGAACCAGTAATATAATAGAAGTATTTCCGAAGCTTGTGCTCTGACTTTCAAAACAAAACCCAAGCAGACTGACAAGCAGCTGGTTTGAAAAGCGTTGAATATAAATAGATCTCCCGTAAATTCAATTGATGGTTAAAATATGAAAAGAAATATTTATTCGAATCACTTCCTGAAGGATACTTTGCTTAGACGACAGCATGAATAGACAGAATATCAGACATTTGAAGTGGTTACTAAGATCGTGTTTTATGCTGTTTTATGAATTCACAGGACCACTGGCAGGACAGTTATTTTGAAATTACTCCTTAGTCATCTTTCAATCTGTTTCAGTGCACAGGTACTAAAGATATATTTGGTAAAAATATTTAAGCATATTTAAAAGAATGATACATATTGAAATTTGAATTGAATGCATGATGGTGTGTACTGACATTTTATTTTATTTTGTTATTACTCTAAGTGTGAAGAATGATTTAGAATATTCCTCGCATTTGAGATGATGATGTAGACTTTATTAGATCATTTCTTTCCAGTGGCTAATGCATCACAGGAGACACATTCCCTTTGAGCGTAAAACGTGTGGCTGACTTCCCCCTCGCAGATCCTCCTTAGTCTCTCTTGGATTCTCCTGGAGAGAACTAGTTTTCAAATATCTAATCATCAATAGTTTATGTGTCTGTAGTACCTTTCTTGCTACAAGAAACTCAGAGGACTATCCCAGTTTTATTGCTTGAATTCGGGTTTACAAGAGATAAGTAGTGAACCTACACAACCATATTACCTAACTGTTCATAACTGACACTAAGTGTGATGATAACTAAAAACACAAATTAAATTTGAAGAAAGTTCTAGTATGATATTAACCCTAACATTCCTTTTGACTCTCATTGCAGAAAATTTTCAGTTTTAGTAAATAATACGAAAATGATTGGTCGTCTCCAACACTCGTTATTTCTTCTCGTTATAATACCATAAATTCTCTTCTTTTAGAAGGATGGTAGGGGTCCTTCCATTTAAGACAAATATTATTAAATAATTTATTATATTGAAGTCATATGTTTTGATGCATGATTTGTTGATAGTTTACGTATGCGATATTTTCCCTCATAGATTAGGTTTGCTTGAGACTAAGGCCTCGGTTCATAGTATCTGTATTACTTCAAAAACTTATATTTTAATGATTTCATTGATAATTGTCTGTCTTTTCATCTCAACGTCGAAATACTCTAAAATCTCTACAGCTATCATCATTAGACTAAAGTTTCTCACTTTGACAAAGAGTATAAATGTCTTTCGGCTATTCCCTTTTTAAAAATTTGCCTGATTTGAGTTAGATTCTTTATTGCTGGAAATAAAATATTTCTCTCTGTTAGAAGTAAATTATGATAAATGACATGGATGGGCGATTTAATTTGTATGTGGAAACAGTAAGTCACTAGGTTTCCAAATAGATAACACCTGTCTAAATTCTGCATATCGTGGCGAGAAGTAATTACTACGACTGAACACGTTTCATGACATTTATGTTGTCTTGTGATACATGAACAGTTTTGCCAGTAGGCTCGCAGTCTAAGGTTATATTTTTGTGTCGTAACTCGCAGAGAAGAAATGATTTAGTTCTGTCTCCATTCTTGTGTAAATCGCGCTGGTAAATAGTGCTGATTTATTACAAGTGCATTAAATATATTCGATATGTATGCATATGTTTGAGGGCATGTGGTGTATTTCTGTACGTGCGTATGTACGTGTTTGTGATTGTGTTGGTGGCTGTACGCGCGCTGCGTGCGTATGTGCATGCGCATATATATGT
This sequence comes from Sinotaia quadrata, assembly GCA_028829895.1. Lineage (NCBI taxonomy): Eukaryota > Metazoa > Mollusca > Gastropoda > Architaenioglossa > Viviparidae > Sinotaia > Sinotaia quadrata. The sequence goes on from CM054177.1 coordinate 71,446,818, forward strand.
ATGCGTGTACGTTGATTTGATGCCTGTATGTATTATAAGTGTGTGCATTTCTCATTTGAATGGTCCTCTTCTAAAAGCGGTATTGAACTCATAGCGGTTAAAAAAAAAAGACAGAAAGACGGTAAAATTGGTGAGATAGAGAACATCGCGATTGGTACGAGACTATAAAAAAAGTAAAATTGATTTTGTTTAGGTTAAAGTATTTTTCCCCTCTTCGAAATAAGTGCTTCACAATTACTCTCGAAAGCATTTCATGAAATCGAATATGCTCGCCAACACAAATGCAGGAAAATACATTTTAAATACGATTTTTTAAAGAATTAATTACATTTCTTTACTTAAAAAATATCTCTCTAAATAGTATGCTTTCTTAATTACTTAACAGAGATTTGATCTCGACGACGATCGTGATGATAATTAATTTATAACGGACCTATCTTTGTCAGTAAATTATCGATTGTCATGTAAGATAAGTAGACTATTTAAATAAATTAAATCCCTATTGTTTTTATTCCATTTAAATAACGTGCTAAGCCAGACATTGAAAAAACGTCATTCGTTAAAGATCTATTTCAATAAAAATCAGAATATGTTCAAACGTCTTGGAAATGTAACCCGATACTTGTTAATCAGTGCAAATGGCCATAACACACTTTGGATTGTTTTAGAAAAACAACCCTCAAGTTCTTAATCAGTGTCTACTTTGAAATGTCTTGGAAGTACACCACCAGAGTTGTTAAACAGTGACGATGGCCATACCACACTTTCACATGTTTTGGAAGTACACCACCAGAGTTGTTAAACAGTGACAATGGCCATACCACACTTTCACATGTCTTGGAAATACAGCCCAATAGTTCTTAATCAATGCCAATGGTCTTATCAACTCTTTGAAATGTCTTGGAAATACAACCCCTGAGTTGTTAAGTAGTGACAAAGGCCAAAGCACACTCGGAAATGTCTCGGAAATACAACGCCTGAGTTGTTAACTAGTGACAATGGCCAACCATACTTTGAAATATCTTTTAAATACAACCCAGGGTTGTTAACTAGTGACAATGGCCATAAAACACTTTGAAATGTCTTGGAAATGCAATCCAGAGTTATTAACTAGTGACAATGGCCATAATACACTTTGAAATGTCTTGGAAATACAACCCAGAGTTATTAACTAGTGACAATGGCCATAATACACTTTGAAATATCTTGGAAATACAACCCAGAGTTGTTAACTAGTGACAATGGCTATAAAATACTTTGAAATATTTTGGAAATACAACCCAGAGTTGTTAACTAGTGGCAATAACCATAATACACTTTGAAATATCTTTTAAATACAACCCAGAGTTATTAACTAGTGACATTGGCCATAATACACTTTGAAATATCTTGGAAATACAACCCAGAGTTGTTAACTAGTGGCAATAACCATAAAACATTTTGAAATATCTTTTAAATACAAGCCAGAGTTGTTACCTAGTGACAATGGCCATAATACACTTTGAAATATCTTGGAAATACAACCCAGAGTTGTTAACTAGTGACAATGGCCATAAAACACTTGTAAATATCTCGGAAATACAACCCCTGGTTGTTAACCACTCACAAAGGCCACAGCGCACGTTGAAATGCAGTCCACTGTTTACGTACGCAGGAAAGCAAATATTCGTTTCAGCGGAGTTCTTACGTATTTGTTTGAGGGTTCGTTTGCTTGAAACTTTTTGTTTACTGTTTGTTCTTGGTGTTTTTCATTTTGTATTAATATTTGAGGTTATTTTGCTATTGTTGTATTATGTTGAATGTTTACATGTGTGAGCGAGTGAGTGTGTTCCATTTTTTAAAATAAAATGCTGTTGTCGAACGAGAAAGAAGTATTGATGCGTATCTATCAACAGGAAAATGACAGTCATGGGAGATCTGATGCGTATCTATCAACAGGAAAATGACAGTCATGGGAGATCTGATGCGTATCTATCAACAGGAAAATGACAGTCATGGGAGATCTGATGCGTATCTATCAACAGGAAAATGACAGTCATGGGAGATCTGATGCGTATCTATCAACAGGAAAATGACAGTCATGGGAGATCTGATGCGTATCTATCAACAGGAAAATGACAGTCATGGGAGATCTGATGCGTATCTATCAACAGGAAAATGACAGTCATGGGAGATCTGATGCGTATCTATCAACAGGAAAATGACAGTCATGGGAGATCTGATGCGTATCTATCAGCAGAAAATGACAGTCATGGGAGATCAGCAGGGAAAACTATTTATAACACTCGCCTTCAGGTTACAAACATTTTTAGAATCACACAGTGTGTTGAAAAAGTCCCCATATAATTCTTTTCCTATCTAGAAAGTAGTTCCGACACCCCACCCCCACGCACGCACATACACCATGTTTATGTATGCAGTTAGCAGTGAAGAAAAGATAAATATTAAATAAGATGTTCATAATATGTTCAGTAAGAGTTAGAATTAGAGTTTGGATTAGATTAGTTCAAGGGTTTTCAACATGCTTGCGGTGTTGTATTACAATTTTTACTTTGAGTATGTGGTGATGTACTTCTCGCACAGAATCTTGTCCAGGAGCTGTTACAGGCAATGAAGGTCGCGGGGTGAGAAATAATGTTACAAATTGTCTTGTGACTTTTGAAAAAGACGGGGCTTGTATGATGTGCAAGAATCTTTGAAACATTGATTTTCCTTCCCTTTATCAAAAAATAATGTCAAACAGACTCTCTACAATATACAAAATATATATTTTTTACAATTACATGCTTTTATTTACATGTTGAAATATCACTATAATACAGGTTACTTAAAATATAACCTAACATAATTATACAGGACCCCTAAGACATGCATTTATATTTATATGTTGAGGAATGGTATATGGTGAGAGACGAGGACCTTGAACTAACCGACTGTAAACAAGCTACTCTGTAAACATTCGTCTATGTCGTTTGTAAAGACGGGATTTGTCCAGAGAAAGATGGAATACATACACTTGTCCAGTTATTTGAACCATTCGGTAAATCAAGGGATTTCCGTAACAACAATCAAGTCGATTTCAGCAATTCGTATCCTAATGCTGAATAAAAACTTATCATTACAATATTAGTGAATAATCATCAGACTTTAACCAATTTCCAAACCGAAAACAATACAAAAATATGGCGTAACTCATCCGAGAGCATTGACTAAATATAGGGACAGAAAACATCTCCATGACAACTAACTAGAGCTTGTTATATAACTCTTATAACAAATTATTGTCAGAAGCACGCTGAATAGGGAGATAAATTATGTGGAAGACTGTTCTACAGCGTGGGCAAGCTTACAAACACTCAACTCAGACGTCCACCGACCGAAGATATTTCCCATGCGTTTGGATTCCACAAATCAATCATCCCTTAAGCAAACTTCCTTCTACATTAATTTTTTTCGTTCGGAGTAGTTAAAAATAAAAGCGCGCGAGTTGGGTGTCAGAAATATTTATTGTATGTTTTCTTTCATTTTGCCCGCCTGGTTCTATGTGACAGGATTGTGGTATCGGTACTGGTTGCCATTTCGATGCAATTCTTGGATCTACCACTTGATCTGTTTGCAAACCCGTCCGCAACCTTCTGGGCAGCATCTTGCTCCTACAACAAATAAATTATACACATATAGATAGAAAGATAGATAGATAGATAGATAGATAGATAGATAGATAGATAGATAGATAGATAGATAGATAGATAGATAGATAGATAGATAGATAGATAGATAGATAGATAGAGATAGATAGATAGATAGATAGATAGATAGATAGATAGATAGATAGATAGATAGATAGACAGATAGATAGATAGATAGATGATAGATAGGTAGGTAGGTAGGTAAATAGGTAGATAGATAGATAGATAGATAGATAGATAGATAGATAGATAGATAGATAGATAGATAGATAGATAGATAGATAGATAGATAGATAGATAGATAGATAGGTAGGTAGGTAGGTAGGCAGGTGGGTAGGTAGGTAGGTAGAAAGAGAGAGAGCAATGCACCTCGGTCTTACTTCAAAACAGATTTAATTCTCATGTATCCAATAACCAAAATACGAAAGTATTACTTTCTAACGCGACAGTATTGTATGTCAGCCTTAATAGAGCGTCTCGCAACGATAGCAGAGTAACATATTTCTAACACGTCAGTATTGTATGTCAGCCTTAATAGAGCGTCTCGCAACGATAGCAGAGTAATATATTTTTCTAATACGCATGCCTTCACCGCTAATTTTTCTATAAGTTTGAATTAAAGATTTATTTTGAGATTTGTCATCATTTTGAACTTAGATTCCATTGTGCGGAGGAATTGTGATGTATTAAACCGTAACACAAATCATTTGTGTTCGTGCGCCTGCATGGAAAAAGGAGTTCCACTGCAGCATTCATGTTGTATGTATTACCGCAATAACAATATCTTATCCACACTATTTAACAGAGATAATGTCCTTAGATATATTTTGCGTGGGGTGAAATGTCTTTCTGTTGACTTTTTTAGTGAGTGGTGAGATGGATTACGTGCGTAAATGACGTCAAGAATCGCATTAATGCTAACCTGCGAGTGCATGATAGTGCATCAGTGATATCACTTTATTAATCTTAAGTGGCTCCAAGGAAGGGAAGTTATTCATTCTTTCTTTTAAAAACTAATAAATTTAAATTAAGATCTTTAATCCTTACAGAATGTAAATAATAGAATGGGAAAGCTAAACATTTCAGGCACATTCTTGAAGACACGCAAAGAATCCCCCCTCCTCAAAGCCAGCAAAATATTCAGAATCATATTAAGAACATTTCGAGATAAGACACGCCTAGACAAAACACACAGAGGCATAGACAAAAGACGCACATATACATAAGACACGCCTAGACAAAAGACACAAATAGACAAAAGACGTGCATAGACAAAAGCATCCCATAGACATAAGACACACATACACAAAAGGCTTGCATACACAAAATACATAGACGAAAGACACGCGAAGACATAGGACACACGTAGACAAAAGACACTCATAGACAAGATATGTATAGACAGAAGATGTGTATAGACAAATGCAAAACGATATTATTTGTTCTGACAAGAAGTGCAGTTAGACTTACAACAACAGATCAAATGCAATTATAGTAATTAGAAAACAAATAAATCAAGGGACTTCATAGGATATAAAGTAATCCAACAAATAGATATATTAGAAAAGACAAAACAAAGACTTAAAAATAAAAATACAGTTACAATGAACGTAACAGATATACAAAGGACCCCACCAAGAAAAGAAAGATATGTGAATGTATAAAGAGAAAATTATGATTTAAGATACAATTACAATTGCAATTAAAGACGTGAGACAAAGATAGAAGCTAGGTGAGACACAGAAATAAATTATGATTTAAGATACAGTTACAATCGCAATTAAGACGTGAGACAAAGACAGGAACTACATGAGACACAGAAATAAATGCTTCAGTCGCAAAGCATTTTGTCAGCAGATTAAAGGCACACATACATGTTGAGAGAAACAAAAAGATGATATAAAATGTAACCGTCGCATTGTAGATTTAAGACAAATATAGAAAACGCAAGACCTAAGACACGGATGACAAAAACTGCAAAGATTTCAATCACATGGACAAGGAATAAACACTTCAAAAATAAAATAGACTAATGACAGTTTACAGAGATCTACAGATAAGAGACAATACAAATAAAAAGAAAGAATGAAAACTGCTGGCAAGAGAGATTTTTTTTTTAATTTTAAAAACCCTAAAATCTGAAAAAAATATACAGAGATTATATCTGAGAGACGTGAAGAACATTAAAAGACTCATGGGGTTTTTCCCTGGTATTTTCACATGTCCACTAAACTAATGTGGCTTACCTTTAGCACACTGTGAATCTGAAAAACAGTGGTATCCAGGAATATAGAAACAGGGTCCAATCTTGCCAGAAGCACGTGGACAAATTCCTTGGAAACAGGCAAAATGAAAATATTAAAATAGGACACACACAATCATTAATTTTAAAAGGTTTTAAATACTTGTCGAACGTTGTCTAAGGAAAGCTCAATAAATATGCTACAGAGCTTCGCGCATGCGTCATAATGTTTTTATTTCCACAAATAAGCCGACAGCGTGTGCAGTATCCATATGCGCATCATTGGTTTGATAAGAATGTATTGTCATTTAATGCGAAAGGACAGCGAATGAGTGGCATAAACAATGAACACACACACAAAAAAAAACCCTGACACATACGCGCACACACACACCCTGACACATAAACACTGAAATACGCACACACTCTGACATACACTGATGCATGCACAACCTAACATGCACACATACCCTTATACTCATCCTTACACACTCACATCCGCTGACACACGTGCAAACCCCATGATTCACCCACACACCCTGACACACGCACACTCTGAAACACACGATCACACCCTGACACATACACACATCCTGATACACACGCATACACCCTGATACAAATGCACTTTCAGCTTGCGTACCATGTTCATTGGTGATCATTCAAATGTATCCCTCTTTACTGATAATCATTCAAATATATCCTACTTTACTGATAATTAATCATTCAAATGTATCCTACTTTACTGATAATCATTCAAATGTATCCTACTTTACTGATAATTAATCATTCAAATGTATCCTACTTTACTGATAATCATTCAAATGTATCCTACTTTACTGATAATTAATCATTCAAATGTATCCTACTTTACTGATAATCATTCAAATGTATCCTACTTTACTGATAATTAATCATTCAAATGTATCCTACTTTAGTGAGGAATTGCATCATCCCACATCGGTATCTAGGAAACAAGAGACAAAGTACAAAATCAAAGTCGCTTCTTTCTGAAGACCGACCAATTGAAGCTCAATAAGCTGCTTAGTTGTGGAAATCCAACAAATCCTTCCAGCAATCTTGCTGATACGTAAGGGTGTCATTTGAATAATAGGTCTAATTCGGGGTACACTAATATAGTGGTACACACTTAAAAACCGATTATCTATAACATTTTCCTGATGTATTAGTATTTCGTACAGTTCTTACAAAATATAACTTATAAAGTTCGTCTTGTGTAATACTGATGTATTAGTATGTCGTACAGTTCTTACAAAATATAACTTATAAAGCTCGTCTTGTGTAGTACTGATGTATTAGTATTTCGTACAGTTCTTACAAAATATAACTTATAAAGTTCGTCTTGTGTAGTACTGATGTATTAGTATTTCGTACAGTTCTTACAAAATATAACTTATAAAGCTCGTCTTGTGTAATACTGATGCTACATTCTTATGATGCAACAAGATATAGGTCTTGCTTGATATAATAATATCATTTGGGACTTATATATGTCTGATGTATACGGCGTTAGAAAAAGCGTTGGCTATTTATTAATAGTTTGTAGTCACGGTGATTTGCAAGAGCGAACGAGGACTGTTTTGAATATTAGTTGAGTAAAAGGGCGAATGTATTTTTTGTAAACGCTAATGAAGCAATGTTTCCATGCGTACTGGAGCAAACATTGATGGAAAACTATTTTGCATTGGCTGACAGAAATTAGTATGTATTTTTTTATTTCTGCGCAATTGTCAAAATGAAAAGAATTGTTGCGAGTTAAGCTGACCAAAAGGACAGGTTATGTTCTGTTGAAACTCAACAGAAAAATGATTAATCCTATGTGTGTTTAACATATCAAACAAGGATACTGTGCTGGTAAATGATCGCTACAGGCGTTTATTAATTATTCTGAAATAAAAGATACTAATCTCTATCAGACAATCCAAAATAGTTTTTTTAATAAATTTTCAGAATGTTTAAAGCATATGGCAAAAAACAAATAATTGAATCTCTATATGTATAAAGGGGTTCGTATATATACATCATGTGCATATCTGTGTAGAGAGTGTGGTTGAATAAATTTATCTATCTATATATCTAGACTTAATTGTTATATAAAGTGTTAAATTGTCGAAGTGACCCGACCTTAGGCACTCCTTATGATGGTATTTTTGTAAGTGTCAGAGTTGGAGTAAACACTCAGTTCAGAATATGCTAGAAATTTCTGATGCAATGCAAACCAGTTCCAACTGGATAAGTAACTGTATTATCCAATTTGAAGTTTTATGAGAACGAGGCCAGCTAATGGCTAAGATTCAAAAGTTTACCTCTTGTTGAGAATTCTATTCTATTACTTGAATTTGGTGTGGCAAGAAGTCCGGTCATGAAAGGTGGCCTAGATAGATAGATTGATAGATAGATAGATAGATAGATTGATAGATAGATAGATAGATAGATAGATAGATAGATAGATAGATAGATAGATAGATAGATAGATAGATAGATAGATTCTGTGGGGAACATACTGTCTAAAAATACCTTCTACAGTTAATATTTCTAAAATTTTATAATTTCAAACAGGAAACAAATCTCCACATAGCGATTTGTATTTCTGCTAAGTTTTGAACCTGTGTTGCAAATTGTAGCTTCGTCGTATTTCTTCAATTCAGACAAGAAAACCGGAGAGAGAGAGAGAGAAAAAGAGAGGAGAATTAAAACTAAAATTCGACACCAGCCAACGATGAAGCAGAAAAGTTGGAGAGGAGAGAAAACAATCGAAAAAAACTAGAGATTTCATTTTAATTATTAAGTTTAATAATAAACGTAAATATCGGAAAAGGAACAAAGCCCTATCTACAAGAACACACACTAACTCTTGCTGGGGTGGAGTGTATTATTTTACAACATTAACTAAATACCTGCATTATGTTGTAAAAAGTCTGTGGGCGGTGTGAAGACGTTCTCCTTAAAGACTGGTGTCTCGGTGCGAAGCTATTGATTCAAAGTAAAGAAATATTAGAATTTCGGAACAAAGATTTTAATCAAAATTGAAAACGCATTCCAGACTTTTTTCTATAACCTGGGCATTTATATACCTAAATGCTGGTCTTTTTTAATTTCTTCAAGAAGGGTATTGTGTGACTGGGTAAAGAGAAGAACAAAACAAAATAAAATGAGCTGAGGGAAGAAAAGAAAGAGAACGAAACCTAATTCTGCAATGGTAATAGTATATGTGCACATTTCAGGACTATTTAATGATATTGAAAAACATCAACTTGAATCAAATTTACAGAACATACAATTTTAAACTAATATATTTGAATTTTAAAAACAGGCTTTCGAGAAGAAAGATTTTACAGGGTGTTAGGGAACATTTATTGAAAGATAGAAAGAAAAAAAGAAAGAAAGAAAGAAAGAAAGAAAGAAAGAAAGAAAGAAAGAAAGAAAGAAAGAAAAGAAAGAAAGAAACAAACAAACAAACAAAGAAAGAAAGAAAGAAAGAAAGAAAGAAAGAAAGAAAGAAAGAAAGAAAGAAAGAAAGAAACAAAGAAACAAAGAAACAAACAAAATTTACAAAATGTTCATAAAGGAGGAAGAGGGTGGTGGTATTTAAGATCTTACTGATGATGATTTAGAGGTAGATGTGTTGATGGTGACGACGACGACAATGATAATGATGAAAAGTAGATAATAGAACAAAACCAAACAGAACAGAACAAAAAGAAATAACTAAGCTTCTCTCATACGATTAAATGTCGAAGAAATCTATTTGTGCGTTTTTGTGGCAGTCAGCATTTTCACACTGCGAGTTATCGCATCGCATTGGAGTGCTGGAGAAAGTTCTGTTTAGTCTTGGGTGTGACTAGTGGTTTCTTTGCCTGGCATAAATTCACTTGAAGATGTTTAGTGTTATATGTGTAAGTGGTCTCTTCCGCGTGGAACCACCATTCTGATATGATGGTCCCAGGTGGGGGGGGGGGCCCAAACTAATTTTCCCAAACCAGACTTCTAAACCATGCGCATGTGTTTTACATATATGTATGTGTGCGTGCGTGCGTGTGTATGTGTGTGCGTGTAATTGTGTTTATAGGTGTATTGATGATGGTATCTTATCGTTGTGACTTCCGTTTTTACACGGATTGAGTCAAAATTTACTGCAAATCTGTCGATCATAGATACCGATCGATCGCCATGAGAGCCGTTTCCTGGTGACCGAAAAAGAAAATTACCTAGAAGAAAAATTTCAAAAGTGTTCGCAGTGCTTATTTGAATGGAATTTATTTCCGTTTTTAGTTTAAAAACACTTGTATTTCGCAAAGTAGGAACGATTTCAAAATGTTCTAGCGCTTAGTTGGGTATAGTGTGCGTCATGGGATTTCAAAGTGCTTGCAATTGAAAGAACTGCTTTGTCATGCGAGGGACTATTTCGGAACGTTCTTAGCGCTTTATAGTTCTATGCAGCTAAACGTTCTTAGTGCTTTATAGTTCTATGCAGCTAAACGTTCTTGGCGCTTTATAGTTCTATGCAGCTAAACGTTCTTAGCGCTTTATAGTTCTATGCAGCTAAACGTTCTTAGCGCTTTATAGTTCTATGCAGCCCAACGTTCTAAGCATTTTATAGTTTTTTTGCTGTTAAAAGTTCTAAGCGCTTATGAATTTTTGTTACTAAATGTTCTATTCACTTTATAGTTCCATGGAAGCTAGACGTTCTAATTGTTTGATAGTTCTATGCAGCTAACCATTCTAAGCATTGTAGAGGTCTTTTTTCTGCTAAACATTCTAAGCATTGTAGAGGTCTTTTTTCGGCTAAACATTCTAAGCATTGTAGAGTCTTTTTTCTGCTAACCATTCTAAGCATTGTAGAGGTCTTTTTTCTGCTAAACATTCTAAGCATTGTAGAGGTCTTTTTTCGGCTAAACATTCTAAGCGTTTTGTATTTCTTTGCAGCTAAACATTCTAAGCGTTTTGTATTTCTTTGCAGCTAAACATTCTAAGCGTTTTGTATTTCTAAACATACTAAACATTTTTTAGTTCAACGAAGCTAAATATTCTAAGCACTTTGTGACACCTCTGGGCATCCTTTACTCGTTATGTTTATTATTTATTAATTAATAACAAATACTTAATTGTAAGTGATCGAGAATCTGAATTTAGTTATTAATATTTCTCTCACTTGGAAGATTATAATTATTAAGTCTAGAAATAATGATAGGCTAATTTACTCCTCTACACACTTTATATTTCTTTGCAGCTAAAATTTCTAAAGCGCTTGGTAGTTCCACACACCTAACAGGAATTCGTTCCGAAGCAGTTCCTGACGATTTTCATTGTAAAAAGGAAAACGTAAATGGCCTTTGGTTTGGGTGTGATTTTTGCGTGTATCAAAACACTCCACAACATTATTTTCTCAAAAGGACGCTTATCTATTAAGTTTTATTTAAGAATATGTATGAAAATATTTCTTGCAAAAGCTTCAAAGAAACCATCTTCGCATGATAAATCAGCCATCTTTTTTTTTTTTTGCTGCTGCTGTCACTTGGAGTTTGTTCTTGTTTTGTATTTTTGGAGGGAGGATAGAAAATAAAATGTTCCAGCCCTCACTCCCCCTTCCTCTTTGTCTAATCTCCCCTTCACTATCTCCTCTCTCCCACCCTATTCCTTTCTCACTAGGAGGAAGGTCACATGGGCAGTCCATTGAAAGAACACATCCGAAAAAGGCACATATCCTGGTAACGAAGTTTGCTCGGGGGTAATGCATTGAAGTACAAGATATGTCACTTGTCTTGCTCCTGGTGTCGGCTTATAAAATTGAGGGGGAGGGGAGCGGGGAAAAATGAACACTATTTAAAAAAGAAATAACTCTAGGTACCGTCTTTAAATATAGACAGAATTTGTACTATTGTACGAATTCGTGTAAGAGAGTATTATTTTCTACGGAAATTTAATACCACTCAAAAAAGAGTTGGTGTATTATTTTTTTTTCATTTTTCTCTACATCTTGCTAAATCTCTGTATCGACCATCCACTTAAGAAATGTTAGTTGAATACTGTTCGAATTACTAAAAGACGCCACAGTTGACGTCTCGTGTGCCAGGTTATTGATGCGAGACATAACAAATTAAGCTTCAATGGCTCTTTTAGAGTGATATGTTGACAATTTTTAGGTCTTGTGTGTATATATTTTGTTATTATTGTTTTCCTTTACTCTTAATGATGATCATAATCACCAAACGCCGATGAAGACGGCGATAACGATAACGATATAACCATCGCATCAATATCTTGATGCGATGGTTATGTAACTTTATATCCAGTAATGTCAACTTTGCTAGCAAAATGCCGTCATCCTGTGCTAAGAATAGCTCACAGACAGCACGGTCTTTCACATTAAACCTTCTTGTCTCCCTTTAGGGCATTACCTCTTTCCACTCCAGGCAGTCCAACCCTGACGTGCATGGTGCCCTTAATAGAGATGTGACTGGTTAACACGTCACAATACTTCTTTTCGTTGCAATACTTTAAAAACAAATACCTCCCAATATTGTAACACGTGATCAGATCGCAGCCTTATATCATTGGTCGGTATTGTTGTAACACATTTACAACTGGATACAAAAATAATTTTAAATTAACCATCTGGTTACTGAATGCAACAGTAACTGGTGATCAGAAATAAACCAGAAATAATTATTTGCTTACTTATTTTAGCACAATTGCAAAATATGACACAAGCACTATAATGGCGCACAGTTGTCGAAAGGTAACGACAAAAATGTTCGACACGTTTTAATGTATCTGCGTGCGGAACGTGCACCATCTCCGTGACTTGATACATTGCTGTCAAGAAATAAGAGTTGAATTATTATTATTTTTAAGTTTGAAGCAAAACGTAAAACTGTCATAAAACCTTCGTCTTTTCTTTGAAAATGTTAGGATGCACTCAACTCTTTTGTGTTCTTTTCTAACATTTCCAGGAAATTTGAAGAGAAACAACTCCACTCCAAATTTAAAATATGCAATAACTTCTTTAATGTAACGAGCATGATCAATTTTGTGTTGCTGTTGTCTTTTTATTGGTGCTTTTTAAAAATTGCCTTTCCTTTGCATCCTTATTCTACGAGTTATCTATATAAAAATTATATTGGTGTAATATTTGCCTTTCACTCCATTGATCTCCATGGCAACTAAAAGAGGCTACTTGGTAAAATTGCAATGATACATTAGTGCCGGAAGATGGCCGCTGGTATTCGTTTGTCAGGGGGTCAGGTTCATCGGTGCGCTTCACGCGCTGCATTCGTACGAAATAGCTAAAAGTTACAACTGTACATGGAGTGCTCTCCCTTACGATGCTTGCGTGTATGTTGAATGTTTCCTCTTAAGCGGGTGAATAGCGCAGCGGCATGTATTGCCTACTCCTCGTAAACACGTATAGAATAAATAACTAAGCAAAATCAAACACTAAAACAAGAAACAAGGGACAAGGAGGGACAATATAAAATACAAACAACAGGACAATCATATGGGGAGACAACAACAATTACAACAGCATCAAACACAATAAACAACACACAAGAGAGACAAAAAGAACTATAAGGAAAATCAAGCTCCAGGTATGTGCTAATGCATGCTTCGTTGTTATCTTCCATGTTTCTTTGTCTGTTTCTTGGGGTTGGAATAGTCCACTCATCTTTACTGCTTTTATCAGGGATCATCTTTGTTTTTATTCCAGAGGTAGTCCACAAGACCAATGGCTTCTCCTTCAATGACATGTTTGATTTTCTTGAGACCTCGGCCTCCCATTTTTCGAGACACATAGAGCCTGTCTACGTCTGCTTTGGAGTATTGATCAGAGATGTGATGTCACGTACATTTTTACGTATAGCTTGAGATCGTCCATGCACTGTAAATGGCTGATAACCTGATCTGCTTTCATTTTGTATCCTAATCCTGATAAAATCGAGTGTAATAGAAAGGAAATACGCCAAATAACAGCAGCAGTTCATAATAATGGAAAACTGAAACAGGCATTAGTAAACAAATTCCATCTAAAATTAAAAAAAATATTAAGACTGCAATAGAAGATGCCAAACAAAGACTAATGGGACTCAGTCACCGTCTTAACAGATACACTTCAAGAGGTCAACTATTCCAACAGAACAAAATATTAAAACTGACCCTGGAAGACTATATCAAGAATTCAAAGGAAATCCCAGAACAGATTCCAAACATTTTCTGGGAGAACATCTGGAGCGACTCTTATACATGTAATGTCTCAGCAAAATGGATTAAAAAACTTGACAACGACCATAAAGACATGTCGCAACAATACAACTTCACAGTCACTGAGAAAGATATTAAGGAAAGGTTAAGAAAGCTGGCAAACTGGAAAGCACCCGGCTTATACCAAATACAAATATTCTGGTTAAAACACCTTACCTCTTTACATATTAGAATTGCTGACCAACTGCCAAAAATACTAAAGAAACCAGAAACTTTACCAACCTGGATGATAAAAGAGAAAACAAAAACACTTTACCTCTTTACATGCTAGAATTGCTGACCAGCTGCAAAAGATACTAAACAAACCCAGAATCCTTACCACCTGGATGATAAAAGGGAAAAGAAGCCTCGTGAAAGATCCACAGCAACAAACAACTATCGGTCAATTACAAGCTTATCAACTACCTGGAAATTATTATCAGGAATTATATCTCATAAAATCATGTTCCATCTTGAAAAAAACAAATATGAACCAATGAACAAAAGGGTGTTAGACTAGGCAGAAGAGGAACAAATGACCAATTGGCAATTGATAAGACAAATAGTTACTGATAGCACGAAATAAAGAATAAATCTTGCCATGGCATGGCTTGACTCCAAAAGGCCTGTGATTCAGTCCCACATTCATGGATACTTCAAACAATAAAAATGTACAAAATAGCACCTTCAATTCAAAACCTTATACAATTATCAATGACAAGCTGGAAAACTAACCTAACATGCAACAACACACCACTAAAATGTGGACTTTTTCAAAGAGATTTGCAATCACTGCTGTTCTGCAGAGCCCTACATCCTCTGAGTCAAGTCATTGAGAGAACGGGATTAGGTTTCAGGGCATATTATCAGTCATTTACTGTACATGGACGATTTAAAGCTTAAAACTTGTATGAATGTAAAATAGTATGTATATTTATGTAAACATTAACATAATATCAATTCGCTGATCAATACTGTCAAGATGTGTAGTGAGGACATTAATATGATTTCGGCTTTGGGAAATGTGAATGAATTATCGTCCAGAAAGGCAAGGTCAAAACAACAGAAGGCTTACAATTTGACGTCGGAAAAATCACGGTTGTTTCAGTAGGAAAAGGATATAAATACTGAGGAATACTGCAACCTCACGAAAACATGCAGAGTGAAGTAAAATCCAAAGCGAGTTAGACAAGTTCTAAAGTCAAAGCTAAATGGTGCTAATAAAATACAAGCCCTTAATGCTTACGCAATACCTGTCATTTGCTACACTGGAGGCATTATTGATTGGACAACAAATGAAATAAATGAACTAGACCGAAAAAATAGAAAATTACTCACAATGTATAAGACCCTTCATCCAAAAGCAGATGTAGATAGCTTATATGTTACTCGGAAAATGGGAGGCAGAGGTCTCACGAAAATCAAATATGTCATTGAAGGAGAAGTTATAGGCCTTAGGGACTACATCTGGAATAACAATAAAGATGGGTCACCATTAGAAGCAGTAAAGATGAGTGGATTATACCAAGCCACAGAAACCGACAAAGAAACGTGGAAGAAAACAGCAAAGCAAACATTAGCAAATAGATGGAGCCAAAAACTCTCCATGGTCAATATGTGCAACAAGCTAATGAATTATCAATAAAACAATCAACATACAGATGGTTAAAAGAATCAGGTTTGAAAGCAGAAACAGAAGTACTAATAACATCAGCACAAGATAAGGCACTATATACGAAATCGCACAAAACCAAAATCATGAAAATCTCAAATGATTCCAAATGCAGACTCTGCAAAAGCATGGATGAAACAGCAGAACATATATTATATAATTAACTGGATATCAGTTTATGGCTGGAACAGAATACACCAAAAAACACAACGACGTAGTAAACATCCTACATAGAAATCTTTGTGAGAACTATGGGGTTAAAAACCCGGAAAGAGCATGGATGCACCAACCGGAAGCAGTCATTGAAACAGAAGAAATCAAAATAATGTGGGACTTTGAAATAAGGACGGATCGAGTGATTCCTACACGAACACCTGATATAGTAGTTGTCAACAAGTCCAATACAACAGCAACAATCATCGGTGCTCTTCCAAGTGATAGAAACATAAAAACAAAAGAGAGAGAGAGAAAAAAAATAGACAAAAATACCAGGATCTTAGATTGGAAATCCAGAGGCTGTGGAATATAATAGCAGAAATAATACCTGTAGTGATAGAATCTTTGGGGAACATAACATCTGAATTGGAAAGATATCTGACTACGAATTGCTTATCATTTTGGGAGAACTTTTTCTGAGAGATTCAAAGATAATCTAAAGCTAATTATTCCAGTATATCAACAATGAAGTCACGACTGTCACGTAGCTAAAGAAGATTGTGTCGAAAATGGATTCAAGTAAATAAATGGTTACCTTGTAGTCGTCCAGGTACTGTGGTACGGCGCCTGGGTACACCCAACGGGGGATATTCTTGTTGCTGGACCTCTGGTGAGCGTATGTGTTGTCTGGAACTCTCCGTACCAAATTATCTAATCCTGAGTATGAACACATTCACTTATAGATTCATTCTCAAATAAAAGCATGCCAACCAACACACGCTAAACATCAAGGAGTGAAAGGAAGGAAGAAAAATAACTTTACGTAAAAGAAAGACAAGTTGCAGCTGTTGTTTTCCGGCGCGTTTGGTTTGTTTCCATTTTGCAGTCTTGAACACGGTGGGTAAAGAAAAGAAGAACGGGTTTAGTTTTATCTAACTAGTGTGGCGTCTTAACATAGGTCTTTCCGTAATCATTATGCCTGCAGGTATTTTTGTCGCTAGGACGACATGTGTACCTAGAACCAGTGACAAAATATGCCTGCACGTATTTTTGTCGCTAGGACCAAAGGTGTACCTAGAGCCAGTGACAAAATATGCCTGCGGGTATTTTGGTCGCTAGGACCACAGGTGCAACTTCAACTAGTGACGAGATATGTCTAAATGCATTTTTGTTACTAGTACCTTGAACTCGTGACAACACACATACACACGCACGCACACACACACACACACACACACAAACACACACACACACACACACACACACACATACACACACACACACACGTAATTCTCATAAACGTTAATAATCCCCCCCACGACTCGTAACCACTCTAAATAACAAGCCTCTATTTTTTTATACTCCTCCATTCTTCAAACCTCCCTTACTCTACCTCCCGTAAACCTCCATGATTCATACATATCCAACGTTTATCTCCCTTCCTAATTTACAAACCTTCCTCATTTATAAACCCTCCCAATTTGTAATCTTTGTAATTTGTGTACCATTTTAATTTATAAACCTTCCTAACTTACATCCCTTGTTAATTTATAAACCTTCCTAACTTATATCTCTTTTCTAATTTATAAACCTTCCTCATTTCTCACCCTTCCTAAAGTATACCCTTGTCTAATTTATAGACTGTTCTAATTTATGAATCTTCCATAGTCATAAGCATCCCTGCAAGTGCAAACCTACCTGGCATTTGTGAGTAGACTGGTTTCTGGTCTCCCTTTGGTGACTGGAATGCTTCATTGTTGTTCGGTGAAGGATTATGATGCTGGAAAGCAGGATATCTAGGTGGGAAAATCGGATTCTGAAGATTGTGAACGTAAGACCTTGCATTATCCGTCGGGTTTGATGAATAGGGGAGCCCGTTAGATATGTAAGGCTTTCTGAAAGGAAAACACCACCATCACCATTATCTTCTTTATTATCATCATTATAACAACGAGCGGAATAGTAGTAGTAATAGTAGTAGTAGTAGTAGTAGTAGTAGATGTAGTAGTAGTAGTTGTACAAACATGTTTCAAGGACAGCTTCAAATCCCATCCCTGGACTAACGAAGAAGGGAAAAGCGGATCCCTCCAAACAACACCACACCCTTCCCATTCATGATGGAGTAAAGAAAATGTGATTCTGTACCGGATCAGACTTCGCCCGAGTTAACAATTGCCTTAAATCCTCTCAGTCTGAATAATACTAATAAATGAATGACATGTAGCATCGTCATCCTGAAGACAATAACAACAGAATACAGAATGGAAGACAGATTCAGAATACAAGGATCTCAGATTATAAATCCCAAGAGTAAGGTATTTAAGACTAGAATTATACTGCTAGGCAGACAAGGAACATTTGGAAACGCATGGAATGGAACATTTGCTAGGGAACTGTCCCATTGTATTAAGGAGCAATGTTCGGGGGTGCCCACATCACTTGAATCTTCCAGAATCCCTAATTAGATCCCTAATGAAAGGTCCACAAGCAACTAATCAACATCAACAAACCTCGTGAGAAGAGTCAAAAAGAAGATGAAGAAACCCATAGTTTATCATACTCTGTGTATGTGTGTGTTTGTGTGTGTGTGTGTGTGTGTGTGTGTGTGAGAGAGAGAGAGAGAGAGAGAGAGAGAGAGAGAGAGAGAGAAAGAGAGAGAGAGAGAGAGAGAGAAAGAGAGAGAGAGAGAGAGAGAGAGAGAGCTCGTATACGTTAGTATTTATGCCTAAAAACCCTCTTCTACCTGTCGACGGTTTGCTCACCGTCTGTCAGACGATATCTATCTATCTATTTATCTATCTATAAATCTATCTATCTATGCACTTATATAGCCTTCTTTTTATCTGTCTCTGTGTATACGTCTTTTTGACTAGTTATCTACTGCTTCTAAGTAGTCGACTGTAGATTTGTGTACAGCATGTGTGGTCGCCTGCGTGCGTCCATGTTTTGTCGACATGCAGATGACAAGATAGCGAAAGATGCGAGCCAAATTATACACTAATTAACAAAAGATAGCGAAAGACGCGAGCCAAATTATACACTAATTAACAAAAGATAGCGAAAGACGCGAGCCATATTATACAATAATTAACAAAAGATAGCGAAAGACGCGAGCCAAATTATACACTAATTAACAAAAGATAGCGAAAGACGCGAGCCATATTATACAATAATTAACAAAAGATAGCGAAAGACGCGAGCCAAATTATACACTAATTAACAAAAGATCGCGAAAGACGCGAGCCAAATTATACACTAATTAACAAAAGATAGCGAAAGACGCGAGCCAAATTATACACTAATTAACAAAAGGAAATGTTATTCGTGTATTCACATCTCAAATCAATGACCGATATCTAAGAAATCCATGAAACTGGTCTTGCTGCTTACTCAGTCTGTGCTCAGAAGCTAAAATCCTCGTGCGAAGTCTCCGCCTATTTATAAATAGTCCGTTCTCTTTCAAAACGTTAAACAAATAAAGCAAAATCTACTTCGTTCGTTACAGGGTTATTTTTTGTTATACTGCGTATCTTTGTTTACACTGTAATGAAATCCATTTCCATTTAAACTTTATGCACACAGCTGACGTCACTAAACATTCAGACAGTTAATACATATATATATATATATATATATATATATATATATATATATATATATATATATATATATATATATATATATATAATATATTAATCTCCGCCTTAATATCTCACATTCTCAAATAATTAGCATACCCAAATATTTCACACAAATAAACAAACTCAGGATTGCTTGCTGCTAATATAGGGGGCGCTTTCGGCTTCCGCCGCTTTCGCGCAAATTCAAGATAAAAACAGTTTTCTTATTTATACATTATTATTTTATGGGCCACAATATCAAGAATAGAAACACTCATAAGTGTTAATAGTCTTATTTATACATTATTATTTTATGGGCCACAATATCAAGAATAGAAACACTCATAAGTGTTAATAGTCTTATTTATACATTTTTTTATGCCAAAACAATACTTATAGAGCAGTGATATTAAGGACAGAATGAAGGAAGAAAAATAATAGCGTGAGACGGAAATCAAAAACAATACTGTAACATATAATTATCTGTTATCTGTTATTATAATTATAATAATATAAATAATGCACTGGAATGCATTATCTCGTTTGAATGTTATTGGTCATGTCACTATGGTAACCATTTGCAGGTGTTAAATGTAAAACCTGATAATTAAAGTCACTTTACGCTGAGCGTTACGGTACATTCAACAAAACTCATTCCGTCTCTCTCTCCCTCCCTCCCTCCCTCTCTCTCTCTATCACACACACACACACACACACACATACACACACACACACACACACACACATACGCATGTATGCACACATTAACCCATCTTTTTTCGTTGTTGCCCTTACCTAGGAAATTGTATAATGCCTTAGCTAGTGTCTGTGAATGTTAAATGTTATTGCTTCCTGGTCGTAATTTATATGCATGCTACTTATTACCTTCGGTGATGTAAATTGGAATTTCATGGACGACATTGGTACTGAACAAATAAGTGCGATATGAGTACTGGGCGAAAAGAGGACTGAACAAGATTTAAGGAACTGATAATGGTTTGTGTGCTGTGAAAGACTTGGGTTAGATGAAATAAAATTTGGACTATATGAATACTAAGCGTGAAGGGTATATTAGACAATATGAGTATTGGACACATTACAGGATGAAATGAGGGCTGGATGATGTTAGAGGTGAACGAGATGAGAATCACACAAGATTAATACTGGAATAAATAAATACTGTTCGAAATCAATTCTGGACGAGACTGGAGACCGGACGATATGGGTACTAGAAGAGATCGTCACCGGACGAGACTGGAGACAGGACGATATGGGTACTAGAAGAGATCGTCACCGGACGAGACTGGAGACCGGACGATATGGGTACTAGAAGAGATCGTCACCGGACGAGACTGGAGACTGGGGACGTTATGAGGACTGCTCGAGTTCACTCATAGACTACATTAGTATTGGCTAAAAAACGCTGAGCAAGATGACTAATGGACATTATAAGTAATGGTCGAGATCAGTCCTGGTCGAGATAAAGACTGGACAACCTAAGTACTGAACAAGTACTAAAAAGTACTAAAGAAGTTGGAGACTGGACTTTATAAGTACAGGAAGAGATGCAGGCTGGAGAGATGCAGAATAGAAGAGGTAACGAATGAACAAGAATCATCTTGGTGAATTCCAATATTAACTGAGATTAATGCTGGACTATACATGTAGTGTTTGCGATTAATGCTGGACTATGGAAGCACGGTCTGAGATTAATGCTGGACTATACCAGTGATGATTGAGATTAATGCTGGACATTACCAGTGATGATTGAGATTAATGCTGGACATTACCAGTGATGATTGAAATTAATGATGGACTATAGGTGTATCGACTGAGATGATGCTGGTCCATGCCATTATTGACTGAGATTGATGCTAGACTCTGCGGGCATGGACTGGGATTAATGTTGGACTATATCAGTGTTAACCGAGATTAATACTGAACAAGAAGAAGGTTGAGCTACATTAGTTTCTATACTATGTGAGTTGTCACGTTCCAGTAGTAAGCCATGCCATATTTTCTCTTTTGGTACTAATTGTTGATTAATTGATACACATTTCTTATAAGTTCAGCTGTCATTTCTCATTCATTGTATTGGAGGGGGATTAGGAACAATGGACGTTCTCAAGTTGGCCTATTATTTCAACATGTGGAGTGGACATGAAGCTGATAAAAGATAGCTTGTATACTCTCTCTCTCACTCTCTCTCTCTCTCACATACACAAACACACACACACACACATAAACGCACGCGCACTCATTCCCAAACACTGCCACATACACTCACGATTGCACGGGTAGGTGTTTGTGGCTGAATAACCTAGGCATGCCAAGAAACAACAATTGTAAACCCAATGGCCGAACGAAAGAAGAGTTAAACAGTTTTCTCGCCGTGACTTTTATACTCTGCGCAAACTCAACTTTTGAAGTTGATGTTGCACAGATTGTATAATAATATGATTGACCTATGGGTCAAAGTTTACATTGCTTTCGATTTCCTATTTCTCCAGGATTTGCTTGCTCTTACTGACATTGTAAGAGGGCACATGTATAGAAGCGAAACTAGGTTGTGTATTTCATGAGGGTAACCGGTATTTTGTGACCGTGTGCACTGTGTGACTCTCTCGGTACCACTGAGACTCTTAGGCGTCTCTGAGCTGGCAGCATCCACGGGAGATGCAGACGATCTGACTGAACGTAAGCAGACGGACAGTGACGATGCGCCATTCTCAGACCAGTTGCACAGCGCCATATTTATCATTAAGGACTGGGTCGTCTCAGAAGCCACTTAATTAAGATCAGCTAGAGTCAACACCAAAGCACATTGGTTCACACAGTATGCTTTGATTTGTGACCAAACGAGAGAACTATTAAAACACCTCTGAAATATTTATCTCGTTTGTGTATTAACTCTTATCATCAACGCATTAAATGATGTCCTTCAAACTTCACGTGAAAGTGTCCTACCATTTAGTAATTTACATGGTGTTGCAGGATCGTCATAGTAAAGGGAACACAACTGTTTGAGTGTGGCTGTTGTAGAGGTTATGGAGTGTTGAGGAGGGGAAAGAGGGATCATTAATAAGCCATTCACTTCTTTCTCTTTATTCTATTTTCCTCTCATTTTAACTCTGACGTCCCGTTGCTTCTCTCGCTTGAATAGGACTATACGTGTTGCCAAGTAGTTTGAGCGCCCCAGAGTTTTATAGCCTCTTACTACGTTACTTGGAATAGATGTTTACTGGAGAAAAGGGCATGGAGTAGATATATACTGGAGAAAAGGGCATGGAGTAGATATATACTGGAGAAAAGGGCATGGGATGGATATATACAGGAGAAAAGGGATGGATAGATGTTTATTGGAGAAAACGGTATGGAATTCATGTATACTCGAGGAAATGGTATGGAATTCATATATACTCGAGGAAATGGTATGGAATGGACGCGTACTGGAGGGAAGGGTATGGAATGGATGTATACTCGAACAAAGGGCATGGAATAGATGTATACTGGAGTTAAAAGGTGGAATAGATGTGTACTGGAGAAAGGAGCATATAACAAGTGTGTACTGGAAATAAGGACATGGAACACATGTGTACTAGAGGATGTAGGAAATGTACAAATATATTTTGACTCGTGAAACCAACTGTAATCGATAAAGAATCAGTAGCAGAGTAAATTTGCCCATCCCTATTTTAAATTTAAATTGTTGAATTTTCAGAGTAACTCTATATCGGGCACTCCTTAAGATGGTTATTTTTGAAAGTGTCTGAGTTGAAGTAAACACCCGAGTTGAGAATATGCTAGAAAATTGCTGATGTAATGCAAACCATCCCATCTGGGTGAGTAGTTTTATACATACAATGGTT
The DNA here is from genome assembly GCA_028829895.1 of Sinotaia quadrata. Lineage (NCBI taxonomy): Eukaryota > Metazoa > Mollusca > Gastropoda > Architaenioglossa > Viviparidae > Sinotaia > Sinotaia quadrata. Next base: position 71,470,325 of record CM054177.1, read on the forward strand.
ATGATTAGCGAGAAAAAGACCAGCCAATGGGCTGAGATTAACACAGAACAAAGTAAGGGTATTTATTCATTCATTATTCGTTACACACATGTCATAAATACAGAATTTTAATAAAAGAAAAGTTAACAAGATTTAGAAAAATAAGTAATATACATTATGTCCTAGTTTTCATCATAATACCACACAGAGCAAGTTAAAGCCACACTGTAGTCACGTTCGCGATCACAACTTATCTCGATGCGCTGGAGTGACGTACAACAAGCACTGCAATTTTATATATTTTTTCATTTAAAGAAATGAGCAAAATTATCAGTATTGAATTAAATTAAACATATTGAACATACATAATTCTAAACATAAAAATAAAGTTGTCAAAAGCTGAATGAAACACAGTTTATATCTTTTACTTCCTAATAGGTCATTGTAACCTCAGTTAACCATGACATCGCATTACACAGGAAGTTGTGAGTCACTGATCTAAATAGTGCTAAATTCTTGCTGACTCAACATGATCTGACTAAACGTGCGGAAAATGCTAGCATTTAGAACACTTACAGCCCCAGTACTCGTCACATCAATTTATCAATCTATCCTCATCTTTGTTGCTGATAGCATCTAGATCTTCCTCTGACAGCTCATCACGGCTATAGCATTTCTTCCACACATATTCTTATAACCAAACCTCACGCAAAAATCTAGACAAAGCTCTTTAAAAAATATGAATGTCTACAGCTTTTCAATTGTTAATCATTGTATAGAAAAATACATTTTTGAAACTTATTTTCCTTTGCCTTTACAACTTGGCTTTCAAATGATCACCTAGAGCTGTATATTCTCAACCTTCGTGTCTGCCAAATTAGCGAAAGTTGAAATTAAATTGAAAACGATATAAATTTTGAAAGTTGAATTAAATGAAAACCACAATCAATCACCTACACGAGAAAATGAAATTTGCTATCCACTGCAGCGACACAAAGTACATAACGGTTATTGTTTAATCGTTTGCTGTCAGATATATGTTGTTTATTTGTTTATTCAATGCTCCTACCGATCAGGCTAGAAGACCAAGAAATAAGAAAAACACCTGCCAAAGTACGCCTAATAATCAGATAACTCAATCATTATACGGCGCTGTTTTTGATTAGCTCCCCTGGTCCATCAAGTCTTTAAAATTAAAGAATTTAAATAGCTCTAATGCTATATATCTAATTTATCATGCGCTGGCGAACTGCGATATGTCTAAAGGACAATTAATTAACAAAAGGCAGGAAAATTCAATGTGGAATAATTTGATCGTGGTTTTACTGGCAACCTGAAAAGTCTTGTACTAGCAAGTAAAATATCAAATCTTGTACATACACACACGCGCGCGCACGTGCAAATTACTGATTCTCATATTTTGCAAATTGGATAAAACGTAAACGTGAAAGAGCTGTAATAGTTTAGCGCAAAGAAAAACAATAGACAGTGGATTTTATATTAGGAATTTTGGAAATTTTTCGTTTTAAATGAAGACTAACTTCAGACACTTCACGTGAGCGGGACCGACACTTTTTGCAAGACTTATAACGCTAAATGAATTCTGGGATAGATGGATGACCGCGAGAGACATCTCGACTTAAAAAAAAAATTAAAGAACATTTTGTCAGTGCAAGCATACTTTGAAAAAATCTTATTTTCTGAATCTAACATAATTTCCTACCATTTTCCCATTCCATCGGTGTCCTTTTCTTAATCCTCTTTTGCCTTACCTCTTTCTTATTCTCTTCCGTGTACGCTTTCAATCTCATTTTCGTTCCCTTTCTTTCTTTCTTTTCTTCTTTCTTTCTTTCTTTCTTCTTTCTTTCTTTCTTTCTTCTTTCTTTCTTTCTTTTCTTTCTTTCTTTTTTCTTTCTTTCTTTCTTTCTTTCTTTCCTTCCTTCTTTCTTTCTTTCTTTTTTCTTTCTTTCTTTCTTTTTTCTTTCTTTCTTTTTTCTTTCGTTCTTTTCTTTCTTTCTTTCTTTCTTTCTTCCTTCCTTTCTTCCTTCCTTTCTTTCTTTCTTTTTTCTTTCTTTCTATTTTTCTTCCTTCCTTCCTTCCTTTCCTTCTTCCTTTCTTTCTTCCTTTCTTTCTTCCTTTCTTTCTTCCTTTCTTTCTTCCTTCCTTCCTTTCTTTCTTTCTTTCTTTTTTTCTCTTCCTCCACCTTTCGTCATTCTATTTGTATCCTTCTCTCTCTCTCCTTACCCTCCCCCCAGTGTTACCCATTCCACCTCTTTATTTTTTCCACATTTTTGTCTCACTATTTTCTTCTTTCTCTTCATCGCTTTCTCTCCCCCTCTCTCATTCTTTCTCTCTCTCTCATGCTTCCCTCCTTCCCTCTCTGTGTCTTGGCTTATTATCCTTTCTTTTCTTCATTTTCTCATTTTTCTCTCTTTTTCCACAGTCTCTCTCAAATTGACTACTTTTTTCTCATATTTACACACACACACACACACACACACACACACACACACACACACACACACACACACACATATATATATATATATATATATATTACTTTTTCCCCTTACACATACACACCTTCTCATACATACACCACTCGTACTCTCATTCCTACATCACCAGTTACATTTTCTTACGCGTATGCAATCACGCACCTACGCATTCACTCAGATCACGTAGACACACACTGTCATGCATTTTAACTAGTTCAATCATACACAACTCACGCGCGCACAAATATATACTCACACTCATTCTCTCGCTCCCATAAATAGCGCACATTCTTCTAGCGCGCACACACAACTCATGCTCGTGCACTCACGCGCATACATTCTCTCTCTTTCGCACACACAACTCACACACACGCCCACACTCAACTCACGCAAACACATATCCTCTCGGTCGCGCACAACTCATGCACATACATAACACAATTTCTCACGCACTCACACAATTCACGCACTCACACAATTCACACACACACACACACACACACACACACACACACACACACACACACACACACTCATATACACACACGCACACATTCACATAATTCGGGCACTCACTCCCACAAAACTAACTTGCCCACTCACATTTTAATCACTTACTCGTAATAGTCGTTCAACTTGAAATTGTCGTTGTCCGAGTAAACATATCGAGAAACACCTGTACTGTAGCCGGTTCCAGTGTAGTCCTGCAGAACCACTTCAGAGATGAACACTAGCAGTGTAAGGAAGGCTAATCTTACCTTGGCCATTGTCGAGCAAAATGTAACCAACTTTTAGTGCAAATCGACCTTGTGAGAAGTGGTAATTATCTTCACCCGAACAAAGCAAAGCTTTGAAGCACAAATGCAGAGAACAGAAACGGCCGTCACATAAGCATGCAAGTAGCTCTTTGATCAAGAGCGGTGATCATATATGTACCGCAGAGTTCCGTTTTATCTGAATGATCTTTCTAATCGATCTTGATTAGAGGTGACTCATCTGGGAGCAGAGTTGGGGAGGGTGTTATGCACTTTCCTCCCACATTATCGGAATTAAGCACTGAATGAGATATTAAGGATCACATGTTTTATGTCAAAAGGCATAAACAATTTTATTTTATTTTACACCTTGGCCATTAGAATGTTCTTATCAAAACCCCTTCAGGCAACATGTCTTTCTCCTGCTTTTCGACTTAAAGAAATAATTGTTAAATTTTGTTGCCATATTTGAAACGGTATCCATGCACATATTTAATCCTAATACTCACGATTGTTAGAATTATATGCCAATGGGACAGTCTGCCTGTATAGTTATGGTTTTGTAATTCACACCTTTACCGTTAAATCTTGAAACTGTAAAACTACGACTAGTTTAGAATTTATACTATTATGCACAAAGCATAAATAATTAGTGTTCCTTGGATATTAAAGGTATTAAATACTACAAAGTGATAAGAAAGAAAGAAGTTTTAAATGTACACGGAATCTGAACGAAAAAACATAACAGCTCTTAAACCCTGCACGGTTGTAAGGTGGAAGGTCGTGACTAAAATATCTGGACATGGAGAGTTTCCAGATTTTGACTGGTCACAATTTCAGTTAACTGAGATCAGCATAGGGAGTAAAATTTAAGGACTCAATTTATATATACACACATATACATATATTTCGAAATCAAAGAACAACTGTTAATGGTATTTGCCTGAGGCTTGTTTAAGGAATTCCTAAATGTACAACAGAGCAAAACACAGCTAAAGAATTCATGCCAGAAAGACAAAACGTACCAGAAACTACAGTGATACCGTTTATTATAAGTAGCCGCTAGCCAAAGTTACTGAAGGGTAACATAGAATGTAACAAATGAATGAAATAGTGTGGGGTTTTTTTTGTAAAATTTCAGTGGGTAGTTATTATCGTGTATAATACATTTATGTTACACATATCAGTTATGTGGCCAATCGACTTACATTCACTGCTACAACAATATTATGCTGAGTTTACAATAATGATAATAAAGACATTAGAATACATGCAATAATTGTGGTGGTAGTGGTGGTGATTGGTTATTGATGATTGGTTTAGATTATAGCAAAGAGAAAAAGGACGAGGAAGTAAAAGATAATGACCATCTCATGCGATTGTGGGTGAGTCTGCTGATTTGTAAGGTATATAAGTGTACATATATGCTCCGTGTGTGGGTTGCTGGCTGGACCCATATTCCACTGAATTATGAGTTTAAAACAGTGCATATTATATGCACAATAATCCTATTTTTAGCACATTTTATATAGTTATTTAGTTTCTTGCTTGATCGCGCCTTACAATGGATTTGCTTTCATCTTCCCGATCAGAGATAAAGATTTTATTGTGTCAAATATTTCGCAAGCTGTCCCTGTTCAGAGTGAAGTCATATTCAAGGTATTATGACTTCGCTATAGTAATGAGATGGTCACATTGACGATACATTTTACGTCACCACTGTAGCTTGCGTTGATCATTTCATCGGACGTTTTTCCATCTGTTGGAAAGCCTCACGGGAACACTACCCACTACTGATAACACTTGTGTTGGGGAGGAGGGCGGGAGGGCTGATGGAATGGGTAAAGCAAGTAGCATGGTTTGGCGCACACCCTCCACCGCCCTCCGACTTGTTCAAAGTTATTTGGGGGGGGGTGTAGTCCTGAGATAACCGTGTTGCGTTGTTCTTTCTGTTGTCATGACTTCGCTCTATTCATGAGATGGTCGAATTTTGACTTCCAACTCAGCTAAAATTATAAGAAGACGTCAATACACGCACACAAACACACATACACACCAAAACTGTCTCATACGAAAACTGGTTCTGTTAGTTGAAAGAAAAAAAGAAACAAACAAACACACACACACACACACACACACACACAAACAAACAAACAAACACACACACACAAAGAAAGAATCAAAGAAAGAAACAAAGAAAGAAACAAAGTAAGAAACAAAGAAACAAACAAACAAACAAACAAACAAACAAAGAAACAAAGAAACAAAGAAACAAAGAAAGAAAGAAACAAACAAACAAACAAACAAACAAACAAAGCTAATTAATAAAACCCCTATTTCACCAAAGAACCTTCTTCGCTCCACATCAGTCAGAATACAGAATAGACAATTAAAGCCGGAACAGACATTAAAATGTAGTTTTAAAAAAATACGGTCGGTGGTAGACCAATTGGCGCCCTAGGCGAGCAACTTTCGGGCGCCCTGTCGTGAAATCTCATGCATCCTTTTGTCATTTTATTTCCTCTGCTAAAATTTTGTAATTGCTACATTTAAAACTAGTATCATTGCTTTCCTGCAATGTGATTTGCATGAGTGATTTAAATCGGTCAATGAAGGTCGTGTCACTGTCTAAAAGTGTTTGATATACTCTTTAGAGATTCCCCAGCTTGCTGGCTAAATATGGTAGGTGTAGCTTTGCGGGCTGAAGTATTTTACATATTGAACACTTGGCTATTGTGGATATTTGTTATTTTCAGGTTAAAACTCCTATTGTCTGGTTTACAATAATTTTTAAGCTTGATTTGAGTCTGTTTTTATACGGTGTTAGGCTATGTTTTATATCTTCAAAAAGTCCAGAATAATTTATAAGGCGTTCGGCTATGTTTTATCGAATATGTGTCCGGATTAATTTATAAGGTATTAGGCTGTGTTTTATATCTTCGAATAGTCCAGAATAATGTATAAGGTGTTAGGCTATGTGTTATAATTATCTTCAAACAGTCCAGAAATTTTATAAGGTGTTAGACTATGTTTTATATCTTCAAACAGTCCAGAATAAAATTCGAATAAAAGTCATATTGCAATAAATTCTTATGTAGATATATTTATTGCTTAAGCATTATGCCTTCAAGACCTAGTAAATTAGTCAAATTCCGAGTTTGGGAAAGTGAAACTCAAGAAAAGACTCACTACGCACTGTAAAAAATAAGTGAAACTCAAGAAAAGACTCACTACGCACTGTAAAACATAAGCAAAGCTTTATAAATATAATCCTTCTTTCCAAAACTTGAGAAGGTAATGTCTGATCTGATTATCAGAAGACATCGGCCACAAGGACAACAGCTTTTTAAAAGTATGAACAGCGACGGACTGGCATTGGGTTAATAAAACGACAACAAATCAACCGGCAATAATTAGCACAAGAAAATATTCTCGGTTCATCTGCTAATTTAGCACGTTGATTTAGATGAGGCCGTGCCTTTAGATGTTCAGTTTAACTTTTTTTTTTAAATTCATGATGTTTCAATTTAAAAAAATATCTTTAAAGAATTAGAAGAAAAAAGTAAGTTACTTGCACCTTTCGTAACTTTGCTGCCTGAACGCTTTTATTTAGAACTTTTTACCTTCCAAGAATTCTTATAAATCTATTGGTCTATGGCTCTGTCCATCTGGAGAAATCCACTTCAGAATTTAGACGACTGTAACATCAGACGATTTCAACATTTTACATTCAATGGCTTCACCTCAATCCGCTGATGGCATTATCATCCACACTCTATTAGCATGGCATTCAAGGTGGTAATTTTACTAAACGACATAGAAACAACATACAATGTTACAAATAATGATGATTAAAAATGAAAAAGCAATAGCAACTACAAGGGAAACTAATTATTTCTTGTTTCTGTCTGGTACTTTGCTGAAACTGAAGATTTTATTGTTGTACAAGGTCTTTCTTGCATTCTGTGAAGCCGGCATTTTTTTTTTAAGTGAAAGGTCATTCTCGCCTTAGATGTCAGGATTGGAAATGTTCTTTACTTGACTCTGCTCCCTGTTTAGCACAACTGTACTCGGCTTCATGTCAGGTAAACTGTACTTGGCTTCCTGTCAGGTATAACTGTACTCGGCTTCCTGTCACGTACAACTGTACTCGGCACTCTGGTGACGTCACAAATAAGCACTGTTTCACACTGCTGAAGTTGCAAACAACGCGTGTGTTCATTGGTGTTTGACTGCTGTAATCCTCCTCTCTGTGGTCGAATCTTCTGAAGAAAGCACCAGAAGTTGAAAACGGTGATTATTCTTAGAGCACAAAGAACTGGCCAAGTTACTCCACTTTCTAGCGGCTTTCTATTTGTAGCAGAGTACAAAGAGTGCTTTCTTCTCACTCGTTATGCTTTACTATCTACTTCCGACCTTACAAACGTGTCTCTTACAGGCGTATTGTATGCTCCTACTAGGAATGTGCACTCATCGCCAGAAACTCGTATTTTCAACATTCTCTTTACTGTGTCATTGCTCAATCGGAATGTACATTTGCTTGTTTGCAGATTATGTTATCAACTAGAAAACGTGTTTACAACATAGTATCACCACTGATTATGTTATCAACGAGAAAACGTGTTTACAACATAGTATCACCACTGATTATGTTATCAACGAGAAAACGTGTTTACAACATAGTATCACCACTGATTTTGAGTAGAGATTACTTTTACAACAAATTTCGCATTTGCTTGTTCCAGTAGCAGACACTTGAAAAAGTACTTTTTGTTTTGTACTTTATCAACGTAAACCACCACGGGGATTTTAAGTTGTTAATTCTTTGTTGTTTGTGCGTAAGAAGGGTGTTTTGTGTATGCGTGTGTCAGTGTGTGCGTGGACGTGTTTAAGTGTGTGCATGATTCTTTTAATTTCTATAGATTTTACCTAATACATTTGCATTTTTCCATGTTTATCTCCATTATTTATTGTTACGATTACTCTAATATTTGTCGACCCACAATTAAAGTACAGAACGTGTCCTAAATGTGCTCCTGTGCACAAGAACATGATGTTATCATAAACAATGCAATAAAAGGAAAGAAATAGCACTCATTCCAATTGGTTGCTTTCATATGAAATTTTTATTAAACAAAGTCAAATGCCCATACGCACGTTGTTGCCTCTGGTAACATTGTGCAATAGATGTAAACGTCTCTCTGATATGACGAAACATGGATTGTCTCGACCTACATAAGGCAGACCTACAGATTAATATCTTTAGAACACGTAATAAAGTTACACAACAACCACGATAACTTAAATAATAGTTTCTCAAGAATAAGGTTTTTAAATTCACTAAACAAAACGTCATATGTTGAAACATTTAAGGAAATTGTCAAACGGTACTAATGACTGACGTCAATTGACGTAAACAATGTTGTATGTGGACTGTCAACTAATATGCCAATGGATAATTTAAATTCCATTTATATCTGAAGTGGGGGTGTAGACAAGGTATTTTGAGAGTGACGTCATGGGAGTGTTTCCTGTCTATGATAATCACAATCACAAATGTTTCGTCGTCAAATCGTCTTACAGTTTGTCCGTAAAGTGCAGTTCTGTTAAGGGCAGCACCACATTCTATCATTTCAGACACAAATATAAAACCATACAACTAATGACGTCACATGTTCAATAAAATGGTGTTTTACAACTGCGATTATCTAAGGAAGGAAGAATAGGAATAGATGTTGGAAATTTAAGAGTGAATTTTACATTTCAGAAGTACCAGCATATGCACTTTTGAAAAAAAGAAAATATATCTCAACATGTACTCTCTCTCTCTCTCTCTCTCTCTCTCTCTCTCTCTCTCTCTCTCTCTCTCTCTCTCTCTCTCCCTCTCCCTCTCTCACACACACACACACACACACTATTCATTTCAATATAAATATGAATAAATCAACATATACAAAACCATGAGTCATGGTCATGAGTCATGGTCACATAATAAATATGTGAGATGGGGAAGGAGAGAGAGAGAGAGAGAGAGAGAGAGAGAGAGAGAGAGAGAGAGAGAGAGAGAGAGAGAGAGATGAAACAAATGAAAGAACAATAGTAAGGATGTCGGAGACAGAAAGAGAAGCAACTACCATTTTGCTTAGTGTAATCACATAACTTTCAATAATATATTAACTGTAGATGAATTATTCATGAAAGTCGGCACAAAATACTAGCAGAGCGGTCAATGAAACCAAATGCCAAAACTGTAGACTTGAAAATTATATTAAATGTACTCCCAATAGTTCTCTGACCTTTACTGTGCCACTAAACAAAGGGGAAAAAACACTTTTGATTACGAAAGATAACCCGTCCTTAACAATACCGTGATAGGAGAGGGGTCATAGGTAAATGGTGCTTTCACTTGTTCAGCCAGAGCAAGGTCAATATTAGCACAAAGTCACTGTGACCCTACGTCATGTACGTAAGCATTGAAGAAAAAGAAGACAGCATAATTTAATAGGTCAATTCAGAACTTGAAATTGTTTCTATACATTTTTTTTTCCCTTGACGTATGATAGCATCAATCAGAAATAAGTAAAAAATTTCAAAAGCGTACTCTGACGTCAAGTAAAAGGGATAACTACGTGGTGGTGTTACCTCGGTGAGCGATTTTATTTCGGAGTTGCGCCCCCTTCCAATCTGCTGAGCTGTAAATACGTGTAATTATATATTTTTGTTGTTTTATGAATTTGCATGTCAACGCGGAGTAACCATTTTCGCGAGGTCTAAGAGGAAGTTTAGTGTCGGTCATTTTTGTTATGCAGTTAGCTCCACAATTCGTACTGTAGTGTGCATATAGCTCTAATGCATTTTATTTTCAGCATCCGATTTTTTTTTTACAGCTTTTTCATTATTCTGAGACAAATTTCAAATATTAAAAAGGAATAAGATGATTGTCTCATATCCTATGTCTTTCGTGCCCTAAATTCAGACATTGACTATCTACCAAAAACTTTTCATGCAACTTTTAAATGTCATTTTATACGTAAAAGTGATTAATTGTTTATAGATTTATAGAACCATTTAGCCTATTTCGGTCGCTCATAAAATTACTTGTGCTACCGAAATATTTAAAACAATCAACCAGACATTATTTCGGAAGTCAAAGAAAATCGTGAATACAAAGGATGGTAGCGTGTAGTGTGTGGTGTGACGTAGTCAATTTGATATAAATACAGAATAGAGTTTTGGGGATAATAGTGATAGTGATATATCAGCAGTGTAAATTCTTACTTGGTTCAGTTTCGTAATGAACCATATCGAATCTAGATGCACGGAATATTCCTGCTTTTTCGAAATACCTGGTTTTATGCTTTCGTATAAATTAATATGACTTTAAAACAAATTAAGTACAATATTATATTTGCCACTAAATGCTGGTGTTGAAAACTGGCAGCCAAATTTAATCTATAGGACTTCGGGGTTTAATTAAGCATAACATTTTCTATTGTATTAAATTAACTATATTAAATTTAAATTAAATTGAAACACGAAGTTTAAATATTTATGTCACAACGATTCTTGTGAGTATTTACTCGAGAATTTCTTACTGAAAATGTCCCCATTTTCGGTTTGTTTGAAAATAAGAGTAATATACAAATGAAATATAAAATTAAGCTTCCAAATACATTGTCAAAGTATCATGTAGACATAAGATAAACAGACGATCTTATTTTATTCATCGTAATCAATGATTGGATATCAATTTCAAATCTGACAACTTGTAGTAATTAAATCATTTTATATAATTCTTTCACTAACTGTCTCGTGAAACCTGAAAAAATCCGGACAGAGTGCAATTATAACTTTTTTTTTTTAAATCCTAAAATATCCAATACGACATTACATGCCTGTACAATATACAAGCTGTCATTAATACCGATGCAAATGATAATTTTCTAATTATTTAACACTTGATCTATTACAATCTAATTTCAATTCCCAAGTGCTGAATTTTTAGAAAACGAATTTGGAAAATGTGTAACAAATCGGAGAGAAAAATTAAACAATAATACAAAAGAGCAGTACATACATGAATACTTTTTATTTTATTATGATCACACCCATTAGCTTTGAAATAAACAGCATTTGTCCAATTTCTATCGTTGTTGTTGCAATTAGTCTTTTAGTTATGTGAGTGAGTGAGTGAGTGAGTGAGTGAGTGAGTGAGTGAGTGAGTGAGTGAGTGAGTGAGTGAGTGAGTGAGTGAGTGAGTGAGTGAGTGAAATGTGTTGCTAGAAGTTGGTTCCTGTGAATTCCGATCGAGAGGCAATACAGAAGAAATTGTGACTTGAGTTTGGTCTTGACAATTCACGAAGATTACTTTCAATGTTCTTCGTGGTGTGTTGAATAAACGCACACAGAAAATCAATAACATTCCTCCTGATAGTGCATGTGAAATTCATGTCATTTCTCTATGGTGTGTTGGGAGAGTGTGTCAAAGATTCTGGAACAGTTGTGTAATGTGCCTCTAGAAGGGACATGTGGGACCTCACCTAAATATGAAAGGCTTTGACTTGCTGCAAACTGCGTGGCTGTAAAACACGAGCCGGCAACAGCTGCCATCTTTGAACAGGTTAAGTAAATTGACTTTAATTATTTCTCAGAACTCTACTCTCATTTCTCGGATGGTCTTGTTATTTTCCACATTGCGTGTGTGCATTGTGCGATAACCACTTAAAACAAGTCAAATTAATGTCAGCAATATGAGCACGTGCTCCACAATTACCACAAAAAAGATATTTCATAAATAAAAATACAGATATGGATAGTAGATATGAAAGAATCAAGTGACAAACAAAGGGGTGGAAATATTTATCACAGACACTCCATATACTTCTAGCTCATTGCCACTCCATATATTTATAGCTCATTGTTACTCCATGCATTTATAGCTCTTTGCCTTTCCATATATTTATATAGCTAATTGCCACAACATATAGTTTGCCACTCCAGATATTCATAGCTCATTCCCAAAATGCAATGAATCTCGGGTGGATTTTCATCAGGAGTTTGTCGGATTCATTCAATTGAAAATTATCATATTCATAGTGAAGTGGGGAAAGTTGAGAGTTGTTCTTGTTTTTTATCATGCTGGGTTCTGTTATTGTCTAAATATTTGTTGATGTGTCTGCTGTATTGTCAACACTAATTTTGGAGTTCTGTTCAAGTCGGACCAGAATCTTTGGGGGTATTTTGCACTGATTGTGGACTTTTTAATGACAGCTCGTATGTTTAAAAATTAATTTTATTTGTTTTATATCTTGGTATTATGTTAAGGTAATTGTTTTCAGTGTGTAATTACATTTTAAGTTATATGCTGTTTCCACTTGTCAGATGATATCTAGCCTTGTCCTTTATGTTCAAGATAACGGTCAGAGTCCTTGAACTCTGTACGCGACCTTGCTTGCCTTTAAAACATAGCTACCTTTTAAACCTGTTCTAAATTTGTTTATTTTTTCATCATTTAAGTATTACACTGTTTAATTTGCACTATATCAAAGATTATTTCAATTAGCATACTCTTTATGTGGTGTATTAGCTAGTATAATCTTGCTCGACCCATTATTTATGTAGCGCTATATCCAATACTATTTCTGTTGGCGTACTGTTTATGTAGCACTCTATATTATATTATCTTGCTCGGCGCATTGCTCATGTAACACTGTATCTTATATTATCTTGCTCGGCGTAATGCTCATGTAACACTGTATCTTATATTATCTTGCTCGGCGCATTGCTCATGTAACACTGTATCTTATATTATCTTGCTCGGCGTAATGCTCATGTAACACTGTATCTTATATTATCTTGCTCGGCGTAATGTTCATGTAGCACTGTATCTTATATTATCTTGCTCAGCGTATTGTTCATGTAGCACTGTATCTTATATTATCTTGCTCGGCATATTGTTCATGTAGCTCTGTATCTCTTATTATCTTGCTCGGCGTATTGTTCATGTAGCACTGTATCTCTTATTATCTTGCTCGGCGTATTGTTCATGTAGTCAATCAATCAATATAAATACACTGATTTCGCGCCAATTACTTCATCTAATATTGTATGGCTCGGCGTAAATCATTTGTTAAAGTAGTAATCTGTGTGGCATGCTCAAAGACCCAGCAGAAAATGTCTGCCAGACCTGAAGAGCACTGAATACTTATGCCTCTTTGACCTGGGCGCATTGCCCAAATTTCAAAGTTTGTGTCGTCATTGCCCGTCGAGTACTTCCGGCACCACTGGTTCGTATTAAGCACTCGAAGCAATAGAATATGCTGTAGTTACTTGGAGGTGACAACAGGAAACTTTTACAGCAGCCAAACCGGAGGTTGCCGTCACATCAATGAGCGCGTCTTTGCTTAGATTGTAGTGACTGCACATATATTGGACGCCGCAGCTGTTTTCCTTTTACATGGACCATTAGCTGTTGCCTGAAATAGCCCACTTCTATGGCCTTTAGCATTGTAAAGTCTTCATGTTTCTCTACTAGCATTTTTCTTTCTTTTATCTTGTGTGAAAGTTTAAATAAGGAAATTTTAAGACAATAATATTCTCGTTGAATATTTTCCTTTTACCTTGACCTTCTTTCCAGACACCTTTCTTATATTCAAAAAAAAAAATAAAACCAAACCACTACTCGTTTGAACGCCTCTCTGACGCTGCGAAAGTGTGTTTGCTAGTCATTTGGATCTATTACACGACTGTGAGTCATATAGCATTTCCTATTTGTATTAAGTGAAGGGGAAACAAGCCTAGAATTGTTATTCAAATCAATTCATATTTCATCCACACACTCTTTGATCCTCTAATATCAGGTATTTGCTCACAAACATAAGAAAATCATCATCAATTTTGATTTTCTAAAACCATTTCCTTCATGCAAATAATGCGTGTCATAGACTAGATACTAGAAAGCGCAACATGTTTTAAATTTTGTTTGACATGAAACTACAGTAATCTGTTTCAATTGGCCTCACATTTATCCCTGTAATTAAAAATTTTATAATATATCCCTTCATCAATTCACAGTTCAATTCTTCTCGACAATAAATGACTGGCTCCAGACGAGGAGCGTTCAACACAATCATCGCCCTTTTGAAAGAGTCAAGAGTTACGTAGATCTTGTTTCCGTCTGAAGTACTGCGTGCTTAGTAATGCTAGAGAAATTATTACCATGGGCAAAGTGCATACAGAGATGTTTTCCGATTTATTAAGACACTGAGACCTCAGAGCAACAAAGCAGTTAAGGCCCCTTACAAACAAACAATGACGTAAATATAAAAATGTAAATGGTTATGCCATCTGGAATGAGTGGTCTGTAGTGCTCAAATTCTATCATTTCAACTTCCAGTTCCAATGCGGAAATGATCGTTCATTGTTGGACTGTTTAAACGTATCCTTTTGCCAAATGTATCTGGGGGTTTTCAGCCGTCAAACAGTAACAACGATTGGTGAAAGTGAACTTGAAAGAGAAGTGAATTAACGGTCCTGACTGCATTTACTTGCTTCAGTAAGGGATTTCCGAATCAAGGAGGTGTGACGATAATGTAAAATTCAGGGTTTATGACAGTGCCCTTTGAATTCATCTGCAAGTTTGCCCACTTGTTTGCCTTTGGTTCAGTCATTTTTGTAACTCTAATTTTTGAACAACTGTTTATTGGATTTGCTAGTTTATTTGTGTATGACAATAAAGCTAATTTATCATTTATTAGAGTGATCTGTGTGTTAAAAAATTACATTTGACATCAAACGAACAAATTTCGATAGCAGTTTTACTCCACTACAGCTTCCATTCTAATACTGTGCATGCAAGGCATGCATGCTGGAGTTTCCAAAACTCTCAGTGAGTACACCCTCTTCTTCGGTGCTGGAAGCGTTCAAGCATGCGTAGAAGTTTGCAGCAATCACGGGGACATTGTTCAAATCTTGGACATGAGTCATGTTTCCAAAATTAAGCATTAAATTGGCAGCAAATACCATTGATGATTATTCAAAGTGTTCCTTGCTTTTGTTCGTACTTTCTTTTTGTGTTCTCACTTTCTATTTGTGCTCCCAACTGTAAGGCCAATGCCACACTACTTATGATTATGATTTTGATTATTATTTAATCATCCATAACTAATTACAAGTGTTGAGAATCTCAATAAGAGCTCTTAATAATTCTCAAGAAGACACCACTCGTCTCTCTCACATAGCGGATATGTGTATGCTGTAAATGTTTTCTTCTTCCACAACAGTAAAAACAAACATTCACCATCACAATATTTCCAAAGGTGAAAACCTATTACCAAAGGAAAAGATAAATCCGTCTTTTAATCTATCTTTAGCGAGCTCCATTCCACCCACTATCTTTCTAGCGTATGGTTATCAACGTGTGTAAGAAGGTGAATAAATTTAATAATAAATGTATTAAATTAACAATCAAATATATATATATATAGAAAAATAATAAAGAGAATACTTGAATGCAATATTTCCACAACCACGTTGGAATAAATTCGATATTTATACACTTTTATACCCTAACACATAATTCAACAGGTTAGTGTCGATATAAATCATAGGGTAATTTCGTATTAGAGAACAGAAATTGAGTTATTGTGATTATAGCAATAATAGTTTTGCATGTAGCTTTGACTAGATGATTGTCACATTAGTCTTTCACGCGCTTTTGAATCAATTACAAGTTCATTGTCATAATTGTATTGTCAGTTCCACATGTTTCTCTTGCACATTGCAGAACACTGGTGAATAGCTATTCTCGTAAAGCTGACTTGATGCTCCTTCACCTTATTAGTTCCTTCAAGTAGAACAACAATTTTAGCGATTTCTAGCAACTTCACTGTACCAGAAATTTCCCTATGTAATCAACTTACTTTGCGACGATACATCAAAGGAGTGTAGTGTTTCTGTGACAAAGAAAATTTGCCCCTCCTTATTTTTAATTTTAATTAATATATAAGTTGCTAAATTGTCTGAGTGACCCGAACTTGTGCACTCTTTATGGTGTTATTTTAAAAGTGTCGGAGTTTGAAGTAAACAGGCTAAAGGAAGAATTTTAAATTTGCTGACCTAGTGGAAACTGAATGATTGTAATTTATGAGATAGAGACTAGCCAATGGGCTGAGTTTAAGGAGTTTACTTGCTGTAGAGAATTTTGCTGTCTATTCAATTTTGAATTTGAAGACAAAGAGAGAAGTCCGGCTCTGAAGGCAGTCGTTAGCTTGAGTGGTGAGTTTAAACTGACTGATTGAGAGAGAGTGGACTTGGAAACATTTCATATATTTTTCTATTGATATATTTAATTTGTGTTATGCAAAGATGTACTATGTAAGTTGATTTATTTACTACAAATGTTTGAACTAAGCTATGCCTATGTGGTGTATTAATATTTTACATTGTTTGGTATATTGTATTTATTTTACCACGTGTGCATGGGGAAAATGAGTACTGTTTCTTGCAATGGTTTTATTAGCCCGATACATGCACAGAGCATAATAAATACTCCATCTCAAAACAATTTCACGTATTAGCACACTACATATGAGCTACTTAGTTCAAACATTGTAGAAATAATAGTCTACTCACATAATATACCTCTACGTAAAATACAAGTATAACATATGAATAGCAAATTACACGAAATATTTCTAAATCCATTCTCTCTCAATCAGTTAACTCAACATTAAGCTAACAGCCGCCTATCATGACTGGATTTCTTGCCACTTCAAATTCAAAGTGATTAGACAATAGAATTCTCTACAGTAGGTAAACTTTTGATCTCATCCATTTGACTGGTCTTGTTCTTGTAGATCTTAACCATTGAATAATAATAAAAAAACTACTCATCCAACTAAAACCGGGTTTGGTTAAATCAGCAGGTTTCAAACACACACTCTCTACCTGAGCCGTTTAACCCATCATAAGAAGTGTCCAAGGTCAGGTCGCTTTGACATTTAACAAGTTATATAACAATTAAATTTAGAAATAGGGATAAGCAAATTTACTCTGCCACACCACCTTTTCCTATTCCAAACCTATTTGCTATCTTTTTTTATGATGTAGATTATTATTATTTTTATTATTGATATTGACGATAAAATGAGGTTTACATCCTCCTAAACAAAGAAAAAAATAAATTCGAGCAAGAGGATTGATTTAAGCAAAGCCAACTAAATAATTATTTCCCGGTGACGATTTGAATTCGTTTCCTGGATCCCTGCTTGGAACACTTATATCACACATTTCTATATTTAGATATACTAATGGTGTTTCTGCCCAAGACACTTTTCGAGAAGACGTCTCCCATGTTTGATACTGCTCTCTTATCATTAGATTCGGATGAAGTCAGCGACTATTTAAAATAAAATATGCTAAGCGAAATAAGAAACATGATCCGGTAAAATGAATAATTTTCTCGGATGCTAAGCAAACGTGGTCTAGAAAACCGAAGAAACTCTCTTTGTTCTAAATCTATTTTCAATTAAAGGTGTATTTATAAAAAAAAACAACAAGTACATTCTGTATCTTTTGGTGTGGGTGTGCTGTGCAGGGAGGGTTCTTGATTCTTGGTCCTTTCTTTCAATCTTGTAATTGTGTTGCGTAAATTTTACTGAATTGCACTAAAATAGAAAACTGTAAACTAGTGTACATTTTACATCATCGTTTTCTCATTCCATTTCGTTTTTCAAATATGGAAAATTTGAAATATGCATGTCATTGCACAAACATAACTATCCTATGCTTTAAATATTAAATAAAAAGCATTCACATTATATAACTGTGACATATATGCCACTTAGTTAATGAAGATAATTATTATTATTAATTAATCTCTCATAACTAATTTCAAGTTATGAGAATATTACTTTTATTTTATTAATGATCCTCCAACAGACACCACTCGTCTCTAGAATTTTATTTATTGTAAACTATTGTCTTTTTTGTAAAATTAGCAAATTTAATATAGGATCTGTTTGTTTGTTTTTTACACAAGGATGTGGTAGCGATCAGTGCTTTGTTGGAGTATGCATGCGTGTGAATATGTGTGTGCGTGTGTCCGAGAAGGGGATGGTTAAATTGCTGTTTTTCCCCGAAGTAATTTCTAAAAAAATATTATTTTATTTATTCATTTTTTAACCATAATTATTGCTCGTCAGTGCGCATAAGTAAGAAAGTTTTGGGACAAAATTGCTCTTCATGTTTTTTTTTTATATAAATTATTGTTTTTGAAATAATTATTATTCCTACGAGCCACAAGGTGAAGGTAACACTTTGGTACATTGCACAAAAGTAAAAAAATGTTTGAACGCATTCATGCAAACAAAATTATCTCCAAGGTCTTTGACAAAACATAACACAACTCAAAAGAACGGCAAAAACATTGCAGAGTTTGTTTGTTTGCTTTTAAATTCGGCTATGATTAATTCAAAGTCTTTGATGACTCATCAAACAGAAAGCAACTCTGAAAAGGGCCGATAACTCGCGGAAGCGTAAGAGGCAAAACCTGCAGGAGAGATTTTTAGAAAAAGAAAAATCATATATACCTTTAAAATTATTATTTTAGAGAAAGTAAACAATGCAATTAGCATTTAAAATGCAACAGCAAAATATTATAAAAATCTAATTCAGAGGAAAAAAGAATAATTTGGAAGAAAATTAAAAGTTAATGTGAATTCAAATTTATGTCGTCAAGTGTTATCAGGAAAAAAGAGGAAATTTATATCAAACTTAAGATGCATTCACACCAGCAATATACTTATGTATATTTTTAAATGGCAATCTCTTCAAAATAAATAGTAGGTCATAGACATTTTAGAAGAACATTTCACAAAAATGATACCTTTGCAGCAAACAAAGTCAGAATATATTTTAACAAGGAAACAACAGCATTGCTAAGTGACCCTTGGTTAGTGTCGAGCAGTTGCACAATCGTCCCTGGAGGGTCTCGGTGGAAAGCATAATTTAGCTTCAGAAGGTTCACAGATGCAAGTGGCTGTTTATCGATGCAAGTGGTTGTTTACAGATGAAGGTGATATACTTGAACTGCTCTTCTGGGAAGATCCCAGACATGCTGTACCAAGAAATAGGTCCGAATATGTCACTGGACAAACCTTGTCTTGAAGCGATTCTTCAGCAGTGTGTTCACATTGCGATCGTTAAAAAAGAACAGTCGGTTTAAATGTGTTGCCATAGTAGGTATGTCACACTTGTGTAAAAAATATTCGTGCTATTTTTATTTGGTCTGAGTCTCCCAACCCCACCCGACGAACAAACTCCTGCCTTCATCACTTCATCTGTCTCGCCGAATCAAGAGAAGAAATTGATGACATTGTTTAGGAAGGAGGCAGAATCATGTTTGCTTGGCAGGAAGTCAGCACAAACTCCAGTTTCAGGAGGTATTTAACTATACCGGAAGTCAACACGCACTCGAATTCATTAGGCACATCCGCAGTTTGGTTGTACCGGAAGTCAGTTTCAATTTTATTCATCTACAGATGTGACGTGCAAACATTCTTTTTAGACACTGTCTAGGCCAGAAGGTCTTGGGACAATAATTCACTGTCCAAAAGTCGACATGCATAGGAATATGGCACACTGTGAGGTCAGCTATTTAACATGTCAAGTGCAAACGATTTCTTTTGCACATCCGACAACTTGGCTTTAGGTTTTCTTGTTTTATATTTATAGAGATCAGTGGTAGTGACGTGTGTGGTTATATTTATAGAGATCAGTTGTAGTGGCGTGATTTATGGAGATCAGTGGTGGTGACGTGTATGGTTATATTTTTAGAGATCAGTGGTGGTGACGTGTATGGTTATATTTTTAGAGATCAGTGGTAGTGTCGTGTATGGTTATATTTTTAGAGATCAGTGGTGGTGACGTGTATGGTTATATTTTTAGAGATCAGTGGTAGTGACGTGTATGGTTATATTTATAGAGATCAGTGGTAGTGACGTGTATGGTTATATTTATAGAGATCAGTGGTAGTGACGTGTATGGTTATATTTTTAGAGATCAGTGGTAGTGACGTGTATGGTTATATTTATAGAGATCAGTGGTAGAGACGTGTATGGTTATATTTATAGAGATCAGTGGTAGTGACGTGTATGGTTATATTTATAGAGATCAGTGGTAGTGAAGTAAAACCTAGCGCACGAATGGTTACATCTACGAAACAATTTTTGGTTCTGTGTATAAAAACTACTTTAGGCGGCTCAGGCAATGCGATGAATGAAGTGACAGAGATGTTTGTGATCAATTCTTTAACAACAATAATGAACGCGTGAGTTTTCGGCGGCTTAAGCAAGTGGAAGTTTGCTAATCGAGCTTATTACTCTGTCTCTGGCAAGCCATAGCACGACCTCAGTGTCAATTTAACCGTTCTTAACACAATTCCCATGGTCTTATGTGGACTGATTTGAAACCATTACAAACCATTTTTGTGAGTAGTACCTAATTAGGAAATTGCCTGTCACTTGCAAGTCAGATATTTAGCTGTTTCTGACCTATCGGTTATGAATATTTCCTCTGAAGTAATTGAATGATGAATGCATGAAATGCTGATGAAATAAGATGAAGCAAAGCAGAATGAAATATAATTAAAATAAGCTTGAAGTGAAACAGAAAGGTATTTAGTTCAATTGAGTGAAAAGCAAAACAGAATAGAAAATAGCTGAAATAAGTGAAACGAGAAATATCGTTGAAACGAACGCGTAGTGAAGCATAAAGAAAGATTGTTGAAATGTGCGTTCTGTGAAACAGAAAGAAATATAGCTGAAATGTGAGTGAAGAGAAACAGAAAGAAATATAGCTGAAATGTGAGTGAAGAGAAACAGAAAGAAATATAGCTGAAATGTGAGTGAAGAGAAACAGAAAGAAATATAGCAAAATGTGAGTGAAAAGAAACAGAAAGAAATATAGCTGAAATGGGAGTGAAAAGAAGCTGAAAGAAATATAGCTGAAACGAGATTGTGGGTTTAGATAGGTGTGCACAAATTAATTTCTTTCAAAGACGCATCTCCTATAAGTCCAAAGTAGACAGTTATATGTTTGAGTAGAATCCACGTCTTCTGAACCGGATAATGTTAGTACGACAGAGTTCAGATAGAGGAGGTGGGGGGTGGGGGTGGAAGAGAAGAAGATAAAGAAGAAAAAAGCAAATCAATAACGCTGCTAAAAATTATCAACTCAATTGTATCTGTCTTTTTTCCTCTCCAACCACAAAAGATTTTTTTCTCGCCTAGCACTGTTTTGCGTGTCTCATTTCCAGTTTATGAAGGGATGAAACATTAATGGTTTAATTCATATTAAGTAAATACATCCGAAATCAACTGTGGAGCTATGCTCAGAAACAAAATTGTCATATATATATATTAATGTAACCGCGAGTGCAGAAGATAATGACAATGGAACCCCTTACCCTGTAATCATATATGTTTCACCGATCATGAGGCGCTGCAGGAGACAGACTCTCCGTATTACGTAATTCGATCTTCATGCTGGCTGGAAACAACAAACAAGACCAAAACACAATTATCGACTGTGTACAGGATTTCGTTTTTAAAATTTAAATATACTGAAGCTAAGAATTATAAAGAAATCGTTTTATGCTGCCAACTGGCATCACGGTGATGCCCTTCTAGATTTCTGCCTGCTGTCGTGACGTCATCATTGTATACGATCTTACTGTCTTCATTGTCAACGTGGGTGGACTGGGAGTGCTTGACAATGACAATGGACGAGTCATAGCACCAGTCATGGCTTGGCTGTATATGCATAATTAAAGAACATTTTGTTCCCCGCTACGAGTGTTGATGGACTAAGCTGGAAAATTAAGGTCATGGAGTAGTATCGCTTAGCATGCGCTGAACATGTCATCAAAGGGCATGTTGTCTATCAGCTTGGATGTACGGAACAAAAGAGCAATATGGCCTGTTATAGAATACTCATCATCAAAGGGTATATTGACTGTCTTTACTGCCAGCATGGATGGAGTTGTAGTGTTAAACAATAGCAATAACTTTGCCGTAGTGTCTGCTCTAGTTTACTTAAGTTGTTGCTTGGATCTTAACCGCTAGAGTTTTATATCAATGATAATAGACGAGTCAAGGTATCATAGGGTCAGGTTTTGTCCATATTTTAAGAAAGGGTGAAGATAATTCACTATCAATTTTTATGGGCTGGTAGGGTTTGATAATGATAATAATTGAGCTATAGCACTACAGTGCCTACTGAAGTATAGGCATTAAAAACTACTTCACGTCCAGTGTGAATGGACTGGTAGTGTTTGACAATGACATTAATGGAAACGTTTAGCCATATTTGTTTAGACTGCCGTACTACTCTCGTAGCAAAGTGTTATATTTTCAAGAAACGTCTATAAACACGGGAAATAATAAACTACAATGCAAAGACAACAAACCATTGATAAGAGAGAAAACGTTTGAATGAGACAGCTCGTCCACACATTACTGAGGGCAAAATAGACTAGAGAACTTTTAGAAAATTAAATATCATACTGATATTTACTGGACATTCTTGCTATAGACCATCCAAGGTGTATTAATGTCATATTGCTAAAAATTCGTCTTCCATTACATATGCAATAATTCGTAATCCATTGTCACCTGCCACATAGTGAACAAAAACGATGACTTTTATTTTATAAAAATTTTTAATAGAATATAATTTTACTCTACATGTTTTCCTTTTACCACAGTCCATAAAATCATTACTGCCTGTTCACTCTTTCTCTAGACTGGCTGCTTATTCAGTTCCCTCCTTACGCTGTTCTTTTGTTCACTATAATACCTACCTAGCTGAACCATTCACTTCCCCCACTCCTTCAACTGGATAGCTGTTTACTCCATTCTTTACACTGGTTGCTTATTCACTTCACTCTTAACATTGGCTGGCTGTTCACTTCTGTCTCTAGACTGGCTGCATGTTTATTCCACTCTTCAGACTGCTTGCCTGTTCACTCCTTACACCTGCTGACTGTTCACTCCTCTCTCTCGTCTGGCTGCTAGTTCGTTAAAGAATCAAGTGCAGCGTTTCCCCGCTTTGCCATGTTTCGCTGACAGACTCCAGCCCAAGTATTCGTCCACCCTTACCCAAAGTATCCGTCCACCCTTACTCAAAGTATCCGTCCACCCTTACCCAAAGTATCCGTCCACCCTTACCCAAAGTATCCTTCCACTCTTGCCCAAAGTATCCGTCCACCCTTACCCAAAGTATCCGTCCACCCTTGCCCAAACATAAGCTATAACTCGGCATCTGCATCTTTATTTTTATCATCGTTGCTACCATATATTTTTCATCTATGCTTTACATATTCATTATACATAACTTATATATCGCATTTGTGTGTGTGTGCGCGCGCGCGCGCGTGTGTGTGTGTGTGTGTGTGTGTGTGACCGAGTGAGTGAGTGAGTGAGAGAGAGAGAGAATGTTTATATATTTCAGCCCCTAAAAATTGAAGATAGAGTTTGACATGTTGCCAGCTGCAAATCTAATTGAACTCAAAATATAATAATGTTTTGTCTGCTTTTTAGTCCACCGTTTCTCTACCATCTTGCAAATATAATTGTCTTCAATAAGTAATTTTTTAAAAATATGTAAAAAGCCACGCTTAAAATAAGTAAGAGAGAAACACACGCAAAAGAAAAAGCAAAGCTTGTAAAGAAAAAAAAGGGGGAGCGTTTCATAACCTTTTCATCATAATATATTATGATTAAATTGATGACATTAAATTATCAAGATTCTGTCTAATGGAAACTTTGATAAGCATTGCATGGTGTCGACTGGCGTCTTTCAAATAGCCCAGCCATTATCTTCAGAGTAAGAAATGGGGGAATGAGCGAAAGGAAACTTTAATTAGGTGTGCGGATCCTTTTTCTGAAAACATGGACACATATTTTGAAATGCCTTCGCTTCATTCGTCTAATTTTATTCACATGCAATGTGCATAGCTATGTTAGAGAAAATAGATCAAGAAAGATGCGGTGAGAGACAGAGAGATACACGAAACCAGACTGAATGAGAGACAGAGACGGAGACATGGAGATACGATGACAGTTTGAATGAGAGAAAGAGATGAAGAAAAACATGCTGGAAAACAGAGACACGAAGATTAAGTAATTAAGAGTAAAGGAGAAACAGAGAGAGAGAGACTAACTGAGGGACACTTATATATAAGAACAGAGCAAGTAAGAGAGAGGCACAGAGACTGAGTAAGAAATAAAGAGTGTCCACCCACTGTCTTTCTCATATATGATTATCAATGTGTGTTCGAAGGTCAATAAATTTAACAATATATTTATTAAACTAGCAATCAAGTATAAATGTTATCAATATAATCAAAGAGCATTGACATTTACATCACTTCACAACAATGTTCAATTAACGCTAGACAATCATTCAGTTTATCCTAGCATAGACTTAAGCAGTCACTTAACATACATAATCGGGTTCACGGAAATTAGGGTGGAGTTTTAGAGAAATAGTTAAAGTCAATGCACATAACCTGTTCAAAGATGGCAGCTGTCGTTGGCACACTTTTCACAATCACAGTTTGCAATAAGTCACTGCCTTTCATATTTGGGGGAAGTCCAACGTGTCCCTTCTCGAGGCACGTGACACAAGTGTTTCCAGAATCTTCAACATGCTCTCCAAGCACGCTATAGAGAATTGTCCTGAATTTCGCATGCACTATCAAGCACATCAGGAGGACTGTTCTCGATGTTTTGTGTGCATTTACTCAACACACACTGAGGAATATTCACAATGATCTTCATGAATTCTCAAGACCAAGCTAACGCCACAAATCTTGCCATATTGATTCTTGAATGGAATTCACGGGAATCACCTATGCACACAGAATAAATGTGGCAGAGTAAATGTGCCTATCTCTATTTCTAAATTTAATTGTTATAATAAATTGTTAAATTATCAAAGTGACCCGACTTTGGGCACTCCTTATGATGGTATTTTTGTAAGTGTCAGAGTCGGCGTAAACCTCAAGATGAGAATATGCAAGAAATTGCTGATGTAATGCAAACCATTTCCAATGTTGAGATCAAAACGTTTACATGCTATAGAGAATTCTATTGTCTAATCACTTGATTTTGGTGTGGCAAGAAGTCCAGTGATGAAAGATAGCTATTAGCTTGATGGTGAGTTAACTGACTGATTGAGGGAGACGGAAATTAGAAGTATGTTAAGCATTTTTGCTATTGATTTGTTGTATTTGCATTTTAGAAATATATTTAGAAATATATTATGTGAGTAGACTATTGTTTCTACAAATGTTTGAACTATGGTGGTTATATTTAGTAAGTTAACACTTGACATTGTTCTAGTGAAATCGCTCATAAAACTATAATGCTGTAGGCGTTTATTGTGCTAAAAAATACTGCTGCAGGAAACTGTAAGTTGGGACATGAATGTAAGAATGAAAGGAGTTGAAAAGGGATACACTGGAAACTTAGCATTTGCTCCCTGGTTATATTTTCAGGGAAACGGCAGCATTTTTGTTTATTATTTGAATTTCCCCGTTTATTGAATATAAACCGCTACGATTGTGATAGACGCGGGGAGCATCTACTGCAGTGCCAGTGTAAGAATACTCCACACTCCATTGATTATGGTGGAAGGAATATAGAACTTTCCCCAACAATTTCTGTCTATCCCCATTGGATGAAATTATTATGAATAAGTGTGAGACTATTAGTCAGAAAAAAATTACTCATCAGCTTGAAACTGATTTGTGTTGCATCAGCAAGTTCTAGCATTTTCTCCACCTGAGTTGTTTACTCCAACTCTGACATTTAAAAATATCAGCATAAGCAGTGCCCAAGGTCGTGTCACACACACGCACACGCACACACACTCACACACACACGCACACGCACACACGCACACACGCACACGCACGCACACACACACACACACACACACACACACACACACACAACAAAACAAAACTTGTATATGCTGTCTATTTGTTTCTCAGCACAATGCATCCCTGAAAATATTTCATTTGAATATTTCCTGAATTTAAAAATCTCAAATATTTAGCAATATTGGTTACTAATTCAATATTTTGCACATGTATATTTGTGCTTCACATACATTCGACCAGTTGTGAGTAAATTCTTTTCATTTACAAAATAATTCTTTTCTTCAAAGTAGAATATCTTATAGTTCTTTACTGAACAAAATTATTCTGTCTCTATTCTAAAACGTGTGCGGTTAATATTCATTTATTATAACTCATCACTATAATTCCAGTGAATGAACAATAATGAACTCTTCTTGATATTATTCTCCTACTTGTTCCTGGATGACACATTTTTAGTAGAATTTACGTGTGCTCACCTGCAATTTCTACATACTAGCATTTGGTGTGATTTATTTGCGCTCACCTGTAATTTCTACATACTAGCATTTGATGTGACTTATTTGTGCTCACCTGTAATTTCTAAATACTTCATAAAGACAATCAATAACAACAAATAAATATTGTGAACATTTTTCAAGAAAGTAAAAGTGACTGTGTGTTATTCAGTATTACATCGTACCACCTTACTGTGTACACAGCTTGACAATAAAAATTAACTGGCAATTATTTTGATGGGTTGGTAGGTGAGAAAAAGGTAGGTCGTTACTAAGTCAGTTCATTACCTGAAATTTTCAAACGCCAGGTAAAAATATCACAACGAATCGCCGCATCTTCGAAATATAAAGAGCAATTTTTATTTGTTTCAAAATTTAAAAATCTGTAAAATTTAACTTGTTACATTCTAAATTCTTTTCCGCATCCCTATCGCTTTATCTTTGACAAATCCATTAATAATGATCGTCTTATTTTAACTTTAATTAGCATAACACTAATCATACATAATCTTACATCTGTTAGATTATGATTACTTTTAGATAAGGGCCAAAGCAACCCAGCACGACAAGGAAATAGCAATGTAATGTTTCTGAATTTGAATTAATTATCTGCATTAAAATCTTTCAAATGATCAGATAAATATAAGAACAAAGCAGATACAGCTCAAAAATAAAATCTTTCAAGAAAATGTTTTTTCTCTCCATTCCAATCTAGCAGCCGGGAGCAGTGTGGCCTGTCTAAACAGCTCAACTATAAACTCCATAATTCAAGTCTTTATGTTACTTTATTCGCTGCCTGATGAGACTGATAAAGGAAAAGATATTACTCTACAATACCTACCACTGCTAATTGTTATTATTTTATCTTTTGAACAATTGCCATGAGTGATGAACTAGAGAGTTATTAATAAATACCACTGCTTGATTTTGATACACAAAATCGTAAGTTGGCCATTAATAACACAACACTGTTATTAATGTTGATGATGTAGATGTTGTTGGCAATGATGCTGAAAGAAAACTAACAATAATATGATGATGAATACGACAAAAATTTGAAGATGTGAACAATAGTGTTGAAGAGTTCAATGATGATAACGCTGAAGCAGTTGTTGTTTTGCTGCTTATGATGATAATTTATCAGGCCGCCTAATCTTCTAATAACTCTTTAAGCGCTGACAGACCAATTAAGCGTGCAGAAAGGCACGAAGTGCAGACAGCAAGACGTAACGAGCAACCTTGACAGTGGACTAGAAAATGGATTTTGCAGGTTGTGCAATGCACAATGGCCCCGGCTGTCGGGGGGAGGGGGGTCATGGCGGGGGGGGGAAGAATCTATATATATTTTGTTTGTTTGTTTGCAGCAACATTTTATAGTTTTAAATCGAATGGGCCCGAAGCTCTGACCAAGCCTCCCCTCCCCAAAAAAAAGTAATAATAATAATAATAATTTGCTACGCCACTGGTTACACACCTTCAAGACAAAAAAACCCACCAACCTAAAAACAAAGCAGCACAAAGAAAAAAACAAATGCAACAACACGTCATAACTGTTCACTGCATGTCATGACTACCAGCCAATCGTAATAGATCTCGTCCATTTGATTGGTTGTCGATGTCGGACAAATGAAACCAATGAAAATAAAGAATATATATGCATACGTATATGAGAAAGGGAGATGGATTACTTTTTGATTTTATTTTTGGTAGGGCATAGTGATTTCAATAATATCTATGCCGAACAACACTGAGTGCTGACTTTTTTAAATAACGTAAAACTTGTCAAGCGAGATAAATCTCAATCTTTGTCTGAAAGTCTCTGAACAAATACCATGAATAGCACGTTCAGTAATCTGGTGTCCTTCAGTCTGGACAAGGTTACTCCCCCACCTTTTGTTTCCTTCACAAATACACACATTATCATGCCACTATAACGTAGTGAGAGAGAAAATCTTACGTAATTCTTTACAAGTTCGACATATTTTTTTATCCTCTACCACAAATAATTTTATGAAGCTGGCAGGAGGGCGAGTGGTTTACTGATCACAGCGCTGCACTCTCTCCACCTCACTACCACAACGCAACGTCGCACAGCCAACCAGCAACATACGGACACCCACAATCTACAGAAACCAGGAAATCTTCACCAACATTTTTCAAAACAAGGACTACGCAACTTCCAACGCTACAATCGCCAGACCCAAGAAATACAAAGTACATGATCCTACTACATTCGACAAGAACTAATAAAAAAAAAGTCTTCACAAGGACATGCTACAAATACCTCACCAACATGCAGTCTCCCCTCTCCAGAATCCACTGAGAAGAGGAAGTCCCCCCAGAAGCAACCCAAGACCGAGAATATCTCACGATAACAACTATAATGCGGCTTCAGAGCGGAGATGTCAACAAGCACAGAAAAAGAAGACAAAAGTAGGTTGCTTTCGAATCCGCACTGAGCATCCCCTCCTATACAGAGAGAAGTTACCTCCCATATAGTTTCCAGACAAAATAATTATAAGTCTGTAGACCCGTTTGTGGGATCCCTGGATTTCATAGTTCATGGTTTATAGCAGAAATTTAGTATTTGTGATTTTTCAAGCCATTATTATTAAAACTATTCTTCTTTATTCCTCAGTTTATTTAAATACATATTGTTCTTATACCGTTTGTATTAGTAAATATTAATTAAGGTCTGAACGGGAGTGAGTGAAAGAGCACTATCCCTTTACCTCATTTCTCAAAACTGTCTGAATGAATGCAAGTGACTGTTTAGATGAACAGCAATAAGCACTGTATACAAGGAGGAATATTATTGTTTTATCTCCAGTCTGGCGCTTTATGAGAACCAAGCTGCACAGGTAAACGTTAGGTACGCATTGATTGACCCAGCCAAAACAAAAGGCCGTCTCAGCTACTATATCTGCATTTCGTCTTTTACGAGTCAAGAAGAAGTCAAACAACGCTTTGTTCACAGGACACAGGGGACATAACCACGGATGATGTTTTCAAACTGAAGACTGATACCTCCCTGGTTCAGTTAAATCAAACGAGAAAGTTTCAAAAGACATTAGCATTGCTATACCTGTACATGAGTGTGGCGGTTTTTAAAGACTCGTTTTATTTTGATTCATTAGACGTTACACCATTTTCCTATTTTCTTTTCTTTATTACATTCTTTTAAATTTGTTATCTTGACTCTGTGTATGTCGTCACATTGTGCCATGTGTGTATTAGTTATAGGGAATGCATTCACTAGGAGGGTTAGGGGGCTGAGAGCTAGATATTAATTATTACGGGTTTAAGACTAGACGGTTTGTGAAGTGTCATCTTCATGTGCGTCCGTGTGTTTGTTTATCATTTGTGCGCGTATGACTGAGAAACGGGGTTAGTTTACAGAAAGTAGACAAGGGGTTAGTTTACAGAGAGTAGACAAGGGAGTAATTAAACAACTCTTTAACTTTGTCGTCTTTCTCTCCTCCTGCACTCACACTTTACGTCACAATGAGATACGTTCGAAATTTCAAGTATGCAAATGAACACTTCGCAAAATAAAATGCTGAACGTGCATGTTCAGCGAATTAACATTTAATACTGTGACTCTGACGCCACCTAGTTAAAGGTTATGATTATTATTATGAATCAATCGTCCATAATTAATCACAAGTGATAAGAATCTTAACTTATGTGATTAATAATTCTCCAGAAGGCACCACTCTTCACTCTCACTTGGCAGATATGCGAGCGCTGTAAAAAGTTTCTCTCTTCCATATCAACAACCATCAATATAAATTTTCTAACCAGGTGTTTTAGGCGGGCAGCGTTCAGCGTTGAACAAGAGTATTACAAAGATCTTTGACTTTTAAAAAAATATCGATACAGAGAAATAATATGGATCTAGACTGTGTGTTGTGTATGTGTGTGTTAGTGCTTGAGAGAGAGAGAGAGAGAGAGAAAGAGAGAGAGAGAGAAAGAGAGAGATGGCATCTTTAAATCACAGACAGTGGAAGATCGTCATAATAAAAAGAAAAGACTACTCCTAATATTGATGGAAAAAAGAATTAGAATGCCCACAGACCAAATCACATATATACAAGACGAACAAAGTCCTCTCATAATATACTTCTAGAAATATAATAAACTTAATTTAATGTAATTACGTCTAATCTAAATTCACTCATTCGTCCACATAGTTCATACTTTCACACAAAGATACACACGTGAAAGCGGAGTGAAATGTTGTATAGAAAATTCGGAATTTTATTTAGGGCATTTCTAATATCACCAGCAAGAAACAAACGTACCTGCATATGTTTCTTTAATATATAAATTATATATATATATCATGTAAAACACTGGAATAACGCCTTGTTGAAAAAAACGTCTATAAATAAAGTATTTTGTTGAAGATTGAAGGAAACTGTTTGCGTGATATGTCCTTCTTGCTACATATAGAATAAATATGTTTGTCTTTTGTTTCTCGGTATGATTTAATATGTTGTTGATGCGTAGCGTTTCATGAAATGACGTATCTATACCGCCCAGGACATTAACTAGATCCTGTGCCACTTGACAAGGAAAGTGCAAACAAATGTTACCCTCATACACAACCCGGATTTAAATCTCTTCTCTTGAATTAAACAGGAATTTCCCAGACATTCGTAATAAGCTTGACCCTATTTCTAAACTTAATTATTATATGAAATGTTAAATGACAAAGTGACCCGACCTATGCCACTTAGTGCTAACAAAAGTTACTCTCATACACAACCCGGACTTAAATCTCTACTCTTGAAGTAAACGGGAAATTTGCACGCATACATAATTGTATGTGTGTGGTGGAGTAAATTTGCCTCTCCCTATTTCTAAACCTAATTGTTATATGTCAAAGAATTAAACAGGAATTTCCCAGACATTCGTAATAAGCATGACCCTATTTCTAAACTTAATTATTATATGAAATGTTAAATAACAAAGTGCCACTTAGCAAGGAATGTGCTAACAAAAGTTACTCTCATACACAACCCGGACTTAAATCTCTACTCTTGAAGTAAACGAGAAATTCGCACACATACATAATTGTACCATGGGCACTGCTTATGATGTTTAAATGTCAAATTTTGGAGGAAACAAACTCAGGTGGAGAATATGCTAGAAAATGCTGATGCAATCCAAACCAGTTATAACTGGATGAATAGTTTTTCCTGAGATGGCAGCGCCACTTAGTTAATTATTATTATTAATTAATCTTTCATAACTATCTACAAGTGATGATAATGTTAATTTTATTTTATTAATGATCCTCCAGCAGACACCATTCGTCTCTCTCACATGACGGATATACTAGCGCTGTAAATGTTTTCTCTCCTCCACAACAATGAAGATAAATATTCATGGTCACATAATCTTTCTCTAGGTGGAAACTCCTTACTAAAGGAGAAGACAAATCCGTCTTTAATCTATATTTTGCGAGCCCCCATCCACCTGCTTTCTTCTCCAACATAAATATATCAATATGCAAAAGAAGGTCAATAAATTTAACAATAAATTTATTAAATCAACAAACAAGTATACAATTGACAAATACAATGAAATAGATTACTTGAAATCAATATTTCCACGAAGCCACGTTCAAATAATTTTATAATTACACAGACTATCATAAATACATTTCAACAATATGCCAATACAAATCCCAGATTAGTTCTGTCAGAGAATAAAAATTGAGTTCTTAGAGATAGGTGATTATAATCTTCTTGCATAACCTGGATTAAGCACTGCTTCAACAGTCTTTCACTTGCATTTGCAACAATGTCACAATGTCTGCATCAACACGTCTCTCTCTACACACATGTGGAATACACTGACGCTCTATTTTTCTCTTTTGAACCAACTTGAGCGCCATCTTCGCCACGTCAGTTCTTTCAAGCAGAACATGATTACAGTAATTCTGGTAACTTCACTGTACTAGAATTTTTCCGATGTACTCAGCATACTTTGCCCTGATACATCACAAGTATATAGTATAGTATTGAAATATTAAAATTGTACAAAGTAGCGCCATCAATACAGAACCTAAGTCAGGAGTCAATGAAAAACTGGAAAACTACACTCACATGCAACAACACAGATATTGCAGACATAACAATAAACTGTGGAATCTTCCAAGGTGATTCCCTATCACCATTGCTGTTCTGCATTGCCCTAAATCCTCTCAGTCAAGTGATCCAGAAAACAGGATTAGGATACAAAATGACAGCAGGACAGGTTATCAGCCAATTACTGTACTTGATCTCAAGATGTACGGTAAAAATGAACGTGACATCACGTCACTGATCAATACTGTCAAGATCTGCAGTGAGGACATCAACATGACATTCGGCATTGAGAAATGTGGAAGAATTGTAATCCAGAAAGGCAAGGTCCAAATAACAGAAGGCCTACAATTCGACATCAGAAAAATCAATGACGTTTGAATGGAAAAGGAATACTACAGCATCAAGAAAATATGCAGAGAGAAGTGAAGTCCAAAGTTAAGAGAGAGTATGAAAAACTGGTGAGACAAGTCCTGAACTCCAAGCTAAATGGGGTGAACAAAATACAAGCCCCTAACGCATATGCAATAGTTGTAGTAAGTTACACTGGATGTATCATAGATTGGACTGCAAAGGAAATAAATGAACTGGACAGAAAAACAAGAAAACTGCACACAATACATAAGGCCTTACACCCCAAAGCTGACGTAGACAGGCTCAATGTATCTCGAAAATGGGAGGCCGATGTCTCAAGAAAATCAAACATGTCATTGAAGGAGAAGTCATTGGTCATGTGGACTACATTTGGAATAATAACAAAGATGATTCACTGATAGAAGCAGTAAAGATGAGTGGACTATTCCAACCCCCAGAAACAGACAAAGAAACATGGAAGAAAACAACGAAGCATGCACTAGCACATCCTAGAGCCAAAAACCTCTCCATGGCCAGTATGTACGACAAGCTGACGAAATATCAACAAAGCAATCAACGTACAAATGGTTGAAAGAGGCAGGATTGAAAGTAGAAACAGAAGCACTCATAACAGCTGCACAAGATCAAGCACTGAACACCAAATCTCACAAAACGAAAATCATCAAAATCTCAAATGATTCCAAATGTAGACTCTGCAAATCCATGGATGAGACAACAGAGCACATACTATCTGGATGTCAGGTTCTGCTGGAACAGAATACACCAAACGACACAACGAAGCAGCAAATCACATACATAGAAACGTGTGTGAGAACTATGGCATAAAAACCCCAGAAAGAGCATGGATGCATCAACCAGAAGCAGTCACCGAAACAGAAGAAGTCAAAATACTGTGGGACTTCGAGATAAGAACAGATCGGGTGATTCATGCACGAAGACCATACATTGTAGTTCTCAATAAGTCCAACAGAACAGTAACAATCATTGATGTCGCTGTTACGTTTCCAGTATTTCTTTATAGACCCTGCCTAGGATAATTAAGGACTTTAAAGATAATAGATTAAATTAATTCCTTCTCTCTATCCTATACAGACTGGTTGCTCAACTTATCATTTGACTAACTTAAAAAAATGTGTCTTGTAGTGCAGACAGCAGATTTACAAACTGATAAATTGTGTACGTTAGCTGGGTTGGAGTCGTTAAATTCCTCTAAATTAATATGCATTCGTTACGTCATTCAGCTCAACCGCCCCCATCCAATCCATGAAATAATCATTAGGTCTATTATGCATAAAAATTAACTACGAAGAGGTTTAACAATTAAAAATAAGATTTAATAAAGTTTAACAATTTAAAAATAATCAAATACGAGCGCGAAAGTCTATTTCTTAATTCCGCACATGCGTGCTTATTACTGTTCTTTGAGAAAGAGTGCCCAATTGTATCTATGAATTTTAGTCATCTGAGTGGTACTCAGCTTTAGATCCTTGTGTCGCCTGGTCTCTTGTTCCAGTCCGACCCGGTCTATCCCACTGTAGTTGCACCAGCGGAAATGCACGTGGCATACAAGGGAAAATGTCCTTTAGTTCGTCGCTAGTGAACTTGAGATTAGACCAGCATACGCCTACACGTTGACGTTGCTTTACAATGGTGGACTTTAGAAGAGGTGAACTCTCTCAGCAGAGTTCAAAAACCAGCTTGTACAGGAACCAAGTTCAAAGACAAAGACGGAAATGTCCAAGTCAAAGATGAAGACAAAAGACCGACCTATGGAAACAAAATGTGTTCCATAATCGTCTGCTAGCACGTTTCGCTACTTAAGCACGATTAGTTCAAATGCACGAATTAGAAATTCGACTGACGCGTCGTTCACAATTTAGATTAGAAAATATAATCTTCTCACGCATGTTACATTTAACAGTGCATGACTATGAATTATCAAATATTTACAATGTTAAAATTAGACTTCATACAAAGGGATAATTCAAATCAAGCAAAGCGCTTCACAATTTACAATTAAAATTACACGCAATAATTTGAATTACATGTGGAATTCATATCGAGCGCAGGCATTTCTGGCTCTAGTGAATTTAAAGTCAATATAAATTAAAGTTACAAATGGAAAAGAGTTACAATGATTTATATTCTATAACTTATAGGTTTTCAGTCATTTCAATGAACCGTGCTCAAGTTATATAGCAATACATAGTAATATATAACACAAGTACATACATAGCTTAAATATACAGAATACAATCAAATAAAAGTGATACCTTATGAGAAGTCGAAGCGTTTATCTCATCTATCACGCCGGTCTGTCCGTTCCTATACGACTCGCGAGTAGCTGACGTGGCTGTCGTGTAGCTAGTTGTATCTCCGAGTACCGGACGGGTGCGTTTTAGTCATATTTATAAGAAAGCATAGAGCATATCACGTGACGGATCGCGTGGCATGTAGTTGGTTCTAGAACCTAGACAATGGGCCTAAAGTTACATAACGTCCTGACCTCTTTGCTGGAAGCTTCTCGATATGAATATCACGAGAGAGCTCCAAACAAAGGAATTTCAAATCTCGATATTTGAAAAATAAACAAGTGGGTCAAACAGTCAAGACATTTTAATCAGACTGTGACAGTCGCTGTTCCAAGTGATAGAAACATAAAAACAAAAGAAAGTGAAAAAATGGAAAAATGCCAAGACCTCAAATTAGAATTTCAGAGACTGTGGAATGTAAAAGCAGAAGTGATACTGTCACATGGGGGGGGGGGTAGTAGCCGGTGTGAAGCCGGCTCAAGCTGGTTAGAGACACAAGGGGTGAAGTTGTTTTTGGCCTGCTCCAGTGTATCTCCAAGATAAACTCGTGTGTCATGTGCCAGTAAGCCGTCGTGTCAAGTTGTTACATAGACACACAATGTCATACACCATAGATGTTTGGGTGGGGTACAGTTTTATTATGTCATGCAAAGGAACGTTTTATTGGCTGTGTATGCGGTGAGCAAGTATCATGAAAGTGAATGAACGGATGAACAGATGAACGGTACAGAACAACACAAATACAAATTCTTTCACCCCTCTCAAAAGCTATGAATAACAAGGTTGTTGAGGATGATTAAATCAGGTTGTTTATTTCCTGATTTAAAGGGGCACTACTCTTTCGCACAGTGATTAGTCAAACATTCAACTTTCCAATGTCATACACTCTGTGGGAAATAAAGCGAAGATGAAAATGATGAACGTCAAAAATATAACATAAAAGTTAATTACGCAATTTGTATGCTTTGTTTTGTTGCATTAGCTTATTGCTTGCTATATCAATTTGTTCTCACTTGAGAGTACATTAAAAGGCTGCTAAAGTTTTACTTTCGTACAATAGAATCAAGAGTTGGTCTATAATGTTACTTTTTGGTGTTATGTGAGTGTGCTGAAAAAACCCCTACACATTCAGCCCTAGCGTCCCATATTTGGGACACACCTTTTTCATATACAATTTACAAATACCACAAATTTATCTAACTGACATGAAATAATCTGCGTATGGGCTATCTGGGTTAGAGCATATATGATTAGACCATTTTAAGTCCAAAACAAAATATGGCGTTTATGGGTTAAGAGGAAGTACTTGCACAAACTTTATAAATGAACAAGTGGCCTAGTAAAAAATGAACAGAGAATATAAGTTTAGACGGCAATTCCTTGATGAAAGGGCAAAAACGAGTAAATGCACTCAATATTAATGTTAACATGAAGTGCATACAGACAACAATTAAATTATTATATCCAGTGTAATTTATTGTCGAATAAGATTTAACATCTTCATCGATTGTACTTTATAACTAGTTTTGTTTCTTTGTCTAGTCTAACACACACACACACACACACACACACACACACACACACAAACACACACACTCACCAGGAATTGTGATATGATCTGAAAGAACAAAATAGAGGATAGTCTAGTTCTCTGTGATTTTTACATTACTTTTAGCTTCTGAAAAAAAGTGTAAAACTTTGCAAATATTACATATTATTATATGTATTATGTGCATGGATCGAAGCAAATCCTTTCACGCACGCATCTCCATGTACAGTAATGTGCGTCACGTGACTCGACAACCTATAACCCGAAGATACCTACGCGTGTGGTAAACTATAAAAGCGCGGCATTTCAACTGACGGGTTCGAAGATCCACGACTCCTATTCACCACTTACCACAAAATAGTCATCTTGAGTGCCGCTGTCATTGCCTGCAATAAAATGGTAAATATCAAACAAACTACAATCATATTCTGTCTTCGTACGAAAATGTCATTGTAATTCAGAAAAATATAATTAAGAAAATCTATTTAAGAATGAAAAGTTTATTGAGTGTGCTAATGCTTTATAACTGAATATAAAGATTTTTACATTTACATTTTTCTTCTTAAATTACTTCTATTGTTACTACTACTACTACTACTACTGGTAACAGTTTTGATTTTGCATATTGTTAACTCATATCTTTATAATGCATTTCTCGACATTTAAGAAAACGAAACACTCTCCTCATTTGGAAAGCATGATATTATAGAAACAAATTCAAATAGTTACTTTCTTATCGATTTGAAATTGGAAATGGCCTAAATGTAAAATCTGCATTTTCTATGCAAGATTTTACTCCACATTTCACGTATGTATCTTTGAGTGAAAGTGTAGGACTATGTGGACGAATGTGTGAATTTAGAGTAGCCGTAATTACACGAAATAAAATTTATTATATTTATAGACATATATTATTCGATGGCTTTGCTAGTCTTTCATATATGTGATTATGTCTGTAGGATTTATAAATATGATGGTCCATCGACATTAGGAGTAGTCTTTTTTTTACATTCTGCTTTTTATATATTGAAGAAGTATGACTTTGTTCTGTCTATAATATAAAGATGTAACCTCTCTCTCTCTCTCTCTCTCTCTCTCTCTCTCTCTCTCTCTCTCTCTCACACACACACACACACACACACCACACACACACACACACACACATACACGCACACGCACGCACACACACCACACACACACACACATACACGCACACGCGCACACACACACACACACACACACACACACACACACACACACACACACACACACACACACACACACACACATAGTCTAGATCCATATTCTTTCTCTCTGTACAGAAAAAAAATTGACATGACCTTTGTAATACTCATCTTCAACACTGAACGCTCTCCACCTAAACCATCCCGTGGGAGTACTTATGGTGATTGTTGTTGAATACAGCACACCCCACATTTCTCTATAGATAAGGATTGTCATATAGAATTATTAATCAATCGGCACACCCCACATTTATCTAAACATATATCTAGTTTGAACCGTTTTTTTCATTTTCTTTTGTTTTCGTTTTAAATTAGACTAGTCGTGCTAACTTAAATAGTTTTAAATTAAAAGTGGCATTATCCCGACCCGCTCTATATTGAAACTTAATAAAGTCATTGTTTATTTTGCATTAGTAAATGTTTTTGTAGAAATGCTCTAAATTTATTGTCTGTTTAATGATTTATCGTCTACGTGTATGGTCTGTTGGGAAAATCTATCTATCTATCTAACCATCTATCCATCTGTCTATCCATCTATCTATTTATTTATCTATCTATCTATCTATCTATATATATATATCTATCTGTCCATCTATATGTGACGCATATGCCACCTAGATAAGGCCGAACATCTTTATAGCTGTTACAAATTCCCTTTCTTGTGTGACGGAAGACCAAGTAAACTGTCGTATTCTTCGAGTAGATCTGTGACAATACAATAAACCATTAATTCCTGTCAAATAATGTTTGAATTCTTCCCTTTACCAGGCAGTCAGATACACGTTTCATATTCCTGGAGGGTTGGTTGATGAAAAGCGAATTGAACTAAAAGGCACGCCGTTCGCAGATCCTAAAAGGTTTGTGGATGTTTCAGATCTATTTATATTTAATCGGTTTAGGTAATTACAGTATTAAACCTTCTGAAGATGGTGAGTACGTATACCTTCGTAAATCACGTTCTTTGTTTTAGACATCATTATTTTAATTACTGTCAAGCGTCAGATATAATCCACTACATTGAAGAGTGTGTATCACAGCTCACTGCTCGCTAATTTTATTGTATTTTGAGATACTGAGACTATGTTCTTTCCTATTCTGTAAGCCTATGTTACAGTTGTGGCTATTTAAAAGTACTGTCAAAGACATATTGTAATAATTCTTGTAGTTGCTAAATATCCCATGGCATTTTTCAATGATTTAATAATACAAAAATATTAACGTTTAATGTATCAAAATAAATTATGTGATTAGATTTTTAATTTTATTTTCTGTCAGATATTGAAAGAGATTTCTTGGTGGTATTTTTAGGCAATATATACGGACTTGGTTTATCTTGCACTGTATTAGTAAAAGTACATAATGTATTAAAGTTTGGACAGCATGCATCATTCCTTGGTCTCAGAGAATACATACAAACAAATTAAATGCACTTAATTCTGTCTACTAGACAAAAGCTGACACAATATGTTTATTTTCATTGCACTGTTTATTTATATATGCTTATTTAACTTTCTGTTAACAGGATTTATATTAACTTGCAAGACCATCCCACGAATTACGCAAACATTACCTTCCACTTGGATATACGCTTTGACTATTTGGGTGACAAGAACACCATAGTTTGTAACAGCAAGGTTAACGACGTTTGGCAACAGGAAGTTCGGCCAACATCGCGCTTTCCATTCTCGTCTTCCAAACCATACTTCATTAGAATTACTAGAAATGATAAAAAATATTATGTAAGACATACATTTTCAATAATGTTTAATTGAATGAATTATTAGCAATTTGGGTGATCGAGACAATTATATAAGTGTGTTTTAAGATATACGCATGCATACACATATTCTCGTAAATGCACACTTATGCATAAATGCATGTTTGCTATGAGCCTTTGTGTGTTTATTTTTTGTATGCATGTGAGCATATGCGCTTTCGTGTTTTCGAGATTCTGTGTACCATAGAGTTTCGAATATATACGCGCGCACGTGTCTGTGTTTGTGGGAATGTGTGGATATTTGTTTGGCGAGTGTATTAATGTGTGTGTGTGTGTGTGTGTGAAAATATTTTTGACCCTGTTGAAATGTCTCATAAATTTTCATTTCGCTTACACATAATAGAATAAACGAAGTGTTATTACGGTAAATATTATTATTGACACTAAACATGGACGTAGTTGTTGTGAAAGATTCGCTTTAATATCTTAAATTACTGTCATCTAATTAAATTTATGCCAAGATTTGCGTGTGAACAAATGGAAACATTGAGACAATTATCTTACTTCTGTGATATAGTGTATAGTCTATATTATGTCGTATCTCTGATATAATGTGAAATCCTAGTTATGACGTATGTCGTTGATATAATCTTAAGCCTATAATTATTATATCGTATCGCAATGATATATAGACTATATACATTCTATCATTGTATCTATTTTGTATGAAGACTTTTTTCACTTTAACGTTCTGTTTAAAATAGAGTAATTAAAGCGTGATCGTAATTGAAAAAGAAATCTAAAAACGGAATGAAAGAGAATCACGGATATTTATTCTTTCACACTATATAATTATAAATAATGGAAATGATTTTATCTGGATGGATGGAGTGTAGGGGGCGCTTCCGGCTTCCGCCGCTTTCGCGCTGATTTTATCTATAGCTTGTTAGTTTATTATATTAGAGAGCTACTTCGAATGAAATTATTATAAATAAATATAAGTAACATTTTCATTCGCTTCAGAAGGAATGTCTTTCCGAATATATTACTAAGAAAACATATACAAGTACTGCACAAACGATTCCTAAATTGATTTGCTTCACTGTGGTTCGTAGATTTAATATCATAATGATGAATTGAGTAAATAAATTACATAATTGTCTCCCTTTATTTGCTGTAAAGGTGGAAGTGGACGGTGATTATTTACTTGAGTTCACTCAGCGACCAGAATCAAAAACTGCCGACTGGCTTGTTGTTCACGAAGATACCAGTGTAACTAGCTGCGCTGTGTTCCCAGTGGACTAAATACTTTCTGCGAAGTGTCAGTCTTCTGGACGTCTGCGAATGGAGAAAGCACAGTTATGTTCCTTGCGCTTTGCTGACTAATCACATATTTTACAATTAACATTTTTCCAATGTCTGTTTACTTTTGCATCAGTCTCTCCACCTCTCCCTAGATTTATGTCTACTTATCGCTCACAATTATAAAACATAATGTATGTATCTTGAATAAGAAAATTAAGTTGAGTATGAACATTTTCTTAATCATGATAAGACTTTTACTTTAAAATATTAATTTCAAACAAAGAAAATTATTGTTATTAAGTTCACATTTTTTATTATCTGTGTACAGTCTGTACTTAGTCAAATGAGCATTTTGAAATGATTTAGATAGTAATCACAGATAACATTCTTTCAAAGATGTATGTCATACAAAAACATTTTATAAATAGTAAATCTGAATTGTACAAGAGAATCAGCAGTCTGTATATGAAATATTAATTCACCGTTTATGCACGTTTAGGATTTTATTTTGAGAAATGTTCATTGCATACTTGAAATTTCAAACGTACGTGTATCTAATCTGTTGTAAAACATGTTGTTATTTTTATACTTTATTTGTATCTTCCTCCAAAATTGTCAGTCAACTTGGAGAGGTATCATATCTGGTTCACCGACAAATGCGCGATGGACAAAAGCACGACGACGCGTTCTGTCCCTAACTCTAACCCTAACCTAACCCCTAATCCTAACTCTAATCCTAACCCCAATCCTAACCTTAACCCTAACCCTAACCCTATCGCGCATTTGTCGGATCATGATCATATCTATCTTACCATTTGTCAAGAATTAAATTCAACGACTCAAAACAAAATTTAAATACAAAACAAACTATAGTGATATTTTAATATATAATTGTCTGTCTTATGCACCTATCTGTAGTGCTACATTTATTAAATAATTGACTGCACAGAAAACTTTAGTGACACTTTTTTTTTATATAACTGACTACACAAGAAACTGTAGTAATATATTAATTATATAACTGACTACAGAACAAACTGTAGTGATTCATTTATTGTTTGATTATGTGTAAATAACAACAAAGACAATAACACTTTCTGTTTGAAAAATATATTTGAATTCTATTTTTATAAACATTCCTTTCTTAATTAGATTGTTTCCTTGAGCTTTGTATTTGTTTTATTGCTTTAGAATACTGTGTATTTAGTGTTAAATAAAATATCCAGGTAATAAAACCTTCTCCAGTAAAAGAAATGCACATTTGTGTATTTGTGTGTTATGAGTGTAGTGTATACTTGTTATCACAACAGCACACGCATGCATTAAAGAAAGCAAATAACGCTTGTATGATTGTCTATCTGTAAGTGTTTGATGCAAGACCACGTGGAAAGTTAAGAAATTCATGTTTTCAGGTGACATCGCATGCCCTCCGGACAGAGGTACTGGATCAGAGTTTGTCCGGGCCCCCACAGTACCCCTTCCACCACAAGATTTAGCGTAAATAAGAAACTAGGAAACTAATATTGTTTTGTGGATACTTGCATTACTCCCAAACTCAGAGGGAGCATTGGTCGCTTCAGAAACAGTTAAATTCCTACACACATTCAAGCAGACACTCACAACCATTTTATAAACGGCAATCAGTTTTTTTTTCTTCCCTCATTCATCCAGGTAAACGCCCATCTATTCATTTACCGATACTCTCAGTCAGTCACCTGCACTCTCTCATTCACTCTGCCAGTTACGTGTGCTGTCAAATACTTTTAATTTTATAAAATTAATAATCACAATAATTAATCCTCTATCATTCAGAATAGTAATGCCAATTGACACAAATAAAACATTTGTCAGGTAGCTAATAAAATTGGTACTGTGTAAAGAACCTAAGTCAGATAGTAAAGAAATATGTAACAAATCTGGAATGTATTTACTATATATTCTTTATGTCTATTATCAGTCAGCAGTAAGGAAATGTTTAAAGTGGAAAACGTTTGATGACGAACATTTTTCAACAATTCAATTTATTATTCTTGGTCATTGATATTGTTGTATATTTACTCATGTTTAGAGTATTTCACTACTCATGGTACTCAAAATGTTCCTGTGTATATCCTTAAAGGTAAATTATTAAATGTAGAATCAGCGCATTTGTTAATGTAATTACCTTTATTTTTCGGCATTTAAATAAAACATGCTTCTTGTGATTAGATTTTTACCACGATACATTGTTAAACTACTTTGTGTAAAACGTTGGGTAGCATATTATTTTGATTACTTATGTGAAATTTCTTCAAAATTGAATATTTTCATTTACAATGAATATAAATTTTATTATTCACCATTGTAAGTAATATATATTTAATGTGCATGTATTCAATAACTGTGTGTAATTCTGCATTCATGTATGTAAGCATGTATACACACACACACACACACACACACACACACACACACACATGTACGTATAAGTGCATTTATGTATGTACATGAGTATATGATTAGACATGCCTGTATATATGTAAGCTAATATGTAACGCAGACATGTTCAGATATGTACATATGTGTGCATTTGTATGTGTATAAAATGTGTACATATATACAAGTATATCTATATATATGGCATGTGTGATTGTATATGTACCTATGCATATATATATGTATGTACACAAATATACAAATGCTTATTACAATTATGTGTACATGTGTGTATTTATGTACATTTGCATATGACTGAAAATTTTCTTAAGGTTCACCATGTAAAGTACATAACTCGTTCAGAATCCTGAGGTAACTCTTAAAAGTTATTATTAGATGTTTCTGAGATTAAGTTTTTTATTCTTAAAATGTTTATAAATGTATTATAAGTTCATGTGCCAATCAACAACTTTATCTTAGGTTTGAATTTGGTAAATCTTTAGAAGCTTTCAAATTAAAATGTTTGTTTAGTTGTAGGGGGTAAAATCTCTGTTAAAAGGTATCAACAATAAACAATGGTTGCAAATAAATTTTATAAAATGCTGTGTTTTAAAAGTAGTTTATTTTCAAGCATCTTTTAATGTTGGGTGCAAACTTAAACAATGGTAGCAAATTTGACTGTACAAAATAATATATAGGTTTATAATTGCATAATTAATATTCTACAAATTCCTTGCTTCCAAAAGTAAAATTATAAAGACATTCATTTTAATTAAAGTACAGTAAAATTAAATTAAACAGATGTTGCTGGTTTTTTTAACCAAATGCTTAGCAAAATATCCTAGAAACATCCTGTTTCAGCTTTATAAGAAAATTAGTGTGATTATCACAATCATCACAACCTTCTTAAACTGTGAATGTACACTTAATTCTTAACTAATCTGTCTGGACATTATAATAGATGTTCTAAATCAAACAAAACAAAACTGATCCATACTGTTTCTGTTCTATAAATATCACAGATGTAGATGATGTGCAGTGCACAGTCATATAAGTCTGTAAACCAACTCCAGGAACTACTTCTTTCCCTTCTTTCCTTTCTTTCCTTTCTTTCCTTTC
The DNA here is from genome assembly GCA_028829895.1 of Sinotaia quadrata. Lineage (NCBI taxonomy): Eukaryota > Metazoa > Mollusca > Gastropoda > Architaenioglossa > Viviparidae > Sinotaia > Sinotaia quadrata. The sequence continues at coordinate 71,515,130 of CM054177.1, forward strand.
TTTCCTTTCTTCTTTTTGGCAAAAGGTCCAAAACCTTTGCGGACCATGACACCACGCCACCATGCTTGCAGCTTTAACATACAACAAAAAAAAGAGTAAACTTAATTCTAAATATAAATAAAACAACAGAATAAAAAAAAGCAGGAATGACCAAACATACAACAAAAAAAAAAAGGAGTAAACTTAATTCTAAATATAAACAACAGAATAAAAAACAGCAGGAATGACCAAACATACAACAACAAAAGAGTAAACTTAATACTAAATATAAATAAAACAACAGAATAAAAAACAGCAGGAAGGACCAAACAACTGTGACCAAGATTTATAAAAAAAAGAGTAATATGCAAAGCAGAAGGAGTGAACATTGAAGGAACTTAGAAACAGTTTGAATGTATGACATCAGAAATATAAATAAGAATTACATGTATTACTAAAGCAGGCATGACTAATAAGTAGGAATGTATATCAGGAATAAAAATAAGAATTACAATGTAAAACAGTATAAATGTGCAGGACTGTATAACAGTAGATAGTGGATAGAAGGAATGTAAAACAGTAGATAGTGGATATAAGGAATCTAAAACAGTAGATAGTGGATAGAAGGTATGTAAAACAGTAGATAGTGGATATAAGGTATGTAAAACAGTAGATAGTGGATAGAAGGAATGTAAAACAGTAGATAGTGGATATAAGGAATGTAAAACAGTAGATAGTGGATATAAGGAATGTAAAACAGTAGATAGTGGATATAAGGTATGTAAAACAGTAGATAGTGGATAGAAGGAATGTAAATAATGATGACTAATAAAAAGTAATATAGTAGGAATGTGATGGCTGGAATGTAAATAAAAATGACCACTACAACAGGATTTTTTGTGTGAACAATGAATAACTGCTTAAAGTGCAGGAACATCAAATAGTTGAACTGTTCTACAGCACAAATATGTAAACACAGAAGGAATGTGACACAAAAGTTAAACTAAGAAAATTATATAGAAGAAGGAATGTGACACAGAAAGCAATACTAATAGGAGGATGTAGAAGCAGGAATGTGACACAGAAAGTAATACTGGCAGGCATATGTAACAGCAAGAATGTAATACAAAAATAATATTAAGAGGAGTATATAGAAGCAGGATGTGACACAGAAAGTAATACTAGCAGGAGTATGTAACAGCAAGAATGGGATACAAAAATAATACTAACAGGAGTATGTAGAAGCAGGATGTGACAAAAAAATAATACTAGCAAGAGTATGCAGAAGTAGAATGTGCTCAAACCAAAGTAATACTAACAGGAATATGTAGAAGAAGGGAATGACACAAAAATAATACTAATAGGAGTATGTAGCAGCAAGAATGTGACACAAAAATAATGCTAACAGGATTATTGCAGACGCAGGGTATGACACAAAAATAATACTAATAGGAGTATGTAGAAACAGGAAAAACTAATACTAACAGGAGTGTAACACCCAAAATGCAAATAGCATAAGTGATAATTAATTATTATATTTTTTCTTAATTTCTCTTAAATTTTTTAATTTAATTAAATGTTTGTTATTCTTGTTTTTGAAGATTTCCTTGTAAGGATATAAAAATAACCATTAAGAGTATTGATCAAATGTTGGACAGTCCAGTATAGTGACATCTGCTTGAGTGTGTAATCATATTATTTAGCAGACCTCTAGATGTTCATCTGAGGCATGCATGAGCAAATCACCTGTGGCCATGTTACTCAGCCTTCATAAATAGAAATAAATTCTCGTGAGCAACTGACTTTTAAAAACAAACCAGAAACCAGCTGGCATTGTTACGAGAATTCCTAAGACTGTTAATCTGAAAGATTATTCAGATGAACAGATGTCTCCCCACTTAAGAATCTAAAATAAGAGAAACACGTCTTGAGGGTCGTATGTCAGCCAGTCAAGTCAATTAGTATATGCAAGTATATAAACTAATTTATATAGTATATAGTCCTAATTTGAACAGACATTTGTTGGAGAATACATGTCCCAAATTTGTGGTTTGATTCAGTTAACAGCACATTGGGTATGTTTGGAATAGTTAATATTTGTTTTATAGAATTAAACTTTTCTTAAAGATCTTATAGTAATTAAAATTTGTTGAGTTAAGTTGTATAGTTATATTTTCCATTTCTCAGGAAACCATTTAACTTGTACGTTTGGAAAGAAAACTTCTCTTGATACAATTGTGTATTTAGCATGTATAGACATTGTCATTTTTGCTAAATGTGATAGATTTTAACTGTATTTTGTCTCAGGGTAATCTAGCAGTTATATATTTCCACCTATATGTTGTGGCTGAAAGAATGTATGGTTTACAGATACAGTGTGTACATGAATGTAAAAGAGAGAGATGAAAGAGGAGGAGCCTAATTATTTTCTACACATGAATTGACACCTGTGTTACTTAATTTTCTACAGTTGCTTCAATCCAACAATTGTTTACTCTTGGTCCTGTAACCAGAGTTATTCTGTGACTCATTCCAGTCCGATTCTAATGACTTCATTTCCAGCTGTTACAACTTCAGTGAACTGCCACCTATTCTTTTGTTTTTTCTTCAAAGATTGCAATGTACATTCTGCAGCAATCAGAGTATTAATCTTCATTGAAGACTTTAAACAAGTTTCACATTTACGTGCCAGTCATGCAACAGAAGCTCCTGATGAAATACTACTAAATGTCAGTATACCAAGAGCCGACTTGACACAAGATACATGCTGCAACATGCCAAGCAAGACAACTCCATCTATGCAACTTACATCAGGTGATTGGCTTCTCAAATCTAAAATCCTTTTTTGAATCCTTCCTGTGATTTCTTACTCTTCTTCAGAGTCTTAATCATTAGCAATTGACAAAGAATTCAACCAAATATCCTAAATAACATTTGTACTTCTCGAACAAGCAGAGATTCTGGAAATTATGAACTGAATTGTATTTGTCATAAACATTTCAAGAACTATAATTAATTGAAAATAGTAAACCAGATTTAATAATAGATTCTTTTTAATCCCTATGCTAGGTTGAAGAGACATTATTTCTTTTTCATTTTACCTGCCTTGTGATTACTATCATTATGTATAACTTACTATTTATTTAATTTTATTCATTGCAGTGAATAAAGTTGTTAATGTTAATTACACTTCCACTTCAGTGTTTTAGAAAAAGAAGGAGATATTCATGCTTAGGGGGTGGGGCTATCATTTTATTTGTATTAAGTCAGACAACAGCATATCTTGGGAAGTGTCCCCCTAAGTTGAAGGAGAGTGTGTGTAGGCAAGAATTCCTTTACTTTCTAAAAGTGTTCATACTTACAAGGGATGATGGGAGTTCTGAACCAGTAACACTAAGAGACCGACAGAATAAAGTATTTAATGGGTGTAGTCTCTGAGGTCTGATTGAGTTTTATCCATCTGCAAATTTATGAAGACCTGTATGGGTGGGAATTAGATATATTAAGGGTAGGGAGGCTAATCGTTTAAACCCCCCCATCACAAGTAGTATGCAGAAGCAGGAATGAGACACAAAAGTAATACTAAGAGAACTATGTAGAAGCAGAATGTATTAAAACAAAAATGTAAAAAGCAGCACTAAAGAACCATAAAACCAGTTAAAAAGAAAGTAAGTAAGATGACATTAAAATATCCTCAATGCTGTGCAGGTATTTTGTATTCAATATATAGTATTTAAGTTGATGAGATACCAATGACCAAAAATGGTACTGATTAAGCCAACATAGAAGATGATGGTAGATAATACAGATGATGGTTGCAATATTGACATATACAGCTTACCTTGATAGAAGACTTCAGTTCAGTGGCCTCCTGCTCAAGTTTGCGTCTTGCCTTCTCTTTCTCAATTCGGTCCTCTACAACCACTTGCTCATATTCTTTGTACTAGAAACAGCACAACACAGGTGATGCATGAGCAGTTCATAAAGAAGACAAGTGCACATCACATTATGACAAGAACAGATATGTACACAGTACACAATAACAATTCACTGACCTTACAAAACTTGCAACAATTAATCAAGCCAATAACAATGCACACAAGCTAATGACAATGCAAACTTAGAACAATTAATAAGTGTAAATACATATAAATATCCATATGTATACTTCTGCATATTAATATTTAAAGTAAAAATAAACAAAATGTCCACATAAAGACAGCCAACCAGCATTTCACTAATAAATTCTCACAGAGTAATAAGCATTTAATTTTGCATTATAAAAAAGTAATATATGAATATAAATTCACAAATACCTTTTTCTGTTCTATACTTGCATATTTTAAATAAATAATATTTTGCTTTCAGTAGGAGAATATTTAACACAACAATTAATACCATATATAAAGCAGTTGTAAGGAATTTAGGAACTTCTTGTTTGCCTGAGAAGTAATAAATATAATGTGAGAGGTAATGAAAGCTTTATTCCTTCATACTCAGCAATTCATTACAAGAGTTGCAGGTTGGTGTATTTCTTTTGTGTAAACTATTTAGGTGTTGTTACATATTGCTCTGTCAACACACATTTCTTAGCTTTATGTACACTAAATATGCATCTCCATTTGCCTAGGTAGTTTGTAATAATTGAGTGTTTGTAATGCACACAAAATATTTATTGAAACATTGCTTAATTCATCACAACAATTCATTATCAATGAATAAGGAGTTTTCCAGCAACTGAACCTAAATGATTTAAAAACTGGTTCAAGATCAAAACAGACAAGGAATTTGTTTGAGTTGAAACAAGACCAAAATGAACACAAAGTTTACAATGTTGAACCAAGAGCTGTACTGATTCAAGGCTAAAATCAACAAAGAGTTTATTGCAGCTGAAACAAAGACAGAACAAGGGAGGCTACAAGAGAAGTACAAGATTCAAGATAAGAATTACAAAGGAATTTATTTGCATTTTACATGGAGATGCATTGTGTGAATAGACTATTATTTCTACAAATTGTGCACTATGATGCTTATTTGAAGTATGCTAAACACCTGACATTATTTCTAGCGAACCTACTTATAAAACTATTATGCTGAATGTTTATATTGGGCTAATAAATACTGTAGCAGGAAACTAAGTTGAGTTGAATGTAAGAAAGGTTGGAGTTAAAAAGGAATAAACTAGAAACTCAGCATTTGTTCCCTCATTATATTTTTCAGGGGAAAAAAAACACTTTCCTTGTAATAAATGAATCTCCTGGTTCACTGATTATAAACTGCTGACTGGTGGACTTGATAGGTGTCAGTCACAGTATATAAATGTGGAGAATACACTACACTCCATTAATGTATGGTGGCAAGATTTGCTGACTACACTGAGCAATTTCTGGTACAAGGAAGTTACTGGAAATTGAAGGAGCTGGTACGGCAAAGAAGCAACCAGGAAGCCTCAAGAGAATAGCAGCGAATCAGTGTTCTACAACATGTAGAGGGGGATTCATGTGGAATTGACATAATAACTGAAAAATAAACTTGTGGCTTTGTTACAAAAAAGCATGCAAAAGACTAATGAGACAGCACCTAAATCAAGTTATGTAAAAACTATTATTGCTTATCTCTAATAACTCCATTTCTCTGATAAGAACTATCCTGTGGTTTGTATTGACACTAATCTATTGAATTGTGTTTTAGGATATAAGACTGTATAGATATGAAAATTATTCAAATGTGGTTTCATGGAAATACTGATGTCAAGTAATCTTTTACATTGTATTTGTTATATGTATGTTTGATTGTTGATTTAATAAATTTATAGTTAAATTTATTGACTCTCTTATGCATATTGATAACCTTATGTTGGAGAAGAAAGTGTGTGGGTGGGGATCGCTAAATACAGATTAAAGATGGATTTGTCTTCTCCTTTAGTAAGAAGTTTTCCACCTGCGGAAATATTGTATGATGGTAAATGTTTGTTGTGGAAGAGAGAAAATGTTTACACTGCCTGCATATCTACCAAGTGAGAGAGATGAGTGGTGTCTTCTGGAGAATTATTAATAACATAAATAAGATTCTCAACACTTGTAATTAGTTATGGATGATTAATTAATTAATAATTATCATAACAATTAACTAAGTGGTGTAGGAGTCACAGACACTAACAAGGGCAACAGGTGATTGAAGAAATGGAAAAGACATTAAAAGACATTAACAAGGCAACAGGTGCTTCATGACATGGAATAGACAACAGATGCAACAAGGGCAACAGATGAATGAAGACATGGGAAAAAACATTAACAAGGGCAATAAGTGACTGAAGACATGGGAAAAAAACATTAACAAAGGCCATAAGTGACTGAAGACATGAGTAAAAACATTAACAAGGGCAACAAGTGACTGAAGACATGGGGATAAAACATTAACAAGGGCAACAAGTGACTGAAGACATGGGGATAAAACATTAACAAAGGCAACAAGTGACTGAAGACATGGGAAAAAACATTAACAAGGGCAACAAGTGACTGAAGACATGGGATGGACACAAACAAGGGCAGTGATTCAGACATGGAAAGGACACAAACCACTTTGGTAAGTTCCTGTAGCCTCTCCAGATCCTTGGCTTTGGAGGCTTTGAGCACATCTAACTCATGCTGTTTCGCATCCTTGTCTTTCTCATACTTTTCCATCCAGTGCTCCTGTTTTTTGCTTAGCTCCTGTGAGTAAATAACAAATGTCCAATATTAAGTAGTATATGCACATCACACATCCAACATTAATTAGTAATAAAAACAAGGATCCAAGATAATTAGTATGCACACAAGTGTTCAATTTCAATTAGTAATACAAAGAATGTTCGATAGTAATTAGTATACTCACATGTCCAATAGTAATTAGTATGTGCACAAGTGTTCAATAGCAATTATTTATACAAACAAGTATCCAATAGTATTAGTATGCTCATATGCATCTTCAATAGTAATTGGTATGCCTACAACATATGTCAATTAATAATTAGTATCCAGGCAGCAAACATCTACAGGTAATTAGTATACATACGTGTCCAACAGTAATTAGTTCAAATACAATATATATCTAGTATTGATTAATATATATACAACACATATCTCAGTAAATAGTATATGCAAAGCATGTTCAGTTTTGTATACATACAACACAAATGTCCAAAAGTGTTTCATAATATCTACATCACAAGTATCCAATAGTAATTAGTACATTTATATACAACACAAGTATGATATAGTTATTTAGTATACATACATTTGCATCCATAGTTAACACAGACAAATACACAGATAGATATTATACTTATGTTTGCAATTGTATTTAGTACACAAAACCCACATTCAATAGTAATAAATATATGTAATATGCATCCAATTGTTTCTCACTGTTGAAAAATCATTACTTTGCAGTGCATTAAAAGTTCTGTAATAAATCCATGTGTACTAACATTTAATCATTCACCCTCAGAATCAGTTTGTTTTAACAACTATAATAATGGTTGATTGGTTAAGAAATTAAAAAAAGAAGTACTTTCATAACCTACACATTCTAGGACTTTATTTTCTTCAAAATAAAATCTCACTTTTCTGCCAATGACAAAATGAGAATGCATTGAAAAATTAATATGCAATGTTAGTATTGTTGAGAAGATAACTCTATTTGCATTTTGAATGTTATTAGTAAAAATGAAAATGTGCTTTGTTTAGCTTTTATTGTACTTTTATTTGACATGAACAGCAAGTTTCTGAACATTTTCATTACAAAGCAACATATTTATCTTGAAACATATTTCTTGCATAAGTAAGAAAATAAGAAACATTACTTCTTTTTCTTTCATCAAAAGTGTTTTAGTTCAGAAAGGATATACACATCTCTATAACTTTTACAGCACATGGGAAAAATAATATCATCATATGGGATCAATTGCTGTATGTGTTTTACTTTAATTTTAGCTTTGTTGGATTTAATTAAATCTCAACCATATTAGCTTTCCTCATGTGTGCCTGTCTGCGTGCATGTGTGTGTGTGTGTGTGTGTGTGTGTGTGTGTGTGTGTGTGTGTGTGTGTGTGTGTGTGTGTGTGTGTGTGTGTGTGTGTGTGTGTGTGTGTGTGTGTGATGTGTGTGCATGCAAGTGTATGCAAGAGTTTGAGTGTGAGCAAATGTATGTATGTATGAATGTGTACTAAACATAAAATCCAGAAGATAAAATGAAATAAAAAGATGTGTTTTCTAAATAAATATACTCATTGTTAAAGTAATAATTACTATAATGCTAATCAATAAACACAGAAGAGCATTCAGAATTAAATTTAAAATAAGATATTATTATATAACTGTTCCTGAATAAAGAAAACAGCAGAAATACTAAATATTTTAATCAAAGATTTTAAATAGAAACACATGCCATTTTCCATCTACATTGATTTTTGAAACATAATTTATTTTTAAAATAACCATTTTTAATAGATTAGAACAGATTAAAATGACTGATATGAGACTACATTTTAATACTGCTGAATGAATTCAAACTTTTAAGAACATTTATCTTTCTGTAACACATGTACATGAAATAACCCAATCACCATACACTACTTACAGTTATATGTGTCCGCAAATATGATTCAACTTCTGAATTTGCTCTGTTCTCTTCATCAATTTTGTTTTGAAGGCGCTGTTAATAAAATGTTTTTAAAATATGTTATTATTTATTTCAATTTTTTTCAGTTCCAAACACTTTACAATTTTTACTTTGGATTTCATGTGATGATGCTGTCAGTATGTGCTGGCATTCACAATGGTACAGCAAACAAAATAAACAAACAGACAATCTTGCCAAGGCAGGTAAAATTAGTAAACACTCAATCAAAACAAGAATGCAAAATAATAAATAAAGAAAAATTACAGAATCCACTTTTGCAAGTCCTTGTGCAATTTATTATTCTTTTTACTTTTTGTCTTTCCCTTTTACTGTCTGTCATGCTTACTTCTGACATGCACTCTCAGACAAAAATGTAAACAAGCAATTAAGCTAATCAAACTTTAAGAGAAAAAAGCATGCAGTTAATTAAATAAGGTGCATGTCTGTAATTCTTCAGGTGTGCATGTCTATGTGCCTTTATATCTAGAATTAAAATTTAAACAAAAAAATCTAACTGTAACATCCCTCAACTCATTTTCTTCTCATGTGAAACCACTGACCTCATAATATTCAAAATCAAGCACTTTTAAAAACTAAAATCATTTAAGCTGCCACACTAACCATAGTCCTACTCTCTGACACTCCCAGCATACTCACTTCAATCTCATCCCTCAGTTCTTTCTCATATAGTGCACATCGTTTCTGGGTTTGTGTCACGGCAACCTCAGCACACTTTTTGATATATTTTCCCTCCATGCTACTCTTGGCTTTCATTTCTTGGAGCTGGTCCTTAAGATGTGAAATCATCTCATTGCGTTGCTGCAGTTCAGTTTCCTTCTCAGCTTTTAAGTCCGTAATTTGTTTCTGGAGTTGTTTGACACGTTTGCGTCCATCCTCTTCTCTGAAATATAGGCAATTTATACCTTTCAAAACTGTTCTCTGTTACATGCATTAAGAAGAGAAGGAAAAAAACATGAATGACCCTCCTTCATTTTTATAATGCAAAGAAGTGTGTATTGCTAGCATTCCACAATTCTGATTAACTCACTGAGAATGTAAATGGGTTAATAAATATTGTGTATTATAAATGTGTAATTAAAAGAGAGAAAAAATAAATTACTGAAACTTTTCAACAGAAAAACAATAAGATATGTACAAATATTTTCAGGAACACTTTCAGCATGGTAATAGTAATGCAGAGTAATGTAACCACAACAATTTTCAAACTAACAAAAGTTCATTTTCAAACTAATCCAAATCTAAATGAAACTTAATAAACTGCAAACGACTGAAAAAAAGTTTTTACTTGACTGATGGCAATTTTTTTTAATGATAAAACATAAGATAAAAAGGTAAGCAAACAAACAATGTGAATCAAATTAATTTAATGAAAGAAAATCATAAATTTGTCTCAAAAAATTATAAACTTTACATTTTAAGGATATTTGCTAACTAAGTCAAAGGAAAAAATGTGATGGTCAAAATCAGAGTTTTTGCTTCAACTAAATGAATAGATCAAAAGATATTTTAATCAATACTCTTTCAGACTCATGGTTTCAGAATTAAACTTTGCACTTCAGTCTACATGTATACCCATAGTATATATTGTTTAAAATATAATGTAATTATTAAAAATAAGCAATCATCCCAGAAACATATATGCATATCAAATAACTAACATGACAATGAGTCACCCTTTGAACTCTCTCTCTCTCTCTCTCTCTCTCTCTCTCTCTCTCTCTCTCTCTCTCTCTCTCTCTCTCTCTCTCTCTCTCTCTCTCTCTCTCTCTCTCTCTCACAAGATTTACCTCATCCAAGCTGATATTCATCTACTCCCATTCAAAACAGAGAAATGTAGACAGAAACAAAACCTTAATGAACAATGAACAAAGGAATGTCTAATGTGCAAAGCAATAAGAAGTGACAAATAACAGTATTTCCTGCACCCAGAATCAGATCAACTCATATGAAAAGGAGCTAAGAATAAAGAGGATGGGGAGATGAACTGATACTTTAAATAAAGAAGTTAGATTTAAGTACCTGAATCAACCCTATCTTAAAAATAATATATCTTCTTTTGTCTTCTGAACTTTAACACCATGCATGTAATCTGCTTGGTACTCCTTTAGGCAAATATTTCCACTAAAATAACATTCTGCTTTGTACATTTGGATTAACAAATCTAAAGAGTGCTAATATTAAGAAAATTAATAAAATAATTATTAAATAAAGTTAAAAATGTTTACTCAGTTGAATTGGGCATAACATTTAAGTTTGATTTTTCTATAGTCTTGTGCTTCTCCTGAGGGTAATTACACTTCACTTCACTTGGTTGGGAAACACTTCTTTAAGATATAGAATACAAACACAATTATAAAATACAAATGAGTGTATATAAAATTCAAAATACCCAGAAAGCTAGACCTTACAGCTAGACAGCCTTCAATGAAGCAATTCATTTAAGTAAACAATAATAGATGAATGATAAAAATAAGCTTAACATCAACTTAAAAGAATGGATGGTGCTATCTGAATCTTCATCCTAAGTAATTATTTCTGTTTTGTACATATAATATATCAAATAAAATACTTTGATTTCCCTGTTCTTCATTAGTTACTTTCTTAACAATTGTTTACAATGTTGAAATTTTAAGGCAGACAGGACTAGAAATGGAAAGATTTAATAAATCTAAAATGTTTATTTTTTCATTCTTGGTCACTAGAGTAAGAGGGTGGCGACAGATTAGGAACGTAATCAAGTTACTCAAAATTACTCTTGAAAATTACTCAAAAGCCAAAAATTACAAATCCAGAAGAGAACTTTTGAAGAACATTGGTACCTTTCAGAAATTAGAGGAATCACACAAGTATACATACTGGTGAAAAATAATAAAAACATTTAAAAGCCTTAGAAAAATTACTTTTGTATGGTCTTTTGAAGTGATGCTTTTCTGAATTTTGCTGCTTCAACTGCTTGGACCAGAGCATTGAAACTACGATTCTGTGCAAGTTCAGCCATGGTGTTCATTATAACAGTCTCTGCATAAGCCCTAGTCACAAAAATCAATAAGTAAATAATAACAAGATAAGTAGAGCTAATCATAAAAATCAAGTAAATAATAATACAGGATAAGTAAAGCAGAAAACAGAAACAAATCATGATGATGATAATTATAATCATACACTATATAAACTATCATCAACTAGGATTTCACCAACCATATATATAAGTATGAACATTTTACAATATACAATTTGCCTCATAAAGTCTTGGGTATATGTGGCTTTAAAAGGAAAAAAACATTATAGCTCATATGTCAGTTTTTACTTAGAACCACTTTTCAATTTTTCTGCATGCCATTCTACTGCAGCAAAAACATGTGTTTCCTTTTCTCTTGAGTACACATACTGTTAATATAAAAAAAAGTGTCTATCACATTAGCTATTTTGTCAATCAGTATAACAATCACCCCCATTCTGTTTATTGCAGTACACATAATGTTATGTATATGTCTTGTGGCTCAGAATTAGTGGAATAGTGTTCATTTTTTTTCAATTTCTTCACATGATGGCCCATGCGTGCAATTATGAAAAATGTCATACTAGTGCAAAATTATTTGTTTAAATGCTATTTATTGACATTCTTTGAACTGTACTGACATTCAAAAGAAGAAAGGATGGTGTATTGATTGTGTGTGGAAACCGTTTCATTTCTTTATAATAACTTATATTAATTCTAATTATTCCATAATATTATTCTATAATTCACTGTAGTTATTAATACAGTATTTCTATTTTCCTTTTTGTTTTCCTGTGCTTGCTAAAAGAAGAAATATATGCAATTTAAATGATGAGTACCAGAGGTAGAGTGCACAACACCCCATTTTCCTATATTTTCCCATAGTTGACTGATGAGTGGGCTTTTCAAGAGCATAATTCCTCAGCCCACAAAGGGATTACAGTATAATGCAAGAATTAATATAAATAGCTCATGCAGAAACTTGTAAAATGTTAAATGTACTCAGGCAGGAGGACATTCTGCCTAAGTGTTTTATACAATGTGTAAATGACATCTTAGTCTTTCTTTTCAAACTGCAAGCAATTTTTTATACAAAACAATCAAGTTCTGATAGACAACTTAATAGTTAAAAATGTATGAATCAAGTAAGCCAAAGATGAACATCAATGAACATTATACAATTATCTAATTTTAGTCTTTCTGCTCTTAATATCAGTCTATTCATCATGTATGCTGATTATATGCATGTAGTAATATTGTCCTTGAGAATACTGGATAAATATAGCTTGAAGCTCTCTCTAATTATTTCATTTGCTTACTTACTTTTTAAAGAAGTCTTACCTTTTTACTGGGTGTTTGTGTATGTGCATGTTATTTATATTATAGTAACATTAATTGATTTATGATTTGATAATTAAAGACACCACAAGAAGAGACTGAAGAGTAATAGCTCTAATATTAATGTAGAGAAAAGTACATTCTTTCCATATAAATATCTTTGCTAATTAAAAATTATGTTTCATCAAGACAGATTATTAGTCAAATAATGCAAGTTATGTCTCAAAGAAGTATGTACATGTACTTGTTAATTAAATCAGCAATGCCCTGTCAACAAAATGTAATTTTTCATTAAAAAATTTGAAAAATAAATCTTTTGTAACTTTATGACATGCAGTGAGTTAAGAAACTAGAAGCTAGATGATGTTTTAAGGTCAATACAAACTGATGATGAAAATATAATCTTTGAAATCCTGCATCCAGCAAATGCTACCTGTCTTCTTGAATCTTCTGAAGGTTATCACCAGTCAAAGGATTCTGTCGCAATGTGCGACCGAAAACATGAGTGGAGTTTTTCAAGTCCCCTCCAACATTGTTTATGTTCATGTGAGCAGCCCTCATTTTCCCTGAATTCCTTGTGGTTGACAGCAGATCTTTCTTTGTGATCAGTGCTTCCTGAAACTTCTCCTCAAGGTTCTGCTGGCCTTCCACAAGATGTGAGATTTCATCACGAACAATCTGCACAAAAGCATTTTCACAAGCTAAGCATGACTGATGCCCAGTGATTAATGAAAACAGAATGAAAAAGTAAAAATGTCACGTACAACTGGCAATTGATTATATAATAAGCATTCAAACAAAAATGGGCAAAACAGGTCTAGATGTAGGATCCAAAAGTGCTGTGTAAATAATATAAAGCAAAAGAATGAAAAATTATTTTTTAAAAGTGTACTATGATTTTGGAAAGCAGAAAAACTTTCAGTGCAAGGCTAACCATTATTCAGGAGAAATTGTGTTCATGAACAAAATCTAAGTTGATGATTTCAAAATGAAAATATAGAATAACTTAAAACTATTTCCTCACATGGGGTATAAACATCTTCAGTGCCAGATAAAACTATGCCACTCAATCAGTTTTACAGTATATGGGAGATAACTGCAAAATTGGCTGAATATAATTTTTTTCATTTCTTTCTTTCATCATTTATTCAGGTATTGATAACAGAATATTAGTGATATTAAAGAAAATAACAACTAACGACAATAACCTTTTTACATTAAAGTTAAAAGTTTCAATATTTTGATCATTGAAAGAGTTAAGAATCCATAATAATTTTAAATTGAAAATTTCTTGACATCTGCACTAACATTTTATTCTACTCTACCACCAATAAACATGTGGAAACACAAAGATCATATAAAGTGCATACTTTTATTTTCTCTTTAGAAATGAGAGACATAATTTCTCTTTACACTAATTCTCTAAAGAAGGATATATGCACCAAGCACAAAGGTGCACATATTACTAAAAGCTGCTGACTATATGGAAGAATTAAAAACCCAACTAACTAGATGATGTAAATAAGAATATCAATACACTGCAGTCTACCTCAGCTGCATTGGGTCGAAACTCCAAAGAAGCTGGCATGATCTGACCCAGGATAGCAAGCTGATCCACACAGTCTTCAAATACTGTTGCCACATGAATGGCTTCCACTGCTTCCAGCAGGGGAGAATTAAACAATTCCATCTATTAGATAAACAACAGGAAAGAAATGTTCTTCAATCCACATGCTTAGTTTTTAAAATGTTAAATGAAATTTGTACTTCACTGTCAACTGATCAATGTTCACTTGTTTATCAGAGTCCATCTACATGTACTTGGAATGTGCCATCTTTGGGGCTTATACACAAAAGAGAAGAGGATCATTGTTTCAAGAGTGCTCTGCAAAACACAGCAATTTCATCAATACTAAACAGCACTGTTGTTTCTGTGTCACTGTTTATCCAAACTGTCCAACTGTGTTGTATGCTGATTCATCGCTGTGTTATTATTAAATTATCCATTTTAATTTTCTTATATGTCTTAAACAGTTTTAATATTAATCCTTGCATGTCCAATGTGGGCATGTATAACCCACCTCCAAAATTCAATATATTCAAGGGCAGGTAACTTGCACAAATCTGTCAAGCACCACTTGACAAAAATTAGTGACAAGAAAAAGAAAAAAAAATGACAGGCAGAGACTTAAAACATATTTGTGCATTTTATGTGCAAATGTTTAAGTGCTTAAATATTTATAAGAATGAGCATGGTATTAAGTTCATAATAATAATGTCAAAAATATATTTTGCATGCATTAAATTACTTTATAAAGAGATATACAAGTATCTGCAATTAATGTTTTAATTAATTATTTATTATATTAATTAATTTATAGATATACAATTATTTGCTATTAATATTTGTAATTAATTATTTAACAGATTAACTGATTTATAAGATATGTATATTTCTGTGCAAAGATCAAGAATGTTTTTCAATATACTTCAACCATAATAAATATGTCATTCAATGTAAATAAAGATATTTATTTTAAATCATACATGAGTAAATATCAGTTTGTATTGCTAAAATAATAAACAAGTTAAAACATATTTCATAGCATAGTATGTCAGCGTGTTTTCAATACTAAAAGCATATATTTAGTTAAACTTAAAGATTAATTTAAACTTGTTCCAAATTCATTATAATATTATAATAATTATAATTATTACAAATAAATTATGTAAATTTATAAATGATGACTACATAAAATGAACAAGCAACAATCAAAGCCAGTTAAAATATTCAGCCCTACACACACATGGACAATGTAGTATAGTTTAATTTAATCAGTGTTCATGAATACGACATCAGTAACTGTTTATATCCAACATCCAAACTGTTTTGTCAGACAAATAATTTTGTAATATATTCTCTGCTTACCACAAATTTTCAAATAGTCAAGGTGTAGTGTAGTAGTGAAAATAAACATTTCATTTTTAAACATAAGATGCAATTTCATTTACAAAAAGTGTTGTAACTATTTTTATTGATCACTTTCAAGAAGATTTTTAATTTTATATAACCAAAAAATGCATTTCTCAAAATGGGGTAATAGAGTGACCTGACACTTTATTAAACTTTCCACATATGCTGAAGAATATATTTCCAATTCTTTTCTAATATTTCTAAACATTTGCTTTTTTACCTGATCACACAAAGTATTGAACACATCAAAGACAATACCCCAATTCTGACAAATTTTCCTATGATAACTCCAATTAAATAACTATATGAATGGTAAACTAAATCTCATTTTTATCATTTAGCTTATGACCAGTCAAGTAAATGGTAAACATCAATCAATTTCAATTATATCTATAGTACTGTAATTGTATGTGGTCAGAAAAATAACATGGTTATGAATGTATCACACGTTTATATTTTTATAATATTAAATTATTATCAATATTCAGGCAACAAAATTTATTTTCTTTTGATGCTGAAAACAAAGGCTTCCAAATATTGCTTGACTCTTGAATAAATTTTAAGATCAGCGGTTCAAAGTCAAACACCCAATTCCTAGTTCAAGATACTGAGTTTATTACTTTTTGTGAACTGTGAAGTACATATGATGTTAAATTAAGTTAAAGAAGTGCTAATATAACTTCACATTATTATTATGTAATCCTCACTGCTTTCAAGGCTTGATTCATTAGTAAACAAACACTTGTCTTTATTATAAATGTTTTTCATTACATTTTCTTTTTTCATATATAATTGAAAGCATTTTAATTTATAATAAAATATTATTCAGTTGAGTTTTTCCCCAGTAAAATATCTTTGGTAATTACAGATTAAAACAAAGTAAACAAGCATATATTGCTAGTTTTGTGTAATAATGACAAAATAAATTATTAAAATATTAGTATAGAAAAGATTGTTATTTATATATGTTATGCAGCAAAATCTATAATTTATCCATAAACAGATATGATATTTAGTAAAGATGTTTTTACCTTGTGACTTTGAATCAATATACATGTATATAATACAAATTTTGTTTTGGTCCATTTCAGGATTCAGTATTGCTTAAAAATAAAATAAAAATAATAAAAGCCATTATGAAAATTTTATTTTTTTTATCACTGCATTTTAGTATTTTCTATTCCATTAGTAATATTCATAAATTGTCTATTTTTAAACAAATATTACACTTAGGTTAATAAATAATTAAAGTTGAGAAATTTTAGCAAATCTATAGCATTAGCAACTTTTAATTCCCAAAATAAAGGTTCTACAAAAACAACTATATACTCTTGAACATACAAGAAGATGAACAGTATTAAACCTTGCAGTTTGAAGAGAGGAATTTCCAATCTGCATATTTATGTTTTGTTAGGCACTAGGAAATGCAAATGAAGAGGTCTGCAGACATTAGTTAAGGACAGATTTGGTGACAAATTTGGTTTCTGAATATCTCAGATCTCAGCATGTACCTGACTGACTTTTTTTTTTTTAAACTAGACTGGTTTGTTCTAGTTAGTAGGTTATATGCTTTCTAAATCATAGCATGGAGTTACTGACAAAGATTCTGCATGCTCCATTCCTTTGCAATGTATAGTCTCTCAATTCATTGGATGTTTAGATCTAATAAATTACTGTTGAAATTTTGATTGGATATTTTTATAATCAATTTGGCATTGGAGGTGTTTTTTTTTTTAAAGCCTAAAAATAAAAATTACTTCTAAAGTTCTATAAACCTAAAATGTTGATATATATATATAGACTTTTAAAGAACAACTTTGGGCTGCTTTTCATAATTTGTTTAACTGGTTAGTACACAATAACTTTAGCTCTACGTGGTAATACTGTAACAGCATATTACACATTCTTTTGTATAATTAATGAGTAGGCCTATGTTTGACTTGACATAATGCAACTTTAATTTCTTTATTTTATAGCAAGAGCAAATAAAAATAAGTGTCCGACAGAGGTTTAACGCCCCAATACCAGTCTTATATTTTTTTTAGTTGGACAAAAAGTACTAAGTATCCATGGGTACAGGCGACTGAAATTTTAAGATAAGCAGAATAAAAACAAAATAATACAATCGGATTATCATCTTCAGAAGAAAACATTGATTACTTACTTTGAAGTTTTAAATTTCTTTTTATCGTTTTGCTTAATTTAGGTTTTATCCTTGCTTATTTTAAATCTCTTGCATTGTTTAAATGGTTGCCACCTCTTCTGCGCAGCCGTCAAATCCATCATCCGGTGTTCAGCAAGTAATTGTTTCGAAGAATGTTTTGAATAGTTAAAAAAGAAAAAGGAAAAAATATAATCTATATAAATTATTGAAATATGCTAGATTTGTATAACTTCAAATAAATAACTTTATACTTTGAGTAACCACTACCATATCACGAGTCATGCGCATGTGCCAACTTTTCTTCCTTTTCCTGCCTTGACTTTAATAGAGGTAACAGAGCAAAATTTTGTTAAAATATTAAGTAAACTGTTTTTCTACAATAAATATGTTATTGAATTATAATGAACAGTTTATATTACTTGTTTATATTTAATTTAGAATATGTTATTTTGTTCGATGTTGCTCTGTAGATGCAATTTAAAAGTGATTTAGAAAAAGACGCGTTTGTCATGTGAAGTAGTAAACACGATTGGGAAGGCGAGTGGTTGAATGAATGTATAAGTGAATAAATAATTAAATTATACGAATTAGATTAAGGTAGTTTGTTGTTAATTTTTATATCGATGGATCTATTTTTTAGTGTGTATCTACTAGTGCTAGTGCTTATTAGTACATACATCTAGTAAAACAATACTTCATATTTCGACAGCGGTGTTTGTCATATTTTTGTTGCTTCAAATCAAAATATGCAGTAATCTTGAAAATTTATTTTCTGTTTAGTCTGTCAAGATGGCAGAAACACCGTCTCCTAACCCTCCTAAAAAGTCTGGTCGGTAAGTTGATTCCTTTCATTGAGTTAACGTACAAGTGATTGTACATGAATATCCAATTACAATAGACCTCTAGTTTGATTGGCAGTAGAGCTATCAATATTTTTCCAAAATGCTGCCCGGTACCCGTCCACATTTTGAACGGGTACTCATTTTTTTCTACTTGATATTGTATAAATGTTTTATGCTCAAAATGTGTGTTTTGAGATATTGTCCATTTCTATTTATGTAGAACTAGAAGTATAAAGAAATTACAGATTGGGGCAGGGGGGGCAAACTAAAAAAACTAAAAAGAGATTTTTTTTTCACTGTAAAACGATGTTCAAATAAGAAACAGAATGGGAAAAGATTTTTTTTTAATATGAGCAAAAACGAAATAATAAACTAATTATTAAGTTTATTAAACAGATCGCTTGGAATAACTGAAATATTGAAAAAAAATAAGCATTATAGTACTTTTTATGCATGGATTCCCTGATACCTGAACATTTTTTTCAAGGGTATGAAGGTTGAGAAAGTGTGCTTTATTGTATTTTTCCCCTCTTCTTTTATCATAGCCTATACTGCAAGGCTGTTTTCACTGGCTATAAACGAGGTCTTCGAAATCAGCATGAAAATACAGCACTTCTGAAGATTGATGGTGTGATTTCAAAGAAAGAGACTGATTTCTACCTTGGCAAGCGATGTGCTTACGTTTATAAGGCCAAACGGTAAGGCTTCTTTTTTTCTTTAAGGCCAAGCTCCTTCTGTAATTTTAATTGTGTGGGGAGATTGTGTGTATAATTGTGCGAAATGTAGTTTTTCATTCCATTCCTTCATTGTATGTGAATTTGAATCGTGTGTACGGTATATTAGAATTGCCATCAATTTCAAAGGCAACTACCATTAAAGTCTCCAAAAGATAAAATATTACATTTTTTTAACTCTGGGACAGAACAAATTTTGTAAAAACTATGTCACATTAGCAAGCCCAATGACAAGTATTGTCACTAAAGGTATTCTCTATTGTAGTGGAAATTTAAAATTTATGACAAATATAACAATTGTTAGTGCATGGCACAAGTTTAAAAATTAGTGCATTTGTCTAATAACAAACATAATTCTTTGTTTTCGACTTTTACAATTTTAAAAAGTTTTTACAATTTTACAATTTTTAAAAGTTTTCTTTCATTGACTGAGTATAATTAAAATAAACACTGGTTATTTTTTTGTCAGACATGACATTTTCTCTGTATTAGGCTTTGTACTTTGAAGTGGTTTCCATTAAACTTTGTTAAAAGTAGCTTATGCGTTTGAAAATATTTAAATAGAGAGATTTTTCTTTCACCACTTAAACATTATATAGTATGCAATATGATGGTATCTGCCTCATTAAAGTTTTTGTATCATCACTGTTGGAATGGTTACCATCACATAATCTCTGTACAAATGATTTTGCTCACTTCATTCCAGATTAGAATCCAGTGGCAAGCATGAATTAAAATTCAATGCGTGCAACAGTTAATTTATGCTGGATGGTGTATGCTTTTCCTTTTTTGATTTCTCATTAAATCTGTTTTCAGAAAGACTGCTTGCCCTGGCCATGACAAGGCTAGCCGCATGAGAGTAATCTGGGGCAAGATTACACGTCCTCATGGAAACAGTGGTGCTGTGCGTGCCAAGTTCAGGAAGAATCTGCCTTCTGTTGCCATAGGCCGTCGTGTGCGAGTTGTAAGTTTAGTTAAATTAATATAATTTGTTGTAGAGCAATAATTATTTCTTGATTTTACTATTTGAGGCTGCAATATTATTATTATTTCTATTAAAATGTCAGTTTCCATGAAGAATCTTCTGGATTACATAAAAATCTTATGGTTTTGGATCATTGATTTTATGGTCTGCTGTGGGTGGGGGGTTGGTAGGCAGGTCTGTTTCAATGCTTTCAATTTTAAGAGAAAACATTTTGAATGGACCCACCCTTCATTGTACACTTCTCCAGAGAATGAGCTGTATCTTAAGTAGAAAATATGCTTTCTTATTAAAAAGTTAAGCTTTTTGTGCATATAAAGTGGTACTTCAAACCTACTTATGTGTTATAATGTAGTTTTGAAGTGAAAAATATTGTCAAAATTGTGCACATTAGATACCTGATTAAATTTAATTACATTGAAAAATATGATTTGCAATAGTCTTTTACCCTCTGGCTTGTTAGTGTTGTCTGGGGATTGCATGTATCCTTGTTTGTATCAGAAAATTTGCATTTGTAACAAACGTTTTCTGCAAAAATAAATTTTCAAAGCATACAAGGTAATCTGACTTGGCATTAGAGGTCATTCACAAACATTCAGTTAAAACTGTATGTTGCTCACTGCAACTGATAGATCATTTGCATGTACTTGTTGGATCTAAGACACTTGATGTTTGATATGTTTGTTTTATTTACTTTTTGCAGATGCTGTACCCATCAAGAATTTAAGTGTCTTACGTTGAGTTCAATTAAAAAAAAAGAATCAAGGATCGAAGTTTATTTTATTGTTATGTATTTGCATTGGTGTCTGTGGCTTGTCAGTAAATGTGTATCTGGTTTGATAGACTACTTGCAAACGGGTTGGCTCTATTTGCTGAGAGAATTGGTTACAAAAGCGCACGCGCACACACACACACACACACACATATATATTAGCACAAGTGTTTTATTTCTTCCCTTACATCTAAATTTTTTTAATGTGTTAATCTTTGCACAATATTTACCAAGTGTTCTATGAGAATGAGTAAATTTTAAAGTAAATGCAATGTTTGCTGGACATCTTGTAATAATGCACATTTGCAAAACATATTGCAGGATTATTTGTAAAATATATAGAGCTCCAGTAATTATTATTCTGCAGCCTGTTGTAATTATGCTAGTACAGTGTATATATGAAGTTTAAAACATTTTTTAAAAAAGGTTATTTATCTTGGAATATGATAATTTGTAACAAAATTAATGGATTTTAAATATTAAAAAAATATAAGCATGCTATTTAAAAGCAACAACTGGTATTAATTTCCCATAACAATAGGTAATCCCACTCATTTTTTCTACTTGATATTGTACAAATCTTTTATGCTCAAAATACATGTATGTGTGTTCTGATGAAATAAGGTTGCACAGAAGAAGAAAATGATGATAGTTATTATAATTTCTTTTGAAATGTCAATTTAGTGTCGTTTGCAGTCAACATTTTTTAGATGTAACAAATGTGCACTTTGTCAAATTCAATGCAAGTAAAATATAAACCACACTGATCAACAGTCCAACATTTTAAATTAACATACAGACAACAAGAAAAAACAGACTTTGTGCAGAAATGAAATGTCAGTTTATTATATATATTGCAAAGGAAAACATACTTTGATTTCATAAAATTGCTTACAAAATGCAACAAACTGAAATATTCATGGCGTCAGTATAAGCAGCTGAAACAAAGTTATGTCAGCAGAATGTTATACTTTTAACTAAACAAATGTGTGCCACATTTTATTTGGTTTAATATTTTATAATTCAAATCTTACAACTATATGATTGGTAAAAAAGCACTCTATATACATACATAAAAATGTTCAACACATGCCATTACTATCCCCCAAAAAAAACAAACAAAATATACCGTTTTATTCTGAAGTTTTTGTGACCAAGTATTCATTCACTAATAAATAGTGCATAAAATCTGCTTTGCACATGTGTACATGATTTAAAGAAATATTTATATAATTATAATGTAGACTGTGAATAAAGATCGTTTCATTTTGTTTGATTTATTTATTTCAAATAAGGAATATGCACGACACACACGTACAATAATGTTTAAATTAATAGTGAGTCTTGAACAGAGGTAACGTACTTATTGATATGACTCTTTCGGCCGTGACGCTACTGATGAGAAATTTTCAAAGTAACCCAAAGGTATTTTCGTCAAACTTTACGGATGCAATAAAATCAAGAACATCTTTATTTTTATGTAAAAATCTTTAGTTCAATGTGAAGAAAACTGCTGTGAGATAAAGTTAGTAAATTTGCGTGCGAAGGTACATTTGTCCCCTGTAAAACAGCGACGTTGGGACTAATAAAAGAAAATGTTCATTCCCCAAATTGAAAAATTAATATTGATATTCCCCCTTCGTGTTCCCTCAGTATCTTGAAGCTTTGTATAATGAAAGCACATGAAACAAAAAGTTTTTTCTCTCTTCTGTCTTTCTCTGCTTTTTGTTTTAAATGAATAATTGTGAACAAGTAATAAGAAGCTATTCAGAAGTTACAAACCCTTTGTCAACCCAGCCCACCATTGCTTATGGCCAGTGGTAATGCTCAACACCTTGCACTCTTTAGTCAATTTGTATGCAGTACATTAATCTGCTGTCTTGAAATGGAGAGAACAAGGTTAATACCCACACTAAATAATGCACGTTAATTTCAAGATTAAGTGCGATAAATTTAAAATGGGTTCGTGGTGATTAGATAAGATAGCTACTACAGTTCTAGTAAATAGGAAAATTCTTCATCCATGTCTATATAGTTTGAATTGCGGTCAGTGACCGAAATCACCTCTTGTCAACAACAATGGCGGATTCTATCGAGGAACTTTGCATGGCAAGAGGCGAAGTCAAACCAGATTCCACTCTGCATCACATGCATCTTTCACAAAATAAAATACTATTTATAGATTGTGAGTGAGTTTAAATTGTTATTTTTTTTTCTTGTTTCAAACTTTAGAATTTTGCAAAAGAAGAGTATGTTGGATTTTAAAAAAATAATAATTTTGGTATAATATCCCATTATTTGCTAGCATTGAACATCTTTAAAACAACTCATTTACATTTTGAAAACAGATCCGTCTTGAAAAGTATGTGCCCTTAACCCCTTGAATTAAAATCTTTGATTTTTAAAGAAATTATCCCACTCCACCTCTTTTAAATAAAATGCTGTGAATATATCTTCATATATTCACAGCATTTTATTTCTTCATATATCTTCATATTACACAGTTTTGTTACTTTCGTATTTCACTACGGTATATTTCATTTCAGCTCCTTTAGAAAAATGCAGCATCCAGAGATAGGCTACCGGAAATTCTGATTTGGAGCACTCGGATATAGCTTATAACTTAAAGCTTTATTTAAAAAAGAAAAAATCGATCCAATTCTTGAATAGAGCTTATATTTTTGTTGTTGTTTGTACAGCTTTGTTTTAATATATTACGCTTGACAATTCCAATGTCCGCGAGAAATGGATAAATATCCAAGTATGAATAGATACGAGCATTCATAAAAATCATGTATGAAAAGATTACAGATATTACAAATATTAACTTTTAAGCTACTGGGGGGGGGGGGGGAGGAGGAGCATGAGAAATTTGATTAGAAGAATTGCCTATTATCTTGCTATACATTAACTCTTGTAAATATTTGAGTAACTCTGTAATAATTTATAATGTACCGTATTATTTGTTAAAGGCTGAATGACTGAAGCAACTCCACAGCTTTCACATAATTATCTTTCTGAAGTGCTGTGTTCACACAAAACACTAAAAGCAATCTACAGAGTAAATTGGATGACAATTTTGTTGGTTTATTTTTAGAATTTCATTCTTAATACATTTTTTTGTTTGTTTGTTATCAGATTCGTATGCATATATTATGTTTAAAATGTTCTGTGTCATAATTTCTATGACGCACCAGATGAGCCACCGGGCTGGAATCACAATCCATTTCTCGATCTAGTTGCTATTGCGACATGCATCTATAGCAGCCAAGAGTAGTTTTATATTATCACCCTTAGTGACAATCAAACGTGCCTTGGTATACAACAATAATAATCAAATTATCTGTTGATATTATGATGCCCGAAGTGTCAGAAGACATTCAGTTGATCATTTCTTTTCTTTGAATCAACATATTTATTTTAATTCGATTTACTTACCTTGTTCAAGAAGCAAGTAAATAAATAATCGTTAATTTTTATTTGATCCTGGTCACGTTTTAGCTAACATAAGGAACTTGATTCTGTAAACATAATCATTGAAGCCATTCATGCGCAACATACCATTAAATCTACCCACATGAGTCGATCAAATGTGTCTATTTAAATAAAAGTAATTTCTTTTAATCTAGAAAACCTCAGTGTATGTCTCTTGTGATAAAGAAACAAGTCTGTTTCTAATTATCGCGTATTCGAATGGCCGCGCAAATATCTTTTGTTTGCCTCTCATAGCAACGGAAGCAGAAAGCAACCGAGTTGTGACGTAGGTGGGATTTCGATGAATGGGAATCTACTACACAAAGAACCACTTTGTCCAGAACGGGTCTGTTTACAACAGAAAGTTATCTATATGTACCTTTGTGTGGGTTGACGTTGCAATTGAATGCCACAACAAAGCGATCGTAATTCAGTTACCTTGTCATTTTATATATGCATGATATGCTTGCGCTTCATCCGTGCCAACTCGTGTTTGTTTCGACTTGTGGTCTGATAGTAGTGTAATATTTTTTATGGGTTCCTGCCAAGGTTTCAAAATAATTTTTTAAAATTAAAACTAAGAAGACACTTAGCAACGTATCTAAATATGGCCAACACTGTACGCCGTTTCAGTTACATCATGAAATCCACGAACAAATGTGTAACATTTCCCATCACTCGCAAACTGTACTTCGGACTTCTTATACAAGTATTCTGCACACAGGGCCACAGTCTTGGTGCGAGCTCCAAAGCACTGGAGCAGGCTAACACTAATTTTAATCGAAATGGTTTGTCAATTTGCCCTTGGGTCTAATTCTGCACTTAGAAAAATTGTAGTTATATAGAGTTGTGATAATTTCTAAACATTGATATTGTTTGTATAAAGATGGGGGTGCAGACTTGAAAATACATGTACAAGGAACTTAAGCGCAGCTGGTCTTTCAGGATCCTCCAACCATTTAGCCAAACGCGTGTGTGGCCTTCCGTGTAACTAGACGATTGTAGTGTGGCTTTCCGTGTAACTAAACTAGATTGTAGTGTGGCCTTCCGTGTAACTAGACTAGGCGATTGTATATATGTCAGTATACATTCTAGCATTAGCCACGGTTAATCTCTTTAATTAAAATGTTGAAACTTGGTCTTTATAAATCTAAACACTCCTGTCTTTTCTTTCTCATAATAATTGATTATTAATGAAAAAGTGCATTACTGCTGACATTTGTTTACAGTACAGAAACAAGATTCCTAAATCCACTCAGATGCAGATTTATATGTTACCACTAACTTAAGGCAAGTGGTGGATGAAGATGGTCACACCTGTTAGGCTGATGTTTGACGTCATGCATGCCGATCCATTCACAGAGTAGGCAGGGTCCATTGCTATTCATACTGAATTTTCATTAAACCTCTTAGCTGGTACTTGCATGCATAGACCTGTTTCCTATAAACTTTTGAAAGTTAATTTTTACTTCTATTGGTGAATTATTTACCGTTGTTGACGGTGGCATCTGACATCAAGTACTACACCTATGCTGTGCCTAACCTAATAACTACTTCACATCTCAATTCAGCGATTAAAATTTCCCAATCATCACTTCCGCGTTAAATCTATACCTGACTGTCGGCTAACACCTAACATGTTCCATCGATTTGCTCTCCGCCTGGCAGTCATATAATGAGTTACTATGTTTGTGATTATCCAGTCATTGTAAATGCATGTACATTTATTATAGCCATGTAATTACAAATGGCAACAAGTATATATTATCCAATAAAACAAACATGAGTTCCCTGTTAGGAAGCCAGAAGAAACAACAGATCTTGTAAAAGAAATGAAGTGATGACTTAATATTTTAGAATCCTTGTCATAACGTGTCAGAGTATTATTTCCAACTGGTCACTCCCTCTTTGTTTCATCATGGATAGCCCTCGGTTATATCTCTTCAAGCAGGATGTAAATATATGTTGTGGTATATAAACAGCTATTTTGAATGAAATCCATTGTTCTGCAGAAGAAGCATTCAATCACATTTTCCCATCCTTAATGTCGACAAAGATGAAGAAACTCGACTAACATGTAGCTCGTTTAATAAGAATTATATACAGACATTTTATCTTGTACAAGAATTCATTTCATTCAATGTATTGTGTCGGCTATTTGTATCGATTTTAATCGGAACAGACTATACAAGAGTCACCACTACACTTCAGTCCGATCTGCAAAGGTATCGTATTAAACATTTCCTACTAAGGTTAAAGATCAAATAAAACATTCGTTTGCTCCATTCGATGTTCTGCTCCAGCTGAGCGCAACTTCGTGTTAGCAGTGTGTCGCAATATGGGCCTGTAGTGGCCCTTTCTGGCACAACCTGCCTCCCGGCTGACTGCAACAACTATCTGCAAACTATGAAACGTCTTTTAAATCGATTAAAATCGTTGTCTTTCCCGCCGACTTGTAACAATCAACTGCATGATGCAGATAACGTTTTTTTTTTTCTTTTTTAATTGCTAGTCAGGGACGCATTAATGGAGTATATTGTTATGTTATAAAAATGCGATTAGCGAAATTGCATTGCACTTATGCCTTAAGACCATTGTGGTTTTCAAATTGTGTTTTATTAAAGTTAATTTGTTTTCTACATTTTACTGCTTTTACCGAAAGGGGTGCAATATTTTGTTGTTGTTCGTGTGTAGTAACATTACAAAATCTTAAGAAAGAAAAAAATCCGTTTGGGGAGATTATTGGCCTTGCAGGATTGCTTCGTCACTGATCACTGATGAGAGGAGGCAGTTGATCATCTCGATGTTTGAACTTTCCAAGCGCTTTCACGCGCATACTTTGTCGAGTTTTGGTTTTAGTGTCACTGCAAAGAAGTATCAATATGCCATTCATTACTTTGTGTAAGTACTTGTGGACCGAGGCAGAATGTCCTCGAAACAAATAAGAAATTATAGTGTAGATACACACCTAATCTTGTAAATTATACATAAAATAAATAAAATATAAGCTTGCTAAAGTAACACACGAACGCCACAAACCAACTTTGGTTTGCAAAATAAATTTAATGATTAGAATCGATGTCATCAGCCACTTCCTGACAAGATTCAATCGAACTATTTTAGTGTTCTCCCTTTACAGGTAGTCTTATCGGGTGTGGTAGGCGCACAACTGCAATATTATTACAATTTTTTCACAGGTGGATTTCTACATTTTTTTTTATCAAAGTTTCTAATTTTAAAAAAATGTAAAATGAAATAAGTTATTAAATGATGTGTACAGTATTATATAGAAGACGAATTAAAATTAAATAGGGATGTAAAAGTTTGTAAGGACGTACACCGTTGACTTGATTATAATAAAGTGTGTTTGAAGTTTAAAATGTCTTATAAAATACAATCTCTATAAAGAATCCTAGGTCACTACAGTGCCCTGAAGATGACACGGAGGTGTATTCATGGCGTCAAACACACGTCTGATTGAAAAATCATTTAAACTGATAAATAGACATGTGTGTCCAATTCCAATGTGCTATGAGGTGTCTATTTATGGCATTTGATTGTTTTCGTATTTTTTTGTCGTTAATAGATCATGCGTGTAAGGGTCAAACAAACACAACATTGTCAGGGATGAATGATTCCTATGCATGTACACAACTACATAACAATAACATCAAAAGGGTCAATAGTAAATCAAGTGCCGTAGAGCGACAGTGTTGCCCTTGTCTCTACCAACAAGCCGCTGACTGCACATTTTACTATATAAGACACTAAGACTTTCACAAAGAATATTTTGTCTAAACAACTATTTTGAATGTTTCCCAAATAACATTTACAAATAGCAAAATTAGCATGTTGTCTAGCACAACTATTTTGGTGTCTTCCAAATACCATTTACAAATAGTATATTGTCTAAAACAACTACTTTGAGTGATGTCTCCCAAATGCCCTTTTAAAAATAGTATATTGTCTAAAACAACTACTTTGATGTCTCCCAAATGCCGTTTAAAATAATATATTGTCTAAAACAACTACTTTGATGTCTCCCAAATGCCCTTTTAAAAATAGTATATTGTCTAAAACAACTACTTTGATGTCTCCCAAATGCCGTTTAAAATAGTATATTGTCTAAAACAACTACTTTGATGTCTCCCAAATGCCGTTTAAAATAGTATATTGTCTAAAACAACTACTTTGATTGTCTCCCAAATCCCTTTTAAAAATAGTATATTGTCTAAAACAACTACTTTGATGTCTCCCAAATGCCGTTTAAAATAATATATTGTCTAAAACGATTTTAGTTTGATATCTCCTGAATGTCAAAAGTATAATTATTTACTGCATGGATGCACTTAAAATTGAAGAGGAAAACTTAAAATGTGTTTTTATTTGATGAAAGTTTTATATATATATATATATCATGAGCAGTTTAGCTTTGCCGTTTAACACGATGGAAACTCGTTCGTGTAGCGATTGTCATACATTATTTATAGCGATGGACGAATAGATTTCTAGATTGCTTTAGCTTAGTGAAGAAAGGGAGAGTAATACATATTGTGAGAGGGGGAGATCAGTCAGAGAAAAGGATTCAAGACAAACCTGCAAACAGTGTGAGACACTAAAGTATAGATTAGTGCAAGGAATGAGTGGAATTTTTTGTTGTTGTTTCTTTTAATTATGGATATGGTAATGATAGATTTAATATTTGTATTAACACGAGCATAAAAATTAAAATCCTAAATTTAAAGCTGCTCATCGTTCATTGATGTAAGATGAAAGCCTACATTTTGCCACGGTATCAGTGACGTAATTATGGGTTTACTTTCAAAGATTTTTTTTTAATTGCTAAATAAAAGTAATGTGGTAATGGACTTGGATATTTAAACCGCTCGGTGCGCTGACAGCCCCTGAGTCAAGTGTTGATATACAAATACACTACTTCCCGATAAGACAACTAATTTTTCGTTATATTAGTCTCTTATTCGTAAATGTATTTGATGCTAAAACCGATTTTTTTTAAACAAAGAAACGACAGCTGTAAGTCGGTGTTCACGCCAGTGCTAGCGAAAAAGACAACTACAATGTATGAGTGTTGGTGCTCACGCGAGTGCTGGCAAACTAAGACAGCTACAAGTGTCCGTGTTCACACTAGTGCTGGCAAACTAAGACAGCTACAAGTGTCCGTGTTCACACTAGTGCTGGCAAACTAGGACAACTACGAATGTCGGGTTCACGTCAGTTCTGGCAAACTAAGAAAACTATGAGTATCGGTGTTCACGTCAATGCTGGCAAACAGCTATGAGCGTCAGGTCCACGCCAGTACTGGCAAACAGCTGTGAGTGTCGGTGTTCTCAGCAGTGTTGGCAAACAGCTATGTATGTCGGCGTTCACAGCAGTGCTAGCAAACCAAGACAGCTACGAGTGTCGGTGTTCACACCGGTGCTGGCAAACTAAGACTGCTATGAATATCGGTGTTCGTGCTGGCCAACAGCTATGAGTGTCGGAGTTCACACCAGTGCTGGCACGCTAAGATAGTTATGAGTGTCAGAGTTCACACCAGTGCTGGCAAACTAAGACTAGCAACAAAAAAACAAAAAAAACTGATAAAATTTGGGACTGCAGTCGTAGTATTGTTGCTTTATTGTAACCACTAATTATTTTTTCTTCTCTCCCCTCTTTATTTTTCTTTGTTTAAATATATGTTTTCAATAGTAAACATTTCTTTAAAACATTTAGCTGTGTCCTAACAGATTATGACTTGGAACACCTACATATTATGCTTAAGAAAAATAATTTCATAATGATACCCATTTAATATCGAGAATAACCCTTTAATCGGACAACCCCCCCCCTTTGCACACACACACACACACACACACACACACACACACACACACACACACACACACACAAATGGGCATGTTTATTAAAGCGAAATCCCTGGAAAAAAACTCACTGAGTCGAGAAACTCCATCTCTTGATAACGTTTCATTAATGAATGAAGACCTGAGCTCATTACATTTCAGTCATGAGTCGTAAAATGAGTGAGATCATTATTTTGGCTTGTGCGCAACAAAGGAAGTGAAGCACATCAAATTTCCGTTTATTTTTTTCTAAATTGCATCTGGCTCCATTAGAGATACTGACTTACGGAACAAAACACCTTCGCCTGAGTTTTGCTTGTAACCTAAAATTACATCTCCAAAGCGAACGACATTTTTTAATAGTCTTCCTTAATTAATTTTTAAATGAAAACAGGTACTAACGTGTTGCTTGGCTTCTCATCTCGTTGCACTGGAACACGAGACACTGGCTTTTGTGACGTAAGAGCCTCTGGGTCTTGTGGAGTAACTGATGCTGATGCTGATGTTTGTAGATTAACAGACGTTGGCATTGCTAGATTTTCTGGCTTTGACTTCTGGGGTAAAACAATTCCAACGTTAGGTGACGTTGAGGCTGGCATCATTCTAACTGCTGTTTTATGAAGACGTAGTTCGCTCGACTTTGGCAGAGGAGATTGTTTCGGTTTCGACTCCTCTACATCCGTCAGGTCCACCACAGAGATAGCGCTGTCATCACAGATCTGTTTTTGGTCGGGACTCAATGATAGATCAGGCGGCTTAATAAAAATTGTCCTGAGATCGGTCGGTGAATTGTTTCTGACCATTTTTGCGAGATTCTTTTCAGCAAGATGCCGCCGACAAAACCTATAGGAAATATGTCAAATACATGACTCTGTGTATATCAAGGCCTTGTGGCACATTTTAGTGTCTACAGTTGTACTTGTGTGTGCGTGAGGAGGGGGTTTAAACGTGCTCTGGAGGCAATACACGTACACACTCACTTTTACATGAAGATACCAATGTTTGAGCGAATAAAATTACAGAGGCAATACACGTACACACTCACTTTTACATGAAGATAGCAATGTTTGAGCGAATAACATTACAGCAGCAATAACAGAAACAGCAAATGAAACATTCCCATTAATAAAAACAAACAGCAAATGAAACATTCCCATTAATAAAAACAAACAGCAAATGAAACATTCCCATTAATAAAAACAAACAGCAAATGAAACATTCCCATTAATAAAAACAAACAGCAAATGAAACATTCCCATTAATAAAAACAAACAGCAAATGAAACATTCCCATTAATAAAAACAAACACCACTCACACCATGGTGGAATCCACAACTAGAAAGTAAACAGAACAAACCCAGACAATGAAACAGTAAAAGTTACATATCATAACAAAGACAATACAAAAAAAACCATACAAGATGCAAAGAAAAGAGAAGCCTGGCACAAAACATGCAGAAAAGGAACAGGTAAAAACAATATGGAAAAAAACATTTTTAAAAACATGGGTAAAAGTACTACGAAACCACAAATGCCATCCATTAAAATACAAAACAATAATGAAGCTCTAGCAATTTCAGAGTTAAAAAAAGCTAAACAAGTCTTTAAAAAGGCTAAATAAAGCACTAGTAATCACATCAATTCAAATAAAGAATCTCAAAAACAAAGTCCTCAAGGAAAAAAACTAAAAATATTAGAACAACAAAGAATCAATTAAGCAAATAAGTAATTACAAATAATCCTGTTTGCTTAATTACAATTAAGCAAATAAGCAATTACAAAGTAAAATTAATTACCAATAACAATAGAAGGTGTTAAATACGCCATGAAGAACAAAAAGAATGCTGCACCAGAAGTAGATAAAATATCGTATCAACTGTTACGAAGATTACCTGAGAACATGATAATGATCATAATATCATTATTTAACAAAATAGGAAATGAGAACAATACCATTAATCAGGAAACAAGCTATTGCTATTCCAATTGAAAAACCAGGAAAGGAGGAAAATAACTTAAATTCATACAGACCAATATATCTTTTACCAACACTAGGAAAATCTTTAGAGACTATCATTAACAAGAGTCTGACATACCACAAAAAACCCAAACTATTATAACCTAATTAACACGGATTCAGATTGAAAAGGTCAACAATAGACACCACCAACAGACTCATAGATAATATAATGACTGACTAGAAAATATCCAACAGTCACCTTTCTTGGCATCTCAAAAGCTTTTGACACCACATGGCATGAAACAATACTAATCAGAGCATTACTTCTTGGAATAAAGGGCATATACAA
Organism: Sinotaia quadrata; assembly: GCA_028829895.1. Taxonomy (NCBI): domain Eukaryota; kingdom Metazoa; phylum Mollusca; class Gastropoda; order Architaenioglossa; family Viviparidae; genus Sinotaia; species Sinotaia quadrata. The sequence goes on from CM054177.1 coordinate 71,548,238, forward strand.
TTACTTTAAAAATTACACAATAAACTTTATATGATAAGTTTCCTACATAATACAAGAAATACTGTCACGCAACTAGATTTTTACACAACATATAGCATAACTTTCCACAACTAGATTTTTACACAACATATAGCATATCTTTCCACAGCTAGATTTTTACACAACATATAGCATAACTTTCCACAACTACGTTTCTACTCATCACATGAAATAATTTCACATAACACAATCTTAGGCAATAGACTAGAAACTTAACACAATTAGATTTACACAGTACATTTCACACAGGTAGATTTCCGCACAGCATCGAATAGCTTCACAAATACGTTTTACACTCTACTCAGTATTACTAGTTTTCTACTCAATATACTTCAGACAGATTCCCACACAACAGGAAACAACTTCGAACTGTTTCCACTTTACAAAAACAAGTAAACTTCTTATAGCTCCAGTTTCTGCATACTATAATGTTGATTTCACGCATATTTTTAACCTATAAAGAATAACTTCATACACATATTTCACACTGTAAAAAAAAACAAAAAACATCGCACCACTAAATCTTTACAATACACACGAAATGCTTTCAATTTAACTTTGGTTTATTCAAAATATATTAGTTACTTACAACCAGATTTCTAAACAACATATATATTAGATTTACGGTTCTTCATAAAACCTAGAACACTCACATACCTACATTTCTACACGACACGGAGTAATTTCACACAACCAAGGTTCTACACAACACACAAAACGACTTCGCACATCAATGGTAGTAAACAACACAAAGAATAACTTCACACAATTTGCTCCTATCAACACACAAATAACTTCACACAAAAATCACACATCATGTAGAACAAATGAAATAACTTCTTTAATCCAGATGTCTCGAGAGCACACCCCCAAACACAAAGCAATTATTCTAAAGTAATACACATTGTGCATCACAAGTTTTATACACACTTACAAACACACATGTGTACACCCCGCACAAGTAAATAAATTCTACAAGAAGCGATTCTCTGAATTCTGATAATCCATTCCTTCCTAGCACTGTGCCTTACCGTTTTAGTCTGGCGATGCAGTATATGACACCACAGCCACCGTACACCGCCACAAAGACTGGAATGACGACGTAAACAGCCATGTTGTTGGGGTCGTCTAAAAAGGATGCATATGATGTGCTCGTCACTGTCGATGCGGTCGTTGTTGAAGTGTCCATTGTTCATCTGATCTTGAGCAGCAAACAGTTTGGGGAATCTTGAGGAGAAGAAAATTGCTGACTAAAATTTGTTGACTACAAAAGTACCAGTGCTTTCATATTGCTTGATTTTTTAATTTTTTTTTTTAATGAGCGTTTCCGCTTCCCTCTGTCAGACTGTGTGTGAGAGTGAATAGTGTATGTGATTATATGTATACATGTTCGTTTGGTAAGTATTTCTTATAACTTTACTGGATGGGATTAAATACGTCATTGTTCAAATGTATCATCATCAACAGTTATATTATTATTATTATTATTAGTGCTACTGGTATGTTATAGGCAACGTTGGACTGTGTTATTCGGGATAGTATTTAAACGTTTGGCAACACAGTGAAGTTATAGTTTAAATAAATAATATTAGTCGATTACACTGATTTCTACTTCTTTAGGATAAGGAAATTAGCATCATCCATTAAATAAATATAAACAAAGAAATAGTTTCTATGGTAATGTACGCGCAACAGAACTTACAAAGTACAAACAAAATCGTAGAAAATAATTCTTACAACGAACAATATCTGGCTATAGGTGATGTCGCTGCGACACCACAATGCTTCCGCAGCTCGCCGTCGACAACATCCAGAGGGTCTTGACGACGGCTGGATCCGATTTAAACAGAAACAACAAGCAATAAATTAGGTCTGCTAGCTAGAGGGACGGCCGCACGGTGCTGCCTGTTCGCGTGCCTCCCGGGACACCAGCTTCCGCAACACAAACACTCCACCTGAAACCATTGCAAGTGCTCGCTGTTTGACAGGGCCCGTTCCCCACGCTCTGCCTGAGCGTTAGACAGGCTTGCGGCTTAATAATTTTTGATCAATAAGTCATACGATGTCGGTTTTTTTTTTGTTTTTTTTTTTTACCGTTTGCCGATTTACAGACGGTAAATTATTAACTTCCACCGCGTCAACGCTTTCATTCATGGCCCTTTGTCATGTTTGCTGTCATATCAATCATTAAACTTAACCTACTCGCTTTTAAACATGTACTTTAACTTTCTGTTCCGCTGCTTTTGTACGTCAAATCTGATGAGGTTATTTCTATCCCTCAGCACCCCAAGGGCTTTGCTTTTAGAGTTGATAATATAATGGGGTTTTATGTTGTTTTTAGAGTTGATAGTATAATGGGGTTTTATGTTACTTTTAGAGTTGATAATATAATGGGGTTTTATGTTGTTTTTAGAGTTGATAATATAATGGGGTTTTATGTTACTTTTAGAGTTGATAATATAATGGGGTTTTATGTTGTTTTTAGAGTTGATAGTATAATGGGGTTTTATGTTACTTTTAGAGTTGATAATATAATGGGGTTTTATGGTGCTTTTAGATTTGATAGTAGGAGGAGGGGGGGTATGTTGCTTTTAGAGTTGATAGCATAATGGGGTTTAATTGCTTTTAGAGTTGATAGAATATTGGGGTTTTATGTTGCTTTTAGAGTTGATAACATAATGGGGTTTTATGTTGCTCTTAAAGTTAGTAGCTCAGTGGGGTTTTATGTTGCTTTTAGAGTTGATAGCACATTTTTTTTTTTTTTGGAGGGGAGAGTTATAGTTGATTGTATAATGGGGTTTTATGTTGATCTTAGTTCATAGTTTAGTGGGGTTTTATGTTGCTTTACAGTTAATACTATAGTGGGCTTTTAGAGTTGAAAGCATAGTGTTTCTTTTGTTTTCTGTTTTTTTTTTTTTTTGGGGGGTGAAGCTTTTTTAGTTGATAGTGCAATGGGGTTTTATATTGCTTTAGAGTTAATAGTATAGTTGGGGGGTTGTGTTGCTTTTAGAGTTGATATTATAGCTTTATTATGTGTTTTTCCTTTCCATTTTTTAGGGGTGGGTGGGTGTATATTAATAGTTAATAGTATAATTGGGTTTTATGTTGTTTCTAGAGTTGATAGTATTGTGGGTCGGGTATGTTGCTTTTAGAGTTGATAGTATAGGTTTTCTGTGCTTTTTAGTACTATGTGTGTGTGTGTGTGTGTGTGTGTGTGTGTGTGTGTGTGTGTGTGTGTGTGTGTGTTTTGTGTGGTTAACTATATATGTATTTATGTGTATGCGTATATGTGTATGTTTTTTTTTATATTTACAACCTTAAATGTTTATACTATTACAAACTGAATAATTCAGCTATTAATATCCTCTGTCTCAATTTAATAAGTGACATCCCAACACTTCTTATTCAATTGCTGACATTTCAGCACACAAAGCGTTTTAAACTCATCGCACATTAACCACAACTCTAGTTTGTCCAATTAAACTTGTTACATTAATCTCAGTTCTTTCCATCAACAGATGTAAATTGCTCCACATCAAACTTTTAAAATAAACTTAACATTTCTGCCCCTTTAGAAAGTTAAATTTCGTTTCCATATACAAAATGTATAAATAAAATACTACTACTTCTATTACAACGTCTACAGCTACTCCTTTCCCTTTCAATATTCCATGCTTCTATAAATGACATTAAACCCATACTAAATTGGTTTAATTCTATTACTGACATTAAACCCATACTAAATTGGTTTAATTTTATTACTGACATTAAACCCATACTAAATTGGTTTAATTTTATTACTGACATTAAACCCATACTAAATTGGTTTAATTTTATTACTGACATTAAACCCATACTAAATTGGTTTAATTTTATTACTGACATTAAACCCATACTAAATTGGTTTAATTTTATTACTGACATTAAACCCATACTAAATTGGTTTAATTTTATTACTGACATTAAACCCATACTAAATTGGTTTAATTTTATTACTGACATTAAACCCATACTAAATTGGTTTAATTTTATTACTGACATTAAACCCATACTAAATTGGTTTAATTTTATTACTGACATTAAACCCATACTAAATTGGTTTAATTCTATTACTGACATTAAACCCATACTAAATTGGTTTAATTTTATTACTGACATTAAACCCATACTAAATTGGTTTAATTTTATTACTGACATTAAACCCATACTAAATTGGTTTAATTTTATTACTGACATTAAACCCATACTAAATTGGTTTAATTTTATTACTGACATTAAACCCATACTAAATTGGTTTAATTCTATTACTGACATTAAACCCATACTAAATTGGTTTAATTTTATTACTGACATTAAACCCATACTAAATTGGTTTAATTTTATTACTGACATTAAACCCATACTAAATTGGTTTAATTCTATTACTTACATTAAACTCATACTAAATTTGTTTAATTTTATTACTGACATTAAACCCATACTAAATTGGTTTAATTTTATTACTGACATTAAATCAATACTAAATTGGTTTAATTCTATTACTTACATTAAATCCATACTAAATTGGTTTAATTTTATTACTGACATTAAACCCATACTAAATTGGTTTAATTTTATTACTGACATTAAACCCATACTAAATTGGTTTAATTTTATTACTGACATTAAATCAATACTAAATTGGTTTAATTCTATTACTTACATTAAACCCATACTAAATTGGTTTAATTTTATTACTGACATTAAACCCATACTAAATTGGTTTAATTTTATTACTGACATTAAACTCATACTAAATTGGTTTAATTTTATTACTGACATTAAACTCATACTAAATTGGTTTAATTTTATTACTGACATTAAACCCATACTAAATTGGTTTAATTTTATTACTGACATTAAACCCATACTAAATTGGTTTAATTTTATTACTGACATTAAACCCATACTAAATTGGTTTAATTTTATTACTGACATTAAACTCATACTAAATTGGTTTAATTTTATTACTGACATTAAACCCATACTAAATTGGTTTAATTTTATTACTGACATTAAATCAATACTAAATTGGTTTAATTCTATTACTTACATTAAATCCATACTAAATTGGTTTAATTTTATTACTGACATTAAATCAATACTAAATTGGTTTAATTTTACTACTGACAATAAACCCATACTAAATTGTAATTTTATACGGGTAAGGTAAATGAACCTGTTATATTGCAAACTCACATTTTCCGAAAACAGTTCAGTATTGATTATCTAATCTGCTTTTCTTGCGAACCATTAAGTATTGAGTTAAGCAATTTCACGCCAGTCTTCTAGAATGGATTATAAATATACTTTCTCGCAAAACCTTTGAAAATTCATTAATATCGCAAAACTTTCAGTATAAATTATCAAATATGCCTTTCTCACAAACCATTGGCTATTAATTATCGCAAAACTTTCATATACATATATTCAATCAGCCAATCTCGAAAAATCCATCCACCATATTGATTAGCAATAAACGCACAGGTTTCAGTAAAGATTTTCAATATACCTTTCTCGCTAACATTTGAGCATTGATAAGTCGATCTGTCTTTCATGCAAATCTATCATTAGAATTTGGACAGGTTTGCAGTTCACACAAAATAAGTTTGATTAATTTAACCAGTATATACCTTTAAATGAAATTACTCAGAATATATTATTTACAATATTTTTCATGAAAACACATTCTGTCTAATATAGTCTTAAATTACATTTCCACGTAAACTATAATCAGTATAATCTAGTCAACATTTATGTCACAGACAGCCGTTCAAACAGGTCATCAGAAAAATCCTCCTTTCACACACAACTCTTCAATTTGCAGTAGTAAAACATTGTGGCCTATACAGTAGAATACTGATTTAATTCAATTTCCTATAACATTGTATATGCATTACAACCCTTACTAATTAAAGGTAATTAGTATGATGATTTAAGCAGATATAAATAGAAAATTAAAATGGAGAGCAATTGCATATCTTCTCCTGACTTCAGGCAATCCTCATCATGTCAGCCATTGTATAACTATCTTTGCCAAGTGCCCAGAACATTTAGATGTATATCCGTGCAAGTGATTAATTCGATGAATTCTTATGTTTTTTACCATCAGCGTGTGAATGTATATTATTGATTGATCTGACAGCTGATGGATTCAGTAAAACGCCTGATATGTATCTTTGTAAGTTTGTATACACGTCCGTGTGAGTGATGTACACGTATTCAGTAAGTTTTGATATGTGTTAATGCAAATGATGAATTCAGTACGTTATTATGTATATCCATTCAATCGACGTATTCAAGTTCTCGTGCAATAGTTCAAGCGATGTATTCAGTATATGTTCATGTGCGTCTATGGAAAGTGTTGTATTCAATAAGTTCCGGTGTCTGTCCATATAAGTATAGTCATAAAATGCTCATACATGTCAACTTAATTAATATTTTTTAAATGTTTATACAAGTCTACTTATTAATGGTTGTTAAATGTTGATGTTTGTCTACTTAATTAATAGAGGTTAAATGTTGATACATGTCTACTTAATTAATAGTTGTTAAATGTTGATGTTTGTCCATATAAATGATGTATTAGGTGATATACTCGCACATTCTGGCGGGTATTCATATGTAAAGTAAATGCTTATGTGCAAATTCCATGTAAGTTATGTATATGCAAGTGTAGCTATGTATATTCATGTAAGCTATTTTTCATAGTCATTAATATTTTTTGAATATGCATTGTGATAATATATTAAACAAATTATGTAGTTTTGATAACATTTTTATATTATTAACTGTTTCTTCTTACACACGGGTCTTCCCAGTCTTACGCCTCCATAGAAAGACATCCGTTAGGGATTAGGCTTAGAGGCTGACGAAATACTTGTTTACTCCTTCAGAGAAATAGGCTAAAACCAGAGGTGAAGGTCGCATCAAAAGTTGGATACTAACTATTCATGTACGGTCACTTGTTTTCCGATAAAGTGACGTAGCGCTAAGTTGTGAGTTGACCTCTACTTTCATATATAGACCCCTGAATGAACGGGTCAGCGGCGGAAGCCGGAAGCGCCCCCTACACTCAATCAATCGGGTCACGTTAGACGCACACCTGCATCGCGCCCGATTTACATGGGTAAAATTAGAGCGTCCATTCATTACTAGGACCGGACCTATCAGAACACAACATAGTGGTAATATCTTGATTTCTCTGTATTGAGTTGAATTAATTCTATATATTTTGTATTGTGAATGTATGTAGAATTTTCTTGTGCATTTTATTGCAGGTTGATAATATATTTTCTGTAAAGCTAAGTGGCGCAGTGATATTACGTTTGTAGTAGTGGTGAGAACACCACGTGTATGTAATTGAACTACCGTTGATTAATTGTTATCATGGGAGAGTCAAAACCTGCCACGTAGTCATTAGCTAAATTGTATTACTAGCAACTTTGGATTAATGGAGAAATATATTATAAAGACTTTAGATATTTGGATTTTCACATAATGTCAATTGTGAGTTAGTGGAAATTGTAAAGAGTGATTAACGCTGCTGTTATAAGGCCCATATAAATCATTATTATCACACGAAGCTGAAACATGATTAACTATGTATTGCAGTTGATCTTGGTCTTGATCTTGGTCTTGAGTTCTTGAGTTACTGAGTTCAATTAGCTGTTCCTTGGTGGAAGTCAAACCTTGCGTGGAGTCCAGGACAGCGAGCGTCTACATGAGCTGTATCCATACTACCGTCCGTCGAACGACGAAAGATGCCAAAGGTCACGGAGATCAGCGTGCGTCAGTGAACGACAACACGTTACATATCAGATAAGTCTGACCAAAAGAACTTTCGAGAATAATTTTCAATGGTGTGAATAATATTGACATTTCGGGTCGCGCGTTACATTCTGTTCGCGAAAACCAATTGTTCATTTTTTGTTTCAAATTTAATTTTATTGTTATTAAATTTTATTGTTAAATTTCTTAACTGTTATCTCTCCATATTATTACATAACTATATGTACGACCAAAGGATGCTACATGGGGGCTGAGCTGAGAATAGAGGAATAAAGAATCATATCTATTAATCTAAAATAAATAAAAGGGGTGATAATATTGTAGCAGAAAAGTCAACTTTTATCCGACTAGGTGTCGTGAACAATCTAGCTGAGATTGTGGCATTGGAAAGGGAGATAAATTAGGCAAGTCCAGCCATCGCTAAGGTTAGGAGTTATCCTATAAATTGATATTGATAATTAGTGCCTAAATTAGGACGGGGTCGTTAAATGAAAACTGGACATGTGACATGCATGGTCAATAATGTTTTGTGATTGTCCTGGTCATTAACGCTTTGTGATTGTCCAGAGTCTTTAAGGTTTTGTGAGTGGCCATATATTTTAATGCTTTGTTACTGTCGATAGTTTAATGCTTTGGGATTGTCCATAGTCTGTAATGCTTTGTGATTGACCATTGACTATAATGCTATGTGATTGTCCATATATTTTAATGCTGTGTGATTGTCGATAGTTTAATGCTTTGTGGTTGTCCCTAGTCTGTAATACTTTGTGATTGGCCATTGACTATAATGCTTTGTGACTGTCCATAGATTTTAATGTTTTGTGATTGTCCATGCGTATTAATGTTTTGTGAGTGTCCTTGCAATAAATGTATTCATAATATTATTTTGTCTGTTTCTCATAACATATACGACCAATCCTTTACTTAAACTTATCAATAAAATTGTCATAAACATTCGTGCTGGATTATAATCGTTACTCGATTACAAGTATGCAATTACGAGTGACATTTTAGCCTAAGTGTTGGACTGGTTTTCTTTCACTCGGAAACAAATTGCATTGACATACATTTTATTCAAACTAATCCAGGTATATTGTTTATCTTTAAAACAAAATAGAATGTTTCTAGAATATTCTGTCAGCCTCTCTTACTGAGACAAAAACAACTGGAACCCAATTAATTCATGCAGCACAAAACATCACGTGTCAACAATCTATGGCAATTTGATTTCCTTTATTTTGGCTTTCAAATTAAGAACGTTGGAAATCAATAAAACTGATATTAAATAACCAAGTACTTTGTCAAACAAGAAAGTAAACAAACTAAATCAATCGTCATTTTCTCCTCCGCACAAATGACAGTTGAACTTGCTGACGCGCCTGCAAGCCAAACAACTAGGCAAACAGGATTGTAGATAGAGACGAGGACCTCCTGGCCAGAACCGGAGATTAACGAAGGGTCTTCGGCTCTACAAATTCCATTGTGACGTTATTCTTCACTTCGGGGCAAGGAATACACCAACACTCTTTTATCCTCTTATACGTAAGACTTATCGAGAGCCGTCCGTCCAAACTGTTCAGTACCTCCTGCAAAATCAAAGTCAAATACATGTTATGAAGCAAGTACTTAAACTAGTGTGCATTTATTTCAGGGTCTATTAAGAAATAAACCTATGGAGTTTTTCACCAGTGGGTTACAAAGGATTTTTTCGACGGCGCCCAGAGTTAGAAATACCTGCCAAATGCAAAAATCTGAGATATTCCGGGCGCAGCGGCGCACACTTTAGAAAACACTGATGTAATCTGTTTTGTTACGTAGATTGTGATTTTATAAACCTTAAAATCAAGCCCACAGAATTAACATAACAGAAAATAAAATTACAAAAGATAGACAAGATATATTTACTGAAAATTTCTTCAGCTTCAAAGATCTTTTACAGTTATACGTGGCTCGTTTAGAGGCGAGTGTTGTACACGGAATGAGTAGTAATGATGGTGCTTGTGATGATGTACACATATATGCGCGCGCATGTGTGTGTGTGTGTGTGTGTGTGTGTGTGTGTGTGTGTGTTCGTGTGTGTATTTCGACATGTATCATGAGTAGATGAATAAAGTGTATTTACTAGTGTTGAAATGTGAAATCAAGCATAACAATGTGCTTTAATTCAAAGTTATTATTATGTGTACATGAGGCTCGTGTGTGTGTGTGTGTGTGTGTGTGTGTGTGTGTGTGTGTGTGTGTTCGTGTGTGTGTGCGTGCGTGTGCTTGTGTGTGTGTGTGTGTGCGTGCGTGTGTGTGTGTGCGTATGTGCGTGTGTGTGTGTGTGTGTGTGTGTGTGTGTGTGTGTGTGTGTGTGTGTGTGTGTGTGTGTGTGTGTGTGTGTCTCCTGTCCCTATAGAAATGCATACAAGATTAAGGAATGCTCCTGGATTTGACAGAATTGTACTGAAGGATATAAAACAGGCTTAGCAATGTACGTAGGACAATATATACATAGCAGATTTATATGAAGGTTTGTTTAATATTAACAAAACCTCATGAATACTGTCAAGATTTACCCGTGAAAACCATTAAAATTTATTATTAATATTCATGTTTTATATTAACATTAATATTTAAAAATTTAACAGTATAACTGAAAAGGCTCTAAAAAATAGTTTTCAAATTACCTTGAAGGATATTGAAGGTTTTCGAGTAAATGAGTGGGACAGTATTACAATTTATAAATTTTCCTTGAAAGTCATTAAAGATTTATAAACATTTATGAAGACATTAAATATGTGTAAGTGTATTTGGTAGGATATTATTATAACGAAACAATAAAGATATTTAACATATACAAGTATGCATAGAAAATCTCTAAATGTTTACAAGTGTACATTAAATATTGATACGTGGACTTAGAACTTTCATTTTGTCAATGGACATGGAAGAACATTACATATTTTTACGTGGATACGGAAAGTCGACATTATATTTTCAAGCGTATGACGTTCTGCTGGGAGGTGGGCAAGATGTTAATTCTCCACCATCCTGGGCCGCCCTTAACCAAAGGCTAATCCCCCAAACACACCTTCTGGCTGGGCACGTGTTAGAAAGATGAATGATATATAATATAGAAAAGAAGAGTGATAGTTCGGGAAGATAGCTTGAGCCCCCGATACATACAGCCAGGATAGTAAGTAAATACAGATAGCATCATGTGAGTCACGTTAACATGAGTGGTCTAAGTATCAACAATAAAGTTTTTATGGTTACATTTACCAAAGAGTTAAACCCTTACAATTAGTGTTTATAAGTATTACACTATGTAACACAATTTTTGTTCCTGGCTTCTAAGTGTTATATTTCAATTGCTTATGTCTAAAGTACGTGAAAATATGACTTCATTAAGCACAAACTTTGCTTACACGACAACAGCATGAAGAAAACTCGTTTTTTGTGAAAATAGAACGATTTTTTTTTCATTTTCGTCATTATGATCAGGTAAAAACAAAAATTGCACAAGGAATAGACAAACACAGTCGGAAACCACTCAACAAGGTTCAGAAATGTGTAGATTTTCTAGATTTACGATTGTACTGTGAATCACTCTCTCGAAGTAGCCCCCCAAATGTAGCCCCCCATCATTTTTCGTTATACTGTCCTTGGTAACGACGTTCAAAGTTCAATATATGATGAAAGCGCTCGCCTTGCTCCTCCGAGTAAGCGCCCATGTTCTCCTTGAATTTGTCGAGATGCGAATCAAGGATATGGACTTTCAGAGACATTCTGCATCCCATTGTGGCGTAATTCTTTATGAGAGTCTGCACCAACTCCACATAGTTTTCAGCTTTGTGATTACCTAGGAAGCCCTGAACAACTGCTAAGAAACTGCTCCAAGCCGCTCTCTCCATCCTGTTCAACAGCTTTGCGAAATCCTCACATTCTATGATCTTCTTGATCTGTGGTCCGACGAATATACTAGCCCTGACCTTAGCCTCGGACAGCTTTGGAAAAAGATCTTGGAGGTGTTGAAATGCTGCTGACTCCTTGTCAAGAGCAGTGACAAATTGCTTAATGAGGCCTAACTTGATGTGCAGCGGTGGCATAAGCACTTTATGAGGTTCTATCAGCGGCGCCCACTTCACATTGCTCTTCCCAACAGAAAACTCGGTCCGTTGTGACCAGTCCTTTGTGCGATAATGCGCCTTAGTGTCACGGCTGTCCCAGAGACAGAGGAAACAAGGAAATAGGAAATTTCGTGAAACCTCCTTGAATACCCATGAGGAATGATACCATTTTGAAGTCACCGATGACCTCCCATCCGTAGTCGTCATACTTTAATGCACTCAGCAACATTTTGACACTGGTGTAGTCCTCTTTGAGATGCACAGAGTGGGCCATCGGGAGAGACGGGTAGTTGTTTCCATTGTGAAGCAACACGGTTTTGAGGCTCCGGGATGAACTATCTATGAATAGGCGCCATTCAATAGGATTACATGCGATACCTATAGCCTGGAATAGACCGGCAACATCGTTGCAGAAGCACAGCCCATCACGCTGACTGAAGAAGTTGGAGAATCTTTGATGCCGCTTCCTCTGATCCGTGACTTGTACGCTATCATCAACCAAGTTCCACTGTTTGAGCTGGATATCAGAAGCTCAGCATTCGATTTCGTAAGCCCGAGGTCCCTAATTAAATCGTTCACGTCTTTCTGGTTAGGGAAGTACGGCTTTCTATCCCCAACTTCATCTGCGGAATCGTAGTCCATATCTCCAGTATCTGCCTCGCTATCTGACTTGCTGCTGTCTCTTGAAGATGGCCGATGAATGAATCAGCTGGATGCAAACAATCTCTTGATTCCATATCAAATAAATAACTTCTCTTCAACTACGAATCGTTATCCTTTCAGTCTGCAATAACACGAATTGGAATCTTGGTTCGAGACACCTGTGCTTTTATACTTGTACAGCTACTTTTAGAACGTTCAAGAACGTTCTAGAAAGTTCTGAGAGTTTCTCGAAAGTTCTGGAAGTTTCTTGAACGTTCTAGAGTGTTCAGGAGAATTGTAGAAACATGTGGACAACTCTAGCAGTTCAGGGAGGAAGCTCGGCATTGAAAGCAAATCGAGAATTTTCTCGAACACACGCGATTTTCCAAATTTCATTCCCGGTCACAGAAGCAAAGTTTTTCTGGAATAACAGCGATTTCCTTTCTGTTCTAGACCTAACGGATTAGGAAAACACACTTTCAACCCAGGAACAGAACAAAAGTGAAAATTTGTTACATAGTGTTATTTATGTTCATAATCACGACCATGTAGTGTCGTAAGAGAATGTTCAATTAAATCCTATGGCTCTGTAGTAATTTTATTCGTTCGAAGGAGTGTACTATAAATGAGTTTATAAGAGAACACTGAATGTTTCTAAGCGAACTCTAGAGTACTTTGGTAGTTTGTCTACAACTTAACTGAAACTGTGCAGTTGTTGGCTATGCAAATACATAACTTTAGGTCCACCTCATGTGTTGTTTGGGTTTCAATGACTGTCGTTGGCAATGCTCATGTGGTTCGTTGAACTGATCCTTGGCATGTGGGTCATTTTGCTCTGGTGCTGGTCTTGCGTTGCAAACTGGTCAAAGTCAACATCCAGGATAAATGGTTCTGTTCTGGCCTTGTTTCGCAACTCTATGCTCATCAAACTCTACATCCCAGATATTGTAGATAAAGTCTCAGATAAAATGCCAAATTGCGAATAAAACAGACATGGGCTAAGAAATCGTCCTCATATGTTCTCTGAGAGAACTCACTTACATGGTCATCATACATTTACACATCACAAGTGAAATATAAAAATATAAAATACATTTAATGCCAAGAGATAAACATGGATATACTATTAGTTAGGCAAACAAAACCACAATACCTTCAGCAGTAATATATACATAGGAATATTTCCTTCTATGTTGATAATCGGCAATAAGAACTAATACTATGGATATAATTTATTAACCCGTTCAGCGTCCGCTAAAAAGATAATGAAATGGGTCATTGTGCTAAAAAATTAAAACCAACTGTACTAATTAATGGATTTTTAAAATTTAAGGACTTTTTATAGACATATTGATTAATTTAAGAACACATGTTTAATTCAGACTGATTGGGAAAAATTTGAATGTCAAACATGCTAAAAATTAGCTGGCCCACGGGCCCCGGCCCATTTCATCCCAATGAGGCATTCAGGACTGGGGCCAGAAAATGAAGCGAAAGACAGTGAAGAGATCTTGCATTGTACTCTTTTGTAAACATGTAGCCCTCTGCTCGATGGTGAAATGGAGAGGCATTATAGGTTCTTGGTGCCCTTAAAAACAATCATAGTTGTAGTGTTTTGTAAATCTTATTTAATTATCTTTAGAAAACTATAATGACAGAACAGAGGAAAAAGAGTTATGGTATTCAAATCACAAAGTCACCGGTGACCTAGAAAGATTTTCTTGGCATCGACTAAGAGAAAATTGTGACTGGTGCCGAAATCCAGGCGAGCTACACCACTGTAAGATTTTCTAGTGTTAGGAAAGAGCTAGGAAAATAAAGCCTAGATTTTGAAGTGGCCAATTTAAATTTAATGGGAGTGTCACCTATAATTAATTAATTGACTGACTGAAAGTTTCGTAAGTCTTTTCAGGATCAACAAGCATGATCTAACTTTATAACCTACTTGTAACTTAAGTCTGATTAAATTTTATTAATATTCATGCATTAGTATAACTTTTGCCATTCCTTCTGTTGTCCGAGCATAGAAACATTGCTTGCTTTCGATAGCTGTGCATCAGTACAACTTTTGGCTAAATGCCTTCTAATGCTCGTGATTCGTACAGCTAAAACATGTACTGTGTCCGTACATTATACAACTATTGGCCAAAGGTTTTTTAATCTGTGTGCTTTATTATAAATGTGGCTGAAGACTATTCAAAGTACATGCTTTAATATAATGTCAAGATTAATAAGTGAATTATATTATATTATGTCAAGATTAATAAGTGAATTATATTATATTATGTCAAGATTAATAAGTGAATTATATTATTTATTAGAAAGTTTAGAAAATTTATTAGAAAGTTTTTAAAAATGCAATGAACGGTGTAGGGTCTTCCGAAGGACTCAATAATCTGACTGTAAAAGTAAATTAATACGCTTCAGCACTGAAAGTACTTTGACAATGACAATGACCCCTTAGCAGCTATGACGTAAGCCTTCTGATGACGTAATACACTGTGACATCACCTACCTCGTGCAGGCTAAATGCCCCGACAACACAGCAGCAGGCCTTGCGGGAGTACCCCCTCTGGTACATCATCATTTCCGTGGCATTGATGGACACCACAGGAAAGATGGATGACGACACAGTCTCTCTGCATTGGTCGATGTGTACAGGCTTGGCTATATAGCCGGGTACTAAGAAGGTTGTCGACTTGGTGAGCTTCCTGCACTTGCACGACACCAATTTAAAATGGTAAACAGCTGTCAGGTACCCGATGAGTAAGATGACGGTGTACAATCTTTCTGTTTTCATTGTTCTGCAGTGCAAACATGACAGTGTCAGCAACAAAATTTTTGTAGAGTTAATTACAATTACTTGTGTGCGTGTGTAGGTCTATGCGTTTGTCTGATTGGCTCTAAGTGCAAGCATTAAGGAAAGCATCAACAAAGTGGACAAATTAAGATGGTTGTGACTATTGCAGTTTTTGTAATGAAGCAGAGTTCACTAAGCTGAGCACACGAATACGTACAGCCTATTTACGGGTTCACCTTAAGGCTCTTTCGTGAAACTATTGCAGTTCAATGTTGTAAAATTTATCTAAATCACCAGAATGCCCAATGGTCAGCAGGAGACAGTAAAACACTTGTCATTCACGACAGCAACAGCTCCGTATGTTGTATTGTCTGCTTTTTAGTGACTCCAACAATCCGATATAAAATCCAGCAACTGATTAGTTATCCTTCTTTGAAGAAATTGCATTTGCAAAAGTGTCAAGTAAGATTATTTTCATTCTAACTCTAATCTTAACCCTAACCTTAATTCGATGCTAGTATTTTTAAAGTTTTATTTATTCCTGAAGACATTTTGTCTATGGCAGTGGTTCCCAAACTTTCTTGGCTCACTGCGCCTTCACTGTAACACGACTTTTTCTGAGGTGACCAAAGTCAGAAAATACCTACCAAATGCATTTATGTTAGTGCAGTTAGATTAAAATTTAGAATTTCCCGCAGTGCTCCTGTGAGTTAGCCTGATCTACATGTTGTGGCCCATTAAACATTGCACACGTAATTTATTTGCATACGTATTCCATGGTTTTTGCATTAGTACCTACAAGGTGAGCGAGTTGCAATTATATATATCTGACGTTTTTCAGATTAATGATGAATAACTTGTGCTAATAAAGCATGACCCAAACTTTTTATCATAAAATATTTTCCATAATTTGCTTACGCTTATCTAGTTTATGGGGGACGTAGGGTAGGGTGAGAGGAAAACCTTTTCCCAAGGAACTTAACTCTCGAACACTTTACCCTTTGGGAAATGCGAAGAACTTTTCCCAAGGCACAAACTCTCTCTATTTACCCATTGGGAAATGCGAAGATTATTTGGAGAAAGTGGTTCAAAAGTTTATTTATCGAATTTGCTCATTAATGTTTAAGAAAAGGCAATTGCCAGTGAAATATGGATTGTTTTACATATAATTTACTTGAATATATATTGTTCAATAGGCATATAGTTGTAATAAGAATTAAGCCTTTATATTCAAGCTGAAATTATAAGTCATCCTTAAAAGGCAGAAACTGAAATTATGAGACACTTTTAAAAAATTGAGAAACGATTAATTAAAGATATAATAAAATACATAAACTGCTAAACTAAAATTTATATAAATACATTTTAATGATAGATAAAGTATGTAAATGAAAGCTTTATAGAAAAAAAATAAATGGCAAATAAACAATTTAAGACAATATTTCCAGGTAACAATTTAATTTATAGTGCACAATATTTCTAAATTATACTTTTGTCAAATCACGTGTTTGAGGAGATTGCCGCAATACAATTCTGCAATAATTATGTTCATAAATTCTCACAAAGATAGCTTAAAATGCAAATACAAATAATATTATAAGATATCAATGTGTTACCGGTTCTAAAAGAGCAACGAAAAACCGGTGGGTTTCTGTCTTCTCTCTCGGGACGGAATTGGTGGTTCCAATTGGTTCTACTCTGAAGATGCGTGAGGAGAGTGACAGACTCTATCCGTTGTGTAGGGTAGCGCGATCTTGACTGATTCTCTAACGGAATTGTTAGCTCAAAAGACAGTCATGAGATTGTGCTGCTATGAAACGGATATGGTAGATAGTGATCACTGCTTACATGATGCGAGTCATGACGCATCTTTAAAACACAAGATTATTACGTCATGCGTCATGCGAGGTTTCCAAAGCTAATGAATTGAAAAACTAGAGCATGACGGTTACTTGCTCTAACAAAGAAATGCATTCCAAAATAACAGATTAGAAAAATAGAAAATGGTTTAGAATTCAAGCCCGATTTTATCTTGACTGTCACACCCCTCTGCGTTTTAGGCGTTTATCATACCATATGATATGTCATAAAATGTAGAAGTCAAGAGAAAATGAAAAAAAATTAAAATTAAATTTCCAATATAAACTAGAAATAATGTAACGCGACGAAAATCAACTTCAGATTAAATGCACTCCTATACAATATTTCACACTAAGAAAAATCAATAAGAATGATTTAAGAAAAAACCGTCCGGTCTAATTAAATAGACATCCATCCAATGGAATAACATGCTCCGAAAATTTCATTTTCTATTTCAATAATCATAGTTCACTAGGCAACCTAGTTCGATTTAACCAGATTATTCAGAATAGATATCCGACAACAACCAATTTCACTGAATACTTATAGCCAACAATAGTGTGATAAAAAATCAGACTTCCCATGGAAAACACTATCAATATGCAGGTTATGAAAAAGTCCAGATATTTGATTTCCTGTATCAACCAATTATTAGAATTTATGCGTTAACAACTCAATGAACCATCTTTCAATCCACCTGTCATATTCAGAGTTACAATACTAACACAATCCGATCAGTGTTATAGCTAGTCAATCACCACACTTATATAAGAAAAATGACTGTTCAATTGGAGATGATTAAAGAGATAGCTTTGAAAAGGTAGACAACAAACTAAATTAAAGCTGATATTATAAATTACTTTATAAAGGTGGGTAAAGTATTTAATGGGGATAATTTACGCTTGAAATCCATAAAATAAGCTGCAATAATTAACATATTTATTAATTTAAAGTCAATACATTTTTAACCCGACAATAACTAATACTTTATCTAATAAATGAAATAACGTTAAACTGTAGAGTCACTGGTCACGGAAGAGCTAACAGTATATTTCACTCTGAAAAATAATAAATTCTTGCACAATTGTTAAATTGTAGGTACTAATGCAAAAACCATGGAATACGTATGCAAATAAATTACGTGTGCAATATTTAATGGGCCACAACATTGTAATCAGGCTAACTCACAGGAGCACTGCGGGAAATTCTAAATTTTAATCTAACTGCACAGTCTCTCTGCATGCGTCGATGTGTACAGGCTTGCCTATATAGCCGGGTACTATGAAGGTTTTCGACTTGGCGACCTTCCTGCAATTGCACGACACCAATTTAAAATGGTAAACAGCTGTCAGGTATCCGATGAGTAAGATGAGGGTGTACAATCTTTCTGTTTTCATTGTTCTGCAGTGCAAACATGACAGTGTCAGCAACAATATTTTTGTAGAGTTAATTACAATTACTTGTGTGCGTGTGTAGGTCTATGCGTTTGTCTGATTGGCTCTAAGTGCAAGCATTAAGGAAAGCATCAACAAAGTGGACAAATTAAGATGGTTGTGACTATTGCAGTTTTTGTAATGAAGCAGAGTTCACTAAGGTGAGCACACGAATACGTACAGCCTATTTACGGGTTCACCTTAAGGCTCTTTCGCGAAACTATTGCAGTTCAATGTTGTAAAATTTATCTAAATCACCAGAATGCCCAATGATCAGCAGGAGACAGTAAAACACTTGTCATTCACGACAGCAACAGCTCCGTATGTTGTATTGTCTGCTTTTTAGTGACTCCAACAATCCGATATAAAATCCAGCAACTGATTAGTTATCCTTCTTTGAAGAAATTGCATTTGCAAAAGTGTCAAGTAAGATTATTTTCATTCTAACTCTAATCTTAACCCTAACCTTAATTCGATGCTAGTATTTTTAAAGTTTTATTTATTCCTGAAGACATGTTGTCTATGGCAGTGGTTCCCAAACTTTCTTGGCTCACTGCGCCTTCACTGTAACACGACTTTTTCTGAGGTGACCAAAGTCAGAAAATACCTACCAAATGCATTTATGTTAGTGCAGTTAGATTAAAATTTAGAATTTCCCGCAGTGCTCCTGTGAGTTAGCCTGATCTACATGTTGTGGCCCATTAAACATTGCACACGTAATTTATTTGCATACGTATTCCATGGTTTTTGCATTAGTACCTACAAGGTGAGCGAGTTGCAATTATATATATCTGACGTTTTTCAGATTAATGATGAATAACTTGTGCTAATAAAGCATGACCCAAACTTTTTATCATAAAATTTTTTCCATAATTTGCTTACGCTTATCTAGTTTATGGGGGACGTAGGGTAGGGTGAGAGGAAAACCTTTTCCCAAGGAACTTAACTCTCGAACACTTTACCCTTTGGGAAATGCGAAGAACTTTTCCCAAGGCACAACTCTCTCTATTTACCCATTGGGAAATGCGAAGATTATTTGGAGAAAGTGGTTCAAAAGTTTATTTATCGAATTTGCTCATTAATGTTTAAGAAAAAGGCGATTACCAGTGAAATATGGATACTTTTACATATAATTTTCTTAAATATATATTGTTCAATATGCATATAGTTGTAATAAGAATTAAGCCTTTATATTCAAGCTGAAATTATAAGTCATCCTTAAAAGGCAGAAACTGAAATTATGAGACACTTTTTAAAAAATTGAGAAACGATTAATTAAAGATATAATAAAATACATAAACTGCTAAACTAAAATTTATATAAATACATTTTAATGATAGATAAAGTATGTAAATGAAAGCTTTATAGAAAAAAATTAAATGGCAAATAAACAATTTAAGGCAATATTTCCAGGTAACAATTTAATTTATAGTGCACAATATTTCTGAATTATACTTTTGTCAAATCACGTGTTTGAGGAGATTGCCGCAATACAATTCTGCAATAATTATGTTCATAAATTCTCACAAAAAAATGCAAATACAAATAATATTATAAGATATCAATGTGTTACCGGTTCTAAAAGAGCAACGAAAAACCGGCGGGTTTCTGTCTTCTCTCTCGGGATGGAATTGGTGGTTCCAATTGGATCTACTCTGAAGATGCGTGAGGAGAGTGACAGACTCTATCCGTTGTGTAGGGTAGCGCGATCTTGACTGATTCTCTAACGGAATTGTTAACTCAAAAGACAGTCATGAGATTGTGCTGCTATGAAACGGATATGGTAGTGATCACTGCTTGCATGATGCGAGTCATGACGCATCTTTAAAACACAAGATTATTACGTCATGCGTCATGCGAGGTTTCCAAAGCTAATGAATTGAAATACTAGAGCATGACGGTTACTTGCTCTAACAAAGAAATGCATTCCAAAATAACAGATTAGAAAAATAGAAAATGGTTTAGAATTCAAGCCCGATTTTATCTTGACTGTCACACCCCTCTGCGTTTTAGGCGTTTATCATACCATATGATATGTCATAAAATGTAGAAGTCAAGAGAAAATGAAAAAAAATTAAAATTAAATTTCCAATATAAACTAGAAATAATGTAACGCGACGAAAATCAACTTCAGATTAAACGGCACTCCTATACAATATTTCACACTAAGAAAAATCAATAAGAATGATTTAAGAAAAAACCGTCCGGTCTAATTAAATAGACATCCATCCAATGGAATAACATGCTCCGAAAATTTCATTTTCTATTTCAATAATCATAGTTCACTAGGCAACCTAGTTCGATTTAACCAGATTATTCAGAAAAGATATCCGACAACAACCAATTTCACTGAATACTTATAGCCAACAATAGTGTGATAAAAAATCAGACTTCCCATGGAAAACACTATCAATATGCAGGTTATGAAAAAGTCCAGATATTTGATTTCCTGTATCAACCAATTATTAGAATTTATGCGTTAACAACTCAATGAACCATCTTTCAATCCACCTGTCATATTCAGAGTTACAATACTAACACAATCCGATCAGTGTTATAGCTAGTCAATCACCACACTTATATAAGAAAAATGACTGTTCAATTGGAGATGATTAAAGAGATAGCTTTGAAAAGGTAGACAACAAACTAAATTAAAGCTGATATTATAAATTACTTTATAAAGGTGGGTAAAGTATTTAATGGGGATAATTTACGCTTGAAATCCATAAAATAAGCTGCAATAATTAACATATTTATTAATTTAAAGTCAATACATTTTTAACCCGACAATAACTAATACTTTATCTAATAAATGAAATAACGTTAAACTGTAGAGTCACTGGTCACGGAAGAGCTAACAGTATATTTCACTCTGAAAAATAATAAATTCTTGCACAATTGTTAAATCAAAACTTACTAGTGCTACGGTATACCTCCCAGCAGTAGACTTATTGGGAATAAACTAAAACTCAAATTATAAAACACTTAAACCCTTTGGTTAACCCTTTATCTGTAAATCTTATTAAGTCATGATGTTGGAATTACCCTACATGTAGGCTTCAGTACGGTTATTATTTGAAAGGGTTAAAGAGCTCATGCTTGTAAAAGTAGCAAACAGTTCACACGCCTGGTATCTCGAGAGTGAAGTAGTTCCATCATTACTGAGATGTTTTCGAAGCGCTTGCAGCGACACCGACCGAATCTGGTTCATCAAGGGAAGGTAAATTTACTTCACCGATCGTAAAGATTTCATTCGTGCTGGAATTATTTTCTGTATAGTTTAAACAACTTGAATTATTTTTCTGTATAGTTTAAACAACTTGAATTATTTTCTGTATAGTTTAAACAACTTGAATTATTTTCTGTATAGTTTAAACAACTTGAATTATTTTCTGTATAGTTTAAACAACTTGAATTATTTTCTGTATAGTTTAAACAACTTGAATTATTTTCTGTATAGTTTAAACAACTTGAATTTTTCCTGTATAATTTAATATTATTATTCAGCCTCTTTCCACGACTTCCGTTTGACTGTCGGTAGTGATCCAAGGTCTCGGAATCTTACCAAGATTCTGGGAGATCCAAGGTTTTACGGAGGATGTGGGCACTTCCGAGGAGCGCTGCTTTGAGTAGTGGAGCGATTCTGTGGTTTCCAGGGAGTTTATTCAGGCAGCCTTCCAATTCAGATGTTATGTTCCCCAAGGCTCCTATCACTATAGGTATCACTTCTGCTTTTACATTCCACAGTCTCTGAATTTCTAATCTGAGGTCTTGGTATTTTTCTATTTTTTCTCTTTCTTTTGTGTTTATGTTTCTATCACTTGGAACAGCGACATCAATGATTGTTACTGTTCTGTTGGATTTATTGAGAACTACAATGTCTGGTCTTCGTGCAGGAATCTCCCGGTCTGTCTCTCGAAGTCCCATAGTATTTTGACTTCTTCTGTTTCGGTGACTGCTTCTGGTTGATGCATCCATGCTCTTTCTGAGGTTTTTATGCCATAGTTCTCACACAGATTTCTATGTATGTGTTTTGCCACTTCATTGTGTCGTTTGGTGTATTCTGTTCCAGCCAGAACCTGACATCCAGATATTATGTGCTCTGTTGTCTCATCCACGGATTTGAAATCATTTGGAATTTTCATGATTTTCGTTTTGTGTGCTTTGGTGTTGAGTGCTTGATCTTGTGCAGTTGTTATGAGTGCTTCTGTTTCTGCTTTCAATCCTGCCTCTTTCAACCATCTTTACGTTGATTGCTTTGTTGATATTTCGTCGGCTTGTCGTACATATTGGCCATGCAGAGGTTTCTTCTTATTATTATTATTTATTCTTCTTAATCTTCTTCTTCTTCTTCTTCTGATTATTATTATTATATTAAACAACCATGAAGAAATGGCAAAACAAAACAAACAAAGCAAGATCAATAAAAAAAAATACCCCGTCGATCAAACAAACTCATCTATATACGTACCAAATTTGTACTTTTTGATGAGGGTTGCCTTGTTGCCGTTTGTGTCTATGGGGAGAGTGAAATGATAGAGTCTTGGTGACCAGTCTTTAAATGTTTACCAAGACAATCAGATCACTAAGCAAACATAATCGTATTGTGTTCTGTTGGAGTGGCCTCCCCCTAAGAAAGATGTTGTAATCGTGGTCTAGCTTTTATAAATCATTCCATTAATTAACCCTTTGCCTCACATAATAGAAACAGTAACAGTAGACCTCCTAATCAATAAGAAAATCAAGGGTCATATGTTTTGGTCGTCTGCTGCCATCTAATTGTGCGGTCATAACATTTAGCCACTTTCGAACAGACGTCTGGAAGTAACAGAATACCAGGTCACAGATGGGAGGCAGGAATGAAGGTAGCTATTTTGAATGTTCACTTGTTAAGCTGGCCATCAGTTTCACCTCCCCCTACACACACGTACGCATACATCATACACACACATACCCTCTCTTACATCCCCGTTAGGTATAATTTTTCTTGTGGTCATAGTTAAATGTCTCCATTACATGTTGATGGTATTAGTCTGTAGTTTTGCTGCTATTATTTACGTTACTGGAATATCAATGTGTCAACAACAACAAAAAATGGTACACACATTTGTTGGCAAATTAAATTTTAGAGAAATATATAAATACCTCTTTACTGCCAATAATTAAATTTTAAAGAGGCATATATAAATACCTCTTTACTACCAATAATTAAATTTTAAAGAGACATATATAAATACCTCTTACCACAAATAATTAAATTTTAAAGAGACATATATAAATACCTCTTTACTACCAATAATTAAATTTTAAAGAGACATATATAGATACCTCTTACCACAAATAATTAAATTTTAAAGAGACATATATAAATACCTCTTTACTACCAATAATTAAATTTTAAAGAGACATATATAGATACCTCTTACCACCAATAATTAAATTTTAAAGAGACATACATAAATACCTCTTTACTACCAATAATTAAATTTTAAAGAGACATATCTAAATACCTCTTTACTACCAATACTTAAATTTTAAAGAGATATATATAAATACCCCTTTATTACCAATAATTAAATTTATACATCAGAACAGGATCATCAGAGAAGGGGTTTGTGACGTAACGCCCTGCTGATTGTGATGATTATTATATTCTAATTAATAATTCATAACGAAATACAAGAGGCTGGGATCTTAATCCATATATTAATAACAAATCCCAATAGAAGCCCAACTCCCATTTGGTGCTGCAGAACTTTGCCTTTTACTCACAACATTTAGATAGGCGTTCTACTGACACATATTTTCTTCCTTACGTGGAACTTCTTATTTAAGAGTAATTAGATCCATCTTTTAATGAGCCCCCATTCACACACTATTACTCCAACCATATAATTTAACAAGTATGCTTAAGAAGGATAAATAAGAAAGAACAATAAATTTATTAAAATCAACAATCAAAACATACAAAGGAATACAGTTGAAAAAGAATAAGTCTATCATACTTCTACTGAAGATACATGTTCTGATAATGTCCACCACTTATTCAGTCTCTCTCCTAACAATAAAATAGTCAGGTAGTAATCAGTAATCAGACTGTGAGTCTGTTTCATAACAAAAATCTGAGCGTGTGAAAGAAGCAATTGTTAATTTTACAGGACCTGAGCTGTCACTGGCGCCTAGTTTTAGCAACGTCATAGGCTCACTTTGCCTGAGTTGGTCTAACGTGCGCCTCTGGGCATGCTACCCGAAATGTTTCAAGAATTCTGTGTGCAATCTCTCAGACCAAAGCTGGACCAACTTCTGCTGCGTGGTTCTGGAATGGAGATTCACGTAACCAATTTCCAGGAACCCTGTTGTCAGCAAATGTAACAGATATTGTCAGACACATGTACTGAAATAGTCAAGTAGAGTACAGAAGTGCACTGCCGTCTGAAGCGGATAACATAAAATAGTCAAGTAGAGTACAGAAGTTCACTGCCGTCTGAAGCGGATAACATGAAAGGCTTGCTCTTCTCAGTTAACGAGCAGCCTTTAAGACCGGACCTGGCCATAGACAAAATCAAATTGATAAGAACAAGGGATTTTTCTAACAGGCCACTTTCTGCCTGACTCTTATTGGTTACATTTGTTATTAACCATTGTCTGGTCATTGGTCGCTTTAACTAGCCAGCCGCATAGCGTCACCAGGTAAGTTGTTGACTACTCAGCCTGGTTTACTGACTTCAAGAAACTTTCACCAGGAAAAATTCCACAAAGGATGACGTGGTAATGTTGCTTCAGACTAATGTTTAGCTATGGTTCTGGAGAATTCTGACTTTCTTTCATATTTCTTAAGGTGCAGTGCACGAAGTTTGTTTTAAATATTAGCAGCATAAACATAATACTTGCAGCATAAACATAATACTTGCAGCATAAATACAATAGAATGCTATCCGTCATGATGTGAAAGACCAGTAAAAATTTAAAACTGAAATCTTGTGTACGTTTCGTTCTATCATTCGCGCGTTTCCATACCTCACCCCTCAACAATGATGTGCGCTCATTTCCCTACCTCACCCCTCAACAATATTGTGCACACATATCCCTACCTCACCCCTCAACAATAATGTGCACACATTTCCCTACCTCACCCCTCAACAATAATGTGCACACAGAAATAAACGACACTTTAGGCATTAATGGCACTAATGATTGACAATGACACGTAATAAATTAAAGTCTTTCTTTCAAAGTTATCTTGTAATAGTATTGTGACTACATATTAACTTAAAGTAAAGTCATCTTGTAATACAATTTTGACTAATGATTGATAATGACACGTAATAACTTAAAGTAATTCTTTCCAAGTAGTCTTGTAATAGTATTCTGACTAATGATTGACAATGACACATAATAACTTAAAGTCATTCTTTCAAAGTTATCTTGTAATAGTATTGTGACTACATATTAACTTAAAGTAATTCTTTCAAAGTAGTCTTGTAATAGTATTATGACAAATGACATATTGGAAATGTCTTATGAGAAATTTTCAAAAGAAAACAAATGGCAAACCGCCATGATTGATTGACTCAATCACCCATACTTACCCCTGAAACGAACAGGTTGGCTTTATTGTTGTGTTGTCTTTTGTAAACTGAAAGAAAATGAATGTATAGAAATACAAAAGTAGTCCTAGTGATTATTGTAATCGATGTTTAGGGCGAATTGTAATAGAGTTCCGTGTACCAGTTGAACAAATACAACCGTCGTAATGAATATTTAAAGTTATGCATGGCAAGATTATTTGATTGGCCATTGACTTTAATGCTTTGTGACTGTCCATAGATTTTAATGTTTTGTGATTGTCCATGCTTATTAATGTTTTGTGAGTGTCCATGCAATAAATGTATTCATAATATTATTTTGTCTGTTTCTCATAACATATACGACCAATCCTTTACTTAAACTTATCAATGCAATAAAATTGTCATAAACATTCGTGCTGGATTATAATCGTTACTCGATTACAAGTATGCAATTACGAGTGACATTTTAGCCTAAGTGTTGGACTGGTTTTCTTTCACTCGGAAACAAATTGCATTGACATACATTTTATTCAAACTAATCCAGGTGTATTGTTTATCTTTAAAACAAAATAGAATGTTTCTAGAATATTCTGTCAGCCTCTCTTACTGAGACAAAAACAACTGGAACCCAATTAATTCATGCAGCACAAAACATCACGTGTCAACAATCTATGGCAATTTGATTTCCTTTATTTTGGCTTTCAAATTAAGAACGTTGGAAATCAATAAAACCTGATATTAAATAACCAAGTACTTTGTCAAACAAGAAAGTAAACAAACTAAATCAATCGTCATTTTCTTCTCCGCACAAATGACACAGTGGAACTTGCTGACGCGCCTGCAAGCCAAACAACTAGGCAAACAGGATTGTAGATAGAGACGAGGACCTCCTAGCCAGAAGTGGAGATTCACGAACGGTCTCCGGCTCTAGGAATTGCATGCTGACGTCACGCTGCGCGTCGCTGCAAGGAATACACACACACTCTTCTATCCTGCGATACAGAAAATAAATCGAAGGCCGTCCGTCCAAACTGATCAGTTGCGCCTGCAAAATCAAAGTCAAATATAAGGTATGAAGAAAGAACTTGAAACTAGTGTGCATTTATTTCAGGGTCTATTAAGAAATAAACCTATGAAGCTTTTAATCGATTTTTGATGTAATCCAGTGGTTTACAAAGGATTTTTTCGACGGCTCCCAGAGTTAGAAATACCTACCAAATGCAAAAATCTGAGATATTCCGGGCGCAATGGCGCACACTTTAGAAAACACTGATGTAATCTATTTTGTTACGTTGATTGCGATTTCATAAAAACAAATCTTAAAATCAAGCCCACAGAATTAACATAACAGAAAATAAAATTACAAAAGATAGACAAGATATATTTACTGAAAATTTCTTCAACTTCAAAGATCTTTTACAGTTACACGTGGTTCGTATAGAGGCGAGTGTTGTACACACGGAATGAGTAGTAATGATGGTGCTTGTGATGATGTACGCATATATGCGCGCGCATGTGTGTGTGTGTGTGTGTGTGTGTGTGTGTGTGTGTGTGTGTGTGTTCACGTGGTAATTTAATCTTGAGCTTATTTGCAATCAGTATTTATTCATCTGTAAGATGCTGGGTAGTTGTGTCACGTGCCTGTGTATTTCATGGGCAGTATACGTGTATTTAAGTTGTATTTTTTTATAGTAAAATTGCTTAAATATCTGTATTTATTTTGTTATCGTTTCTTTTTCTTTTATCTGTTAGACTTGAATATGTTTGCCTGTGTTGCGGTATGCATAGTGAGAAGTAGAAAAACACGTGTTTTGAATTTGTGTATGAGTGTCTACGCGTGTTTTGACATGTACGGGAAGAATAAAGCTTGATTACGAAAGTGCAGCGCGTGTGTGTGTGTGTGTGTGTGTGTGTGTGAGAGAGAGAGAGAGAGAGAGAGAGAGAGAGAGAATATGTATGTGTGTATGTGTGTGTTCGTGTGTGTATTTCGACATGTATCATGAGGAGATGAATAAAGTGTGTTTACTAGTGTTGAAATGTGAAATCAAGCATAACAATGTGCTTTAATTTAAAAGTTATTATTATGTATACATGAGGCTCGTGTGTGTGTGTGTGTGTGTGTGTGTGTGTGTGTGTGTGTGTGTGTGTGTGTGTGTGTGTGTGTGTGTGTGTGTGTGTCTTCTATCCCTATAGAAATGCATACAAGATTATGGAATGCCCCTGGATTTGACAGAATTATACAGAAGGATATAAAGCATACTTAGAAATGTACGTAGGACAATATATACTTGGCAGGTTTATATATGAAGGTTCGTTTAATATTAACAAAAGCTCATGAATACTGGTTCCAAAAAGTAGTTTTCAAATTACCTTGAAGGATATTGAAGGTTTTCGAGTAAATGAGTGGGACAGTATTACAATTTATAAATTTTCCTTGAAAGTCATAAGATTTATAAACATTTATGAAGACATTAAATACTTTGTCAAATATACACTTTAAGTATATTTGGTAGTATATTATTATAACGAAACAATAAAGATATTTAACATATGTAAGTATGCTTAGAAAAACACTAAATGTTTACAAGTGTACATTAAATATTGATACGTGGACTTAGAACTTTCATTTTGTCAGTGGACATGGAAGAACATTACATATTTTCACTTGGATACGGAAAGTCGACATTATATTTTCAAGCGTATAACGTTTTGCTGGAAGGTGGGCAAGATGTTAATTCTCCACCATCCTGGGCCGCCCTTAACCAAAGGCTAATCCCCCAAACACACCTTCTGGCTGGGCACGTGTTAGAAAGATGAATGATATATAATATAGAAAAGAAGAGTGATAGTTCGGGAAGATAGCTTGAGCCCCCGATACATACAGCCAGGATAGTAAGTAAATACAGACAGCATCATGTGAGTCACGTTAACATGAGTGGTCTAAGTATCAACAATAAGGTTTTTATGGTTATATTTACCAAAGAGTTAAACCCTTACAATTAGTGTTTATAAGTATTATTTATGTTCATAATCACGACCAGGTGGTGTCGTAAGAGAATATTCAATTGAGTCATATGGCTCTGTAGTAATTTGGTTCGTTCGAAGGAGTGTACTAGAAATGAGTTTATAAGAGAACACTGA